>VDFB02058242.1:745134785-745199704 GCA_007258455.2 Sequoia sempervirens | reverse complement strand
TTGATTCGTAAACTTGTTACCTTTGAGTTGAGTGAATTGGTGATTCTGCCCCCAAGACTGAATCTACATTTAAGGCCTCTGTATCCAGAAGAAACAAGCAAATATATGATCCAAGAGAGAGTTCTAGAAAGACATTCAAGTATGAGGAAGAGATGAAACAACTTGAAGGTGAAGAAAGAGAGGTAGAAGAGATGGAAGCACTAATTGTGAAGAAAGAAGGCAAAGGACAAGGTAAGTATAAAGAAAATTTTCCTATTAAATGTTTCTCTTGCAGTAAAATAGGTCATTTTGCTTCAAGGTGTCCTGAAAGAGTTCCTAGGTCTAAGCCTAACAAACCTAGATTTCAAAAGAAATGCTATTATGCTGAAGAAGGTGTGACTGATGAAGAATTTGATAAAGAAAATGGAAATGAAGATGAATGGGTTTTCATTGCTATCAATGAAAATGGTATGGTGGCTACTAAATTTGCTAAAGTTGAGAAAGCTCTTGCAGCTTTAATTGAAGAAAAGGATGAGTGGGTTATTGATAGCGGATGCTCACATCATATGAGTGGTGACAAAAGCAAATTTGTAAGTCTAGAGAAATATGACGGTGGGGTTGTAAGGTTTGGAGATAACAATGCTGGTGTGATTCATGGTAGAGGATCTATTTGTCTTCGTGGTAAACATAACACTGATGATGTCCTTTATGTTGAAGGCTTAAAGCATAACCTGTTGAGTGTTGGATAGATGGTGGACAAGGGTTACAATCTTTAGTTCAAAGATGGAAGATGCAGGATACTTGAAAACTCTAGAAAGGTAATTGCTTCAGGTACAAAGACAAGAGGTAATATTTTTCACCTAAGTACTACTAATGAAAGTTATTTAATTGCTCAAGTAGATGAAAGCTGGTTATGGCATAGGAGGCTGTGTCATGTGAATTTTGATAACATTGTCAAGGTAAGCTCCACTCAAGCAGTAAGAGATCTACCTAAGCTAGTAAAGCCTACTAACACAATATGCAAGGAATGCCAGATGGGAAAACAAACTAGAGTTTCTTTTCAGAGCAAACAACATCATTCTAATAGAGTACTGGAGCTAGTGCATACTGATCTGTGCGGTCCCTCTAGAATCAAAAGTCTACAAGGAGAAAGGTACTTTATGCTTCTTATTGATGATTACTCTAGAATGATATGGGTTGCTTTCTTAAGAGAAAAATGTGAAGCATTAGAGAAGTACAAAAGTTTCAAAGCTATGGCAGAGAATGAGACAGGTTTGAAGATCAAATGCCTAAGGTCAGATAGAGATGGTGAGTTCACCTCTCGGGAGTTCATTTCTTTTTGTGAAGAGCATGGAATCAAAAGACAATTATCTACTCCCCGAACCCCTCAACAAAATGGTGTTGTAGAGAGAAAGAACAAAACAATTATGGATGCTGCTAGAACAATGATGTTGGAAGGAAATGTGCCTCACATCTATTGGAGAGAAGCTATAAACACTGCTATGTACACTCTAAACCAGGTAAATTTCAGTGGTATTTCTAGTAAGACTCCTTTTGAGCTGTGGTTTGGTTATAATCCTACTATTAAATATTTCAAGATCTTTGGAAGCAAGTGTTATATTAAGAGATGAGGACATAGGAAAGTTTGATGCAAGGAGCGATGAAGGAATCTTTCTAGGTTACTCTACTAAAAGCAAGGCTTACCGGTGCTATAATAGAAGATTAAGAAAAATGGTTGAAAGTGAAAATGTAAGAGTTGATGAGGACTCTACTAGATCATCCAGATACTGTGGATATGATTTAGATGACCAACAAGATAGTACAAAAAAAGGGAAGAATGTTCATACATAGAATCAAGTTCAAATTGTTCTGATAAATCAAGAAATTCAGGAAGGAGAGACAAGTGGAAGTGCAGAAGAAAGAATAGAAGAACCAGAAGTGTGAGAGAATCCTAAAATTATGAGGTATTTAAAGCTAAATCATTCTGAAGATAAAATTATAGGAGATAAGAATAAAGGTGTGCAGACTAGAAGAAGGATTGTAGAAGAGTATTTTCTAATTTCCAAGACTGGGCCTAACAATGTTAATGAAGCTTGCAATGATGAACACTGGATGGAAGCTATGAAGGAAGAACTGATGCAGATTGAAAAGAATGATACATGGATTCTTGTTCCCAGACCTAAAGATAAAAATGTGAATGGTACTAAATGGGTCTTTCGGAATAAACTGAATGAACAAGGTGAAGTGGTTTGGAATAAAGCAAGACTGATATGTAAAGGGTATTCACAAATGGAAGGTATTGATTTTGAAGAAACCTTTGCCCCTATTTTGAGAACTGAAGTTGTAATATTATTTCTTGCTTATGTCACATATAAGAACTACAAAGTCTATCAAATGGATCTGAAGTCATCCTTTCTGAATGGTGAGCTAGAAGAAGAGGTATATGTAGAATGGTTGGATGGATTTCAACGGACTGATAAGGAAGACATGGTTTGCTGATTGAAGAAAGCTCTGTATGGACTCAAGCAAGTTCCCAGAGCCTGGTATGCTAGAATGGATAAATACTTACTAAATCTTGGATTCAATAAAGGTACTGCTGACAACAACTTGTATTTTAAGTTGGATCATGAGAAAGAGTTGATTATTGAAGTCTTTGTTGATGACATTAATTTTGGAGGTGATGATGATCTATGTATGAAGTTTGCTGATGAAATGAGAAGTGAATTTGAAATGAGTATGATTGGATAGATGAATTTATTTCTAGGATTGCAATTCACTCAGTTAGACAATGGGATTTTCATATATTAGACCAAATATGTGAGAGAGTTGTTGAAGAAGTTTGGCATGGAAGACTCAAATCCTATTGGTACACCCATGGTAACCGGATGCAAGTTAACACAAAATTATGATTCTCCTAAGGAAAATCAAACAAGATACAGGTCAATGATTGGTAGATTGCTCTACTTAACTTAGACCAAACCAAACATCATGAATGTTGTGTGTACGGTTGCTAGATATTAAGTTGTTCTGAAAGAATCTCATGTGACTGTTGTAAAGAGAATTTTGTAGATACCTGAAAGGAATAGTTGATTTTGGGCTTTGGTATCCTAAAGATGATGATCTTACCTTGAGTACCTATACTGATGTGGATTGGTTAAGAGATGTAGATGACAAGAAAAGCACTAGTGGTGGTGTCTTCTTCCTAGGGAAGAAGCTGGTGTCTTGGTTGAGTAAAAAGCATAATTCCATTTCCCTATCTACTGCTGAGGAAGAGTATATTGTTGCTGCAAATAATTGTACTCAAGTGCAATAAACATATCGAAGAATTCGGTGCTACACTCTAAGACCAAGCATATATCAATCAAGTTTCACTTCCTGAGGGAGAAAGTGAGTGAGAAAGAAGTTAGACTGGAGTATGTGCCTACCAAAGAACAGATTGTAGACATTTTCACCAAGCCGTTGCCAAAGGATAGTTTTGAGTATCTTAGAGGGATGCTAGGGGTGATTACCCCTCTTGATAAGAACTAGAGATGGATTTGCTTGCATCAATTTATGTGCTTCATAGCTATATTTTGATCCGGATTGATGTTTCCATGGCTGCTACTTAGGGGGAGTAGTCAAAGGTGTAGATATGTGGTTCAAAGCTTGTATGTGGAAAGATAATGCTTATCTTTTCCATTGATGTCAAAGGGAGAGAAGAGTCATGTGAAAAACTGGTGATTATTTGGAGAGAAAGATTGTGAGTTAGATCCTAAGGGGGAGTAAGTGTCAAGAGTTAGCTATGTTGATGGTGTTTTTCACATCATGTGTTGCCATCAATGCCAAAGGGGGAGATTGTTGGATGCTATGGTTGTGTTGTTGATATGTGGTTGTCATTGATCTCAACACTATTAGCATTGATGTATTGTAGGCTATATATGTCGAGGATATTGAGAAAATTGTTAAAGAAAGAGTTGCAGGTTGAAAGTGGAACAGTGAAGGTCATGAAGGTGTCTTGCTCAGTACGTTGATGATTAGTCATTGTGGACTAAAGGGTTTATTGCTGAGTGTATCTAGTTTATCTACTAAAAGTTTCAAATGTCCGTGTGAAGATTTAATTGTGTTATGAATAGTTGTGTTCTGATAGTTTTTATGTGGCTTTAGTTAGTGTTCTTGATTGAAGTTTATGTGATTCTAGTAAATTCAGTTGCTACAGATGATTCTCTTATGATTCGTGATGCTTGTGGATGGTTATAGATCATGCTCTATCTTTGTTGTACGTCTGCATTGATCTGTGTGCTCATGGTCGGTGATTTTTCTCTTGTGTGTTCAAGTTTTTATGTTCTTGGACGACATGGTGGTTGTAACATGTTGTGGATCCTTGGAGATTAAAATTTGAATGTTTGGTGTGCTCGAGGATATTTTTTTAAGTCTTCATTATGTTGTGGCTGACGGTGTTTGATTCACATTGAAAATTTACTTGTAAATTTGGGTCGACATTGTGTATATGTTTTATATTTTATTTTGGCCGACAAAGTTGTTGATGTAATTCCATGTTGTAGATATATAAGAGCGATTGTTAGTGCAAAGTTATGAGTGAAGAAGTGCTAGAGAAAGAGAAAGTGTGCAAATATTAATCAAATCATTCGATTGCAGAGCAGAGTGTGAAGAAGTTTGAGTGAAGTGTGAAGGAGTATTTTTGTGCTTAACTAGAACTTTAATCAAGCTTTTGTAGAAGCTATTATCTCAGTTCATACCCTATAGATCTAATCTGAATTATTGTAAGATAGTGTATCTTCTTTGGGAAGTGAGCCCTGTTGTATTTGATCGGTGAGCTCTAGGCAGTGTGCCCGAATGCATGTGCATTCCCATTATTCTTCTTTATACTTTTAATAGGGTATAATATTGGAGACTAACATCTAGCGTGGTTTTTCCTCTAACAGGGTTTCCACATAAAAAATATTAGTGTTCTCTGTGTTTCTGATGTGCTGATTGTTTGTGGTTTATTGTTCATTCATTAGATTTGAGATTAAGTTAAGTTTGAAAAGTTTAAATATTATGTGACAACTAATTCACTCCCCTCTCAGTTGTTTGTCCTTATTTTTCCAACAGATTCTTGTCATACTTAGGTTCCAACACACTTGGATCCCATGTGTAGAAAGGTTGATCACTTTGTTTAGATACTAAGTGTTCATTGTGCTCCTCATGAGTAGTTTTCTTTCTAAATAATTCACTCTCCAACTCATTATCACTGAAATCATCATAACCATCTCTCTCCATAGGCTTGATTTGGTAGTCCATCCCAAAGCCACCTGTGTCACCATTACCCACATGGGGTAAAGAATTATCATTATTAGTTGATTCTAAGACATCATCTCTCTTGTTTTCATCATTCCCATCATCTAAAGGTATCTGAACTTCATTGGATAGCTCTAAGGGATTACACAAGGCTACTGTTTTGGCAATTCCTTCATGCACAACCTCATCTATAGCAGTTACATGCATGACCCAAGATTCATCCTAAGGCTCTGTCTCACATTCATCAAACTTCAAAGCAACTGTAGACACCTAAAAATGACCTAGGCCTGCAAGCTTCATTTTTACCACTTTCGTCCTAGCATAATTATGACATTTAATTATGTCCTTGGTCCACATTCGACTATTGATTAAATAATTCATAATTATTTAATTAATTCATGTCATTTATTCTTCATGATTATTAAATAAATAAATTTTATTTATTTATTAAATATGGCACTAATTATCTAAACCTTCCTTTAATTAAATAAATTCCTTAATTTATTTAATTCCCCTTTGTCATTTATTACTTCTTGATTATTAAATAAATAAATTTTATTTAATTACGTCACTAATTAAGTCCCCTTCTTCTAAAAATTAAATAAATTCTTATTTATTTAATTTTGTCCACTTTCCACTATAATTAAATAATTATTTTAATTATTTAATTATTCATTAGCTTTTTCTCTCATTAAAATTAAATAAATTTGATTTATTTAATTTAGTCAATTCTCTTGAATTTTGAATTAAAATCATTATTTAATTCAAAACAATTCTTTTGTCACATTCCTCCATAATTAAATAATATCTTTATTATTTAAATTATTTACTAGTCACCTGGAGTAAATAAATTTTATTATTTAATTTCTCCAGCAACCTCTTTGTCCGTGCCAATCTTATCTTCCAAATTAATTATTTTCTTTTGGCATCTCATTTAATTTCGACCCTTGATTGAATTATCTTATAATTCAATCTTGGCCCTTCATTTCTTGGCATTGCCCTAATTTTGACCTAACCCTAATTCGTACTACATCATTCAATCCTGATCATTGATCCTAGGGTTTTTGTCATCTTCTCATCCTGGCCACACATTCAAAATTGTAGTTTTTATAAAAGGGAAATTTTGTTCTTATTTGGGGGATATCTACATATCTCTCTCTCTTAGCTCTTGGTCTCTCTCATGCTTAGATTTCACTTTATGCTACTATTAGTTTACAGTCATAGTCACTTACAGTCATAGTCATTTTAGTCCATTGTAGGGTCATTTTATTTTCTGCAAATCCTTCAACACTTGCATAGGGCTTAGTCATTTGTCATAGTTGCTCATACAAATCTGAGGGCATCTTTTATTTACTACAAGCTAGGAGGTGTAACAAAGGTTAATCATGGAAGGTGAAGATTTAGGGTAATTTTATCCCTTTTGTCTTCACATTACTTCCTTTGTACTTTGTTACTTCATAGGAATTTTATTGTTATTGTGCTAACCCCACTTAATAATAATTTTACAGATTTTCCCTTGATCACATTGGTGAACCCGACGTTCTATTTTCTATCATTTTTCCGTACGGTTGCATGTATTTTTTGTCAATTTTGCAGGAACAGGTACAGAGCGCCGCAATTGCCAAATCGAGCCACAACTGCAAAATCGAGCCGCAACTGACAAATCAAGCCGCAACTGACAAATCGAGCCGCAACTGCCAAATCGAGCCGCAACTGCCAAATCGAGCCGCAACTGCAAAATTGAGCCGCAACTGAAAAATCGAGCCGCAACTAACAAATCGAGCCGCAACTGACAAATCAAGCCGCAACTGCAAAATTGAGCCGCAATTGCAAAATCGAGCCGCAACTGACAAATTGAGCCGCAACTGACAAATCGAGCCGCAACTGACAAATCGAGCCGCAACTGACAAATCGAGCCACAACTGACAAATCGAGCCGCAACTGTCTGGTAAAATTTTTCTTTTAGTTTTGAGGTTCTGATTTTTGGATTTTCGGGTTTTTCTATTTACTAGTTTTCTGGTTTTCTATTTCTTTTCTGTGTCTTTATTCCTGCAAGTTAACTAGATTATATTTTTCTTGTATTACTAATCTTTTCTTGTAGCGTGTGGCAATCCTCATTCGTGTGTCCAAGACCATTGCATATGAGACTACTAATATTCATTGTTTGCAGATTTGCATGTCAAAGAAGGAATAACAAAACTTTGTGCTTGTTTTTCATAGATTAGCAAACATTTGATTTCGGTGCATATAAAAAGAACACATGTCTTTTTTGGTTGATTGTGGTTGCAAGATGGTAGGTGAGTATGCTCTCACTTGGTGAAAACCTTGTGATCAGAAAACCAGACCCATCTTTATTTGTTAATTACCCTTCACGATTCGGTATATCAGAGTATCCTCTCCCCTTGCGCATTCGTGCGATCCTGGGTGTAAGAGAAACGGTTACTGACTCTAGAACTTGGGCCTGTTCTGGTGGGAAAAAGTACTCACCCTAGGACGACTTAGACCGGTAGCACCCTGACACCGAGGGACTTCCAGCCGGTATATAAAAGTGGGTTCTTGGGGAAAGCCCAAGAATCACGAGCGTGGTTCCGACGAGATGGATCCGAAAGGGGACTCTCGTCGCATGGATCACGCCCCACGAACGGAATGCCTAAACTAAAAACTCTTGTGTAGTAAGCCAAAATCCTTCTATTTGCTAGCGCAACACCGGTCGGTGTGAAGGCATCCACACTTTCGCAGTTTGTAGTAGATGTGATTAGCTCGCCATGGGAGTTTCATGGGGGTTGGAAGCTTGGGTGGCCTGAGAAGAGAGTGCACTGTAAGGGGGAGCCCGTGTAGCCAAGCTTCTGAATTCACACGCTACAAATATGCGGTTGGGGAAACCCGCGTGGAATCTAGTGAATATTGTCATGGCCTAACCTAGGATTGTACTTATTGGATGTGCGATTGGTTACATTCAAAACATTATGCTTGTCAAGTGCTTGTTGGATTACTCAAACATTATACACAATATTCACAAATCTAGACACAAACAATCGACCTTGGACAACTCAGACTTTTCAACAAGACATCAAAACACAATCTCAGTCCTCATTTTGAACTTAGACTTGGTATTGTCCATCATAGTCCTCATTTGGTATCTAGACTTGGCATTGGTCATTTTCCTTAGTCAACATCTTCATTGTCACCTTGGCATTTGACATCCTTTCTTGACAATTTTATCACCTTGCATTAGTCATTTCCCTTGGACAAACATCATTATCACTTTGCATTCAACATCATGACATCCACCACCTTGTCTTCCCTTCGCCAAGATATAGATAGGCTTGCTAGTAAAATTGAATATGAATTACTCTATAGAGGTCAATACCAAGAAGCCTCAGACTTTAGGAGACAATTTATCCAAGCCGAAAATCAAGGTCCTTCATACCAACAACCCATTAGTCCTAGTCCTTCGTCCATCTACCCTCACTACCAAAATTCACTCGACATAAATCCTACCATTAGTCCACAACAAACATCCATTACTCACCCTTATCCTAACTTTGACAAGGGAAGCCAACTGTCCACTAGTCCATTCCAAACCTCCATGTCATATTCTGACCCTTCACCTATCAATCCTATCCAAGTCTACATCCCTTATCAACCATCTACCAACTCAGTCCAAGTCCCCACATCATACCATATCAATCCAGTCCAAGTTTCCACATCATATTTTAGTCAACCTTACACTAATCCAATCCAAGACTCCATGGCATATCCGGTCGAAGTCCCCATGTCACATCCTATACCATCACATCCTAATCTAGTCCAAGACTCCATGTCATATCCGGTCCAAGACTCCATGTCATATCCGGTCCAAGTCTCCACGTCATACCCTTGTCCTTCACATACTAGTCCAATACAAGTCACCATATCCTATCCTAGTCCTTCATATACTAGTCCAGTCCAAGTCCCCACATCCTATCCTAGTCCATCATTCATTCATCCTTTTCAAGTCATCCCCTCACAAGCCACATCTATTCATGAAAATTTTGTCATTGCTCAAAGTCAAATCCCATTGTCTAAACTTGAGGATACATGTCAAAATGAAAGCCCAAAGCATAACCTTATAATGTCACCTTCATGTCAAGAACAAGGTAGTCCATCCCATGACCCTATCTTAAACTCCATTCAGGGAGTCCTTCAAGACAATCATGACATCCAAAACATACCTATCCATGACAACCCCATCTTTGACCAAGACCCCACCATTGACCAAGAAGTCCAAGTCCATGACAACCCCATCTTTGACCAAGACCCTATTGTTGACCAAGAAGTCCAAAATGATCCACTCCTTGACCTTTACGCCATTCATGATCAAACACTTTCCAATCCTATACAGGCCTTGACTATTGACAGTTTCCAAAATGAGACACTTGCCTCCATTAAACACATAGATGATATTCCTCAAGCACAAGAGTATTCCAATATGGACATATTTGCAAATGATGAAGCTATAGCTAACTTCATGGGACTATATAATAATGACCATCAAGACGGTTTTGACATTGCTTTGGAAGCACCAATAGAATCATCTGAACCTGACATGTCACATGATCAGACCAAAGATATCAGTTAGGAATATGTCCAACATGAAAATGAAGCTAAGACACGTTATCACCTAGGGTCATCTATCTTTGTTAAAGCAGGCTTTCTCGCAGATGAAAATATTACAAGTGACAGTGTCCATAGACATCATGATGGGTTAGCATCTTGCTTTCAAAACAAAAAATACCCCATCGCAAATAGAATCTGTCAAAGCATGCAATATCAAGGCAAAGGACTAGGCATACATGAGCAAGGAATTCTAGAACCAATACAGCTTCAGGAAAATTATAGACATCAAGGTCTTGGGTATTCTTCAGTCACCAAATCAAACAATGTTAGTGGTACCTCCTCGATATTGGGGGCAACTTTGTCAGAAACAAACGTCAAAATGGAGTCCATGAGAAATCCTTGTCATAAGGTTGTTGCCAACACTCCCTCCACCCACACCATGAACCGTCATTCTATCATGAATCAACCTCCCCTTTGGGACCAACAAAAACAAAAGTCTTACAAGTCAAAAGATCAAAATCAAATGTCAAAGGCCATTGAATCAAACAAAAGGACAACTGGACAAATAAAATTAAAATGGATTCCAAAGAAAGAGGGATCAAACAAAGACATCAAGTCAAATACAAAAGTCAATCACAATGTGGAGCCACAAGACAAGAGGACTCCCACATATAACACATGTCCACCTCCTTCAAAATGGTCATCAATCAAGGCATATAAAACTGTTGGTTCCAAACACCATCCCTCCAAAATCCGTCATCCACCATCCCAAGTTTGGAAAATAAAAAGTGATTCGTCCAAATGTTCAAACAAATTTTCCACGTCTACCATCTTTCGTCATAACCCTACATCTCGTTTAAAGTCCAAAAATCTCATTTCACAAATCCGTCACATCATGGAAACAACTCTTTACCACAAGGACTCTCATGGCACTCTATTGCGATGTGCATATTTTGATAAGGCCAACTCTAGTATCAGAAAGGATCACAATGACATCGATCAGTTGTATACAAGTGCTACGATCCTGACAAGAGAACTCCTGCAGCAAGGTCATTATTGGCATATTATGGCACCAGTCTCTACATCGGCACCGTCAATAGATTCAGAATAGTCAGTGGTTATCTAAAGCATCCAGGCTATCCACAAAATCAAAAATACAAAAAAAATCAAAAATCAAAATCGTCACCTCGATGAAAACACGGCAACAGTCTTGGTGACACCAAAAGATCAAAAATCAAGAAAATAGTAAAGAGAAAAATTGTCACCCTGATGAAAACACGGAAAGCAGTCTTGGTGACACCAAAAATCAAAAATCAAGAAAATAGTAAAGAGAAAAATTTCATCCAATGGTGAAAACCTCAAACAGGTGGATAAGTATTATGATGAAAACCTGGCAAACAGGCGTCATGTGTAAAATAAATCATCTATGTGAATTTTTACACTTGGGGGCAAGTCATCTCATTTCCCATGCCTTCCTCATGACATTGACATCCATCTAAGCCCTATCATTTCCGTCCATTTTCCCACCTACCTTGGTCTTGACATAAAACTGGCACACATAAATCATGCTTTGGGAAAACTCTTGACATGTCTATCCTTTAGTCATACACGATTCACGAAACATCATGTCATTGACCATCATAGTCTTATGGTCCTTGTACGATGTAGTCCTTGAAAATCATATGACAATTCCCTTAGTCTCATGTGTCTCGTCTTTTACCAAGGCCACCCCCTATCCTTTCATGTCTGTCACCTACCTTGGCTTTCCCTTGTCAAATGGTCTAAGGATAATCATCATCCCATCTATCCCTAATCAAGTCATTCCAAATGCAACGAGTCTAATCCATACAAGCACATTATCCAAAACATTACTTGACTTTGTTCCTGGCCTGGCTGTAGACCTCGATATTTTTGTCACATTATCGTCATTGTCCTCACGTTGTTTCGGGATGCGTCCTTCCCACGTCAAACAACGTTGTCATCACCTGTCAATTGGTATTCAGCTTGACTAGGGGCACAATCATTTTTGTCCTTGGATTCTCATGTGTAGGCATCAGTCATATGCATTTGTCATGATCCTCTTAAATGTCAAAATCCAAAAAAAATCATAAAATGTCCTGAAAAAAGACCAAAAACATCGCAAAAAGTCCTGAAAAAAGACAAAAACATCATAAAATGTCCTAAAAAAAGAAAAGAAAAAAATCATAAAATGTCCTGAAGAAAGACCTAAAAATCATAAAACGTCCTGAAGAAAACATCAAACAAAATCATTAGACCACTCGAAGAACACGAGCACACTGTCATTTCTGGTCAAAGTCAATCATGTCAAATCAATCTTTGTCATCTGTCCGAACTACGTTGTCTCTGCACATTTGCTACGTAGGCAATACTCACATTTGAGTCCCTGAGACATTAGGTCAGTCCTTTTAGGTTTGTCAAAATAAAATCATGACGCAATCTTTGGTCACCAAGACAAAGTCATTAGTCATGTCGAACTACGAGGTCAGTCCATTAGGGTTCATGGCATCACACTGACACACATGAATCTTTCCCAAATAAACAAAACTCATCATGACAATCATTATCACAGCAGGACAATCTCATCGGCACATATCATCATGACAATATCGACATATGGCCAACACAAGTCAAACTCAGTCAAAACAAGTCAAACTTAGTCAAAACAAGCCAAATTATTGCAACCAGTCAAACTATCAACTCTTGGTTACCTTTCAGATGGGTCCTTCTAAAGAATAACCTCTGTCATTTATGCCTTAGGATGTGTCCTTCCTAGGAATCGGCATTGTCATCTGACATTTTTGAGGGATCCTTTCTGACACTTAAGGATCATTCCTCTCGACAACAACGTTCTTTCAGATGTGTCCTTCTGAAGAACAAAACTCTGACATTGGTGCCTTAGGATGTGTCCTTCCTAGGCATCGTCCCTATCATTTGACATTTTCGAGGGATCCTTTCTGACACTTAAGGATCATTCCTCTCGACAACAACGTTCTTTCAGATGTGTCCTTCTGAAGAACAAAACTCTGACATTGGTGCCTTAGGATGTGTCCTTCCTAGGCATCGTCCCTATCATTTGACATTTTCGAGGGATCCTTTCTGACACTTAAGGATCATTCCTCTCGACAACAACGTTCTTTCAGATGTGTCCTTCTGAAGAACAAAACTCTGACATTGGTGTTTTAGGATGTGTCCTTCCTAGACATCGACATTATTCAGGATGTGTCCTTCCTGAATATGGCAACCTTCGACATTTGTCATCTTGGCATCATTTAAATTTACATTGACACATCAATGCACTCGGCATCCAGACGCACTTGGCAAACACTTGGCATTTGTTTTTAGTTTTTACCATGATACTAGTTTTTCAGCGAGATCCCACTAAGCAGGATTTAGAGAAGCAGCGACGTATCATGTCAATTGACACGCATGACTACTAGTTTCTCAGCGAGGTCCTGATTTTGGGATTTAGAAAAACAACGACATATCATGGTAAGGACTCTTTCTTTTTGTATTTTGACAATCATGCTACTAGTTTCTCAAGGATGTCCTGGAAACAGGATTTAGAGAAGCAGCGACGTTTCATGATTTGTCCTTGTCTTTTTTCTGCATGTGGTTGATTATGGCAAAAAGACTGGGGCAAGCTCGCTCCTAGTATGAGTCATGATCATCCTTGTCTGTGACTGTTTGTCTTACGTGATGGTACGACCTTGCACACCTTGATCTATGTCATATCATGGTGTTTCTTGGCCATTACAATAGTCCGCCCAATGATGATTAAGAGCAATAAATATTAAGGTCCTATGGCAATGTTTTGAAGGATTTGGTCTAGGAGTTAACATGCATCTTCTTTAGTCTTGTCATCTTCTCTCACCCATCTCATATAAGCATTGCATTCACATCTTTTGCACTAACATTTCTTTGTCTCTGCATATCCTAGTCTTTTCATCAATTTCGAGAGCACACCCATGTTCTTCGAACTTGTCTGTCCTCTCGAGGGGGCATACCGCAACCCTCCTCGTCATTCTTCCTCATCTTATTTTGCACTGGGGCATTTTTTGACTTATTTTCTTTGTCACAATGTGACAAGCAACATTATGACAAAGAGGGGCAAAATGTAGACACCTAAAAATGACCTAGGCCTGCAAGCTTCATTTTTACCACTTTCGTCCTAGCATAATTATGACATTTAATTATGTCCTTTGTCCACATTCGACTATTGATTAAATAATTCATAATTATTTAATTAATTCATGTCATTTATTCTTCATGATTATTAAATAAATAAATTTTATTTATTTATTAAATACGGCACTAATTATCTAAACCTTCCTTTAATTAAATAAATTCCTTAATTTATTTAATTCCCCTTTGTCATTTATTACTTCTTGATTATTAAATAAATAAATTTTATTTAATTACGTCACTAATTAAGTCCCCTTCTAAAAATTAAATAAATTCTTATTTATTTAATTTTGTCCACTTTCCACTATAATTAAATAATTATTTTAATTATTTAATTATTCATTAGCTTTTTCTCTCATTAAAATTAAACAAATTTGATTTATTTAATTTAGTCAATTCTCTTGAATTTTGAATTAAAATCATTATTTAATTCAAAACAATTCTTTTGTCACATTCCTCCATAATTAAATAATATCTTTATTATTTAAATTATTTACTAGTCACCTGGAGTAAATAAATTTTATTATTTAATTTCTCCAACAACCTCTTTGTCCATGCCAGTCTTATCTTCCAAATTAATTCTTTTATTTTGGCATCTCATTTAATTTCGACCCTTGATTGAATTATCTTATAATTTAATCTTGGCCCTTCATTTCTTGGCATTGCCCTAATTTTGACCTAACCCTAATTCGTACTACATCATTCAATCCTGATCATTGATCCTAGGGTTTTTGTCATCTTCTCATCCTGGCCACGCATTCAAAATTGCAGTTTTTATAAAAGGGAAATTTTGTTCTTATTTGGGGGATATCTACATATCTCTCTCTCTCTCTCTTAGCTCTTGGTCTCTCTCATGCTTAGATTTCACTTTATGCTACTATTAGTTTACAGTCATAGTCATTTTAGTCCATTGTAGGGTCATTTTATTTTCTGCAAATCCTTCAACACTTGCATAGGGCTTAGTCATTTGTCATAGTTGCTCATACAAATCTGAGGGCATCTTTTATTTACTGCAAGCTAGGAGGTGTAACAAAGGTTAATCATGGAAGGTGAAGACTTAGGGTAACTTTATCCCTTTTGTCTTCACATTACTTCCTTTGTACTTTGTTACTTCATAGGAATTTTATTGTTATTGTGCTAACCCCACTTAATAATAATTTTACAGATTTTCCCTTGATCACAGCAACCACTTCATCTTATTTTTCTATTATGAACTTCTCTTCAACCACCTTCTCTTCATTGAACGCATGAGGTTTCAACTTTTCCATCTCCCTAAAATGAATTTTTGGTTCTCTCTTGTCAAAACTATCTATGAGTATCTCAGTAAACTCAATATATGATGTAATATGAGCAATGCCCCATTATGATCACCCCATGATGTCACCACTTATGTGCAACTCAATCAAGGTGCATAGCACCATATTTTGTGGATTCTTCTTTAGGCATGTGGTTTTGATTGAAGTATCATCCACCCTTTGAACCTATACTCTCACTGAAATCTCACCAGTCGCATCAAAATAAGGAAGGCTAAGTTTTCCAACTTTCCTTCATAAGTCATTATGATGTTCTCTATTGACCCTGTTAGGTGTATGCCTCATCTTGAGATCTATATAATCCTGAAGTGATATGTCATGCTAGAAACTAGGGCTTGCATCCAACCAATCCTGTATAAATTGATCCTGCAACATAACTAAGGAAATCTCTTGATTGGGTTGTGCTTCTACTCTTGGTTGAAATATAGGCATAAGAGGCCTAGCCATGGTTGCTCCATTCTATTGATTGGCTGCCCTTCATTGTCCCACATCATTATCTTTCCCCAAACAATCCAATCTTTGTATCAACTATGCAAGTTGTTGATTAGTCTCTTGAGCATGTTGGGTTGCTCTTTCTTGACCTCTAACCACTGCATCCAAGAGTTGCATCATACGATCTTTCTTACCAATATTTATTTCAACTTATTCTCTTCCTTCACCCATGTTTTCTTGGTACCTTCTTTCTCAGTCACTAATTCTCATAGATTTCTATCACCCATTGGTAGGCAGGATTATTTTGTTCTCTGATACCACTATAATATAAGACCCCATTTTTTTTTGTTTTCAATGCTTGTTGTTTGTGTTTGTTTGAGAGTGTTTAATGCATATAATTTCATGTTCCATTCATGTTTTGATATTGCATGAAGTAAATAATGCAAGTACATAATATAGAAGCCAATATGCTTGGAAAAGACACTTTCATAACTCTCAATAATCAAATTTTAATAACATAAATTTTTAGTCTTGAGATACAATGACATACTTAGAAAATATTTACTTTCAAACTTAACCAACTCATAACAAACTTAGAAAGTATGTATTTTCAGACCTAGAAATTCATAAGATATCAGCAAAACTTGAATATCAAACATCCCGTGAACTAATCTACTTGAAGAGCATGCAATGTATCCTTCTTTCCACACCTAGCACTTGATAATATTCATACCTAAATTGCATTAAGAAGGCCTATACATCAGCAGGTTGCAACTGAGAGAACACCCTTGAAATGGAGCCACTTATGAGAGGTTGACCTGGTCTAATAAATCAGGTTTTACTTAATAAAATAGCTCCAATATATGTCCTTGGTCGCTTTGTCTAGGAGGAACTGAATATCGAATACTCGCATTGCAAATAAATTTTGATAATGAGTTATCAGCCAAAAAACCAAGTTCAAGTCCAAATACTAACAAGTCTAGAAAATTATAAAACCACTCTAGACCTCCTAGACATTCATGCAAAAATGAGAAGAAACCATTGCAAACCAAAACCCAACTAAAACTCATCAAAAATGCTATAAGATCTTCATTCCTTTTTATTGAAATTCGCAACTTGAAGCTCCAAATGTGATTTCTGGATGAAACCACCCTTCCACAGGCTAGGGTAGGTCTTGTACTACCAAAACCAATCTGAGATGTAAAGGGTTTTCGTCCTCAACACTCACTTTCAGATCTCTTGGTGAAAAACCAACATCTTCTTATGCAACCAAAATCATCCATATCCAAATGAGAGCCAAAAATCAAATTTATAAAGTGAGGGAAGGATTAGGGAAACTTGCATTTGAGTTTTAATACATTTCCCTCTCATTTCACTTTATGAAATTTCATAAAATTACCCCAAGAGGGGCATCCAACTTTTTTCCTCCAAAATTCTAGTTTTGATTTTTAATTTAAAATTGACTTTTAGCCCAAACTAGGTGTCCAACCTTATGAGGCATAACATTAACATTTAAAATTGATAAATAAACCTCTTTTCAAAGAATCCACTTAGATACATGGCCCCTCTTTTAAAACGACATTGTGCAACTAGGCCAAGGGGTCTGCTCATAAGGAAACTATTTTCACTTTTGTAGCCTTCTAAAATGACTTAAAGTTATCACTTAGGCACCAAAGTACTTTTTAATGTCCCCTTTCCCCTCAACATTAAGTTATAAAGTAACTTTATAATAATCCATTTTTGAAGGGAAAAGAAAATATTAAATTATTTCAACCTTAGCAAACTAATGTCTCAATAGAGAATGTGCTGCTAAGAGTGAGCTCTGACTAGGTCCACCTTACCCAAAATATACTTACTATTTTTAGAAAGTACTAAAAATAGCAAGTAGTATCCAAGACTCAAGCCAGAGAGAAACTAATATGCGCAATGGCCTCATTGAAGATTGAAGCCACAAGATTGGTCCCCTACTAAAAATAGAAAGCCATGCCTAAACATCGAAAAACCCCACAGTAAGGATTGGCACAAGGCATTAAAGCTCAATGGGAAACCTCCACACATTTCCCAAACATGAAACCCTACACTACTTTACATGTTGGACCAATTACTAAAAATAGCACTTACTAAAAATAGTACGCGTTTCAGAACCAGACTAATCCAGAAATGTTACACCCCAAATTGTGTAATTACTTTTACTATTACTATGTAGGGTAAAATGTGAATGTAATGTGAATTCTATGGATGAATAAATTGTGCTTGCACTTTGTTATCAATGCATTATGAATGCATGTTATTTCATTTAATGTCATGAAGAAATGCATACGAGTGTGAAATGGATGGTTATTGAATTAATATTCTATGGAGATGTATTATGTATAATGCATATTTTGTTGAATAGTTGACTACCTTGGGCATATTTTGAGAATGTGGATGTAGGTATATGTTCATTCCTCTAGAAGGTCTTGGTTGGGTAACCAGTAATGTAACCTATCTGAGCTTACACACACCACAATAGAATAATTGAGTCGAGTTATCATGTGAGAAGTAGGTAAGTCATCCTTAGCGTAATGTGTCTGCATTAGTAAGGGTCTTGATTACTAGTGAATGCATGCTTGGTTGATGTTATCTGTTTGAGCTTGTGAGTCCTTCCTTATCCTACTACATTTTTTTACATGGTTGAATACTATTGGGATATATACATACATGTATATACATGCATAATTCGACATATGCATACAATGGATATAATGGGATGTCCATACAAGTTGATAGGGAGAGGGGTTGGAGGAATCAATCACTGATTCCTGCTCTAGGTCTCACTTGGAAGACCTCCTTGGTGCCTTGCTGCTCAACCTTAACCTATAGGAACTCCTTCTTGCCTATGTTCCCTTGGTTCTCCTGGCCAACCTCTCTACCTTGTCAAGTTTCATCTACCAAGCCATCTTTGATATAATTCCTCCATTCTTCCTTTAACCCTTAATCCTTCCTAAAGGTTAAAACCTCCAAAACGTTGAACACAACTTTGCAGGGGTGTGAGGGTGATACAAAGGCTTCAAAACATCTCATCTTTTTCTCTTAAGACCCTCCTAACTCCACTTAACCATCGCTTACACCAAACCCTACTTTTGGGCTACTAGCCTAAGAGCCCAATTAGGCCTCTAAACAAGGATAAAATGCAATTTCCCTTAAAACCCACCAAAGACTTAGGTTCTTTGTCAATAAATTGTGTTTCCCTTGCCTATGCCTCAAATATATTTAGGGTTTTAGCCCTGTACAGGCCGTACACTGTCCATTTACAAAAATGATCAAGAACCCTAGGGTTTTAAGCTGCTCAAAGTTGTTTTTAGACTGTCAAAAAGTTCTCCTACTAAATGAATTGATAAACCCTCTTCTTGATCACCATGCATAGTCAAGAACTTCCCCTAAATTCTCCAAAAAGAATCTCTCCAAGATTTCATTTCCCCTGCAAGTTATGGACCTTTTACTTCAAGTCTGCCCCAACCAGACCTGCACTAGCTCGCCTAGGGCAAAACTTTTCTAGCGTCTCCTGCACTGCCACAAACTCTACTGACTACCATATTTACAATGAAGGAGCCTAGACACTAATCCCAAAGGTCCGTACAAATTGTACGGTGGGAAAGTTCTCTAGAGCTCCATCCTTTCAAAACTGCCTATTACAGGGCAGAAAACATAGGAAACAAAAATATTTACAAATACAAGATAAATATGATTTAAAAAATCAAAAAGATAGCACACAAAGCTTTCTCAATGTTAACACAACATACTAAAAGCAGAAAAATAGCAAGTTCATTCCATTAAAGCTCAAAATGAATGCAAAATACAGAAAACTGTGTCTCCAAACACTATTTCCTTCAACTTTGCAAAAAATCAATCTAACAAACATGCCTCCAACCCTATCATATGGTTGAAGCATGCCTTAAATATGCCTTCAAAACAACTTAGAAGCTTGGGTAGAGCTCATAGATGACCTAATGGTGAGTGTTATAAAACACAATGTGTTTTCTAATCCCTTGCCAACTTTTGACAACTTAGCACCATGATGTAGTAAAACCACTTAACACTTGTAACCTTCTTTTCCAAAGTTCAAAAACATTCCAAAACTCAACACAAGGTGGTCTACATGACCTTATGACAAAAAAAAAAAAAAAAACTTCATACAAAACTAGTCCTTTCCCAGGTGCTCCTGCACCACAAGTACAATGACATATGTATAGATATGAATATATGTATATAAATAATTGATATGATGCTATAGTCATGTAGGTCATGATCATTCAAATATTGAATTGATCATTTGAATATCATGTTTCTAAATAGTATATATATACAATACACATATAAGTGTAAATGCTCAATAGAGGAGTGTATATATATATATATATATATATATATATATATAATATTATTATTATGTGAAGGTTATCTTGTTGTATTCATTTGTATAGCGAATGGAGACATACTTGTTCAACATGGTGTATATATATGTGTGTACATATTAAATATGTATATGAACGTATATGCATATATGTGTATGTATAAGCGCATGCGTATTGTTTGGTGGGTAATGATAAACAAGGATATACAGAATCGAGGTATCAAATGATTATGGTATATATTTATATGGGTGTGCATATATCTATACATATATATATAAATATACATATATATACATGTAATTGTTAATGCTTATATAGAGGTGTGTATATATATGTATATATATGTATATATATGTGTGTGATATGTAATATAAATATGTATCTATATTTTTTTGCTATATATGTATATAAGTTATATGTTGCTATTATAAATAGCATTTATTATGCTTTTAAAATGCATATTTTACCTTTAGCGAAGGCGCAACATATATAGGAGGATGCTTATTTAATTGAGGACGCAGCCATGCATAGTAGAGTATGGCTTAAATGAAAACCAACTTATTGAAAACTTAATGTGCACTGAGGTATTTTAAATATACGAATCCCTTATAAAGTGGTATTCAAGCATTGTGTGTTGGACTCAATAGCACATATGAGTGAGAATGCTGCATATAGAAGATTACATGCTTTGAGGTTGATTATCATAGCAATGTTTATAAGCCACAATATACTCTTGTTGTCTATGTATGAAGAGTTTGTAATTTGCAAACAAGGAGCAACCATTAAGTCGATGAACGATGATAGAATAAGTTGATGCCCTTTTGTAGAGAGTCATGGACTTAGTAAACTCTATTTGTCATTTTTTTAAGTATCAACCAACATTTGTAAATACATGTGAATCATTCAATGACTTTGTCAAATCAATTTAATAGGTGAATCAACTCACACCAATACTAAGTCAATACAAGCTTAGTGTCACATACTTGATATTGACTGTTTCTGATAAGAAAAAAATCACACCATCTCTAAGAATGAATAATGAGGCTTTGGCACCACCTTTGAATCCTTATACCTATAGATGTCCATTATGAAATGAAAACCGAATTCTATCATATGGAGATTTGAATTTGTCTCTAATTGTTGTCATTTAACTAAGTCGATTTGTAGCTATTTAAGTTGAGTATGTGCTTAGATGTTTTCCACCTTTTAGCTGAGATAGATGTGTTGTTGTGCATGCTTACTACTATCAAAACTCATGCTTGAACTATAGACTGAGCAGTTACCATATTGTTGTATAAATAGTGGGTTTGTTCATTTGTTTGGACGCATTCTTCTACACATTATTCCTTGAGCAAGTCTCTACATTTTATTTACTTTTTTGTCTACAATATTCTACCAAGTATAGTGAGTGAGAGCCTTGAGTATTAGAGAGAGTTTATTATTATTTTGAGAGAAGTATTTGCCAACTTATGAGATAGTGGTTATTGAGACTTTGTTGGAGGATCGATACCAAGCTAGTTGTTGATATAGAAGTGTTGTGTTTACAGCCAGTCTATTGGAAAGATTATCATAGGCATGAAGATATTCTTCCCTTGTTTTTATTAGAGTTGAATGGTTTGTTTCTTGACTGTTTAAACTAGTCTATTATGGTTACTAGCAATTATGGAAAAGTAATGCCTGCTTTGAAAGAAAGTAGAAGATGTTTACTATTTTTGTGAATTGCTTGTAAATACTCCATAATAGGAGGAATATGTTTATCATAAGTATTACATACTAGATATGAATAAACATGGGATGCATATGGCTTATTCATAGTTTTAACCCTTTTAGTCAAAAAGGTGATACTCTCGAATGGAATCATCTATTGTTATGATAATTCTTCAATTAAGGCCATGCATTGCGTTTGTATTTACTCCATGATAGGAGGGATGTTTGTCATAGGTATTTTTTTATTATAGTAGATATGATTAGACATGGGTAAGAGAGAATGTTTGTCATAGGTATTGTTATTATACTAGATATGATCAAACATAGACATCTTAAGGAACACTCATAGCTAGATAATTAATTATGCTAGATGGCTAGTAGGTTACTCCTAGGATTATTATCCAGTGAAGGGAGGGAACTAGTAGGTTTCTCCTGGGATTGTTGTCCAATCAAGGGAGGGAACTAGTACTTTTCTTTATGAGTTATGTTTCCTTAGGTTGTTAAAGAGATACCTTATCTTGGGGATCTTATCTTGGGGAGTAGCTTTCCCGTGGAGAGGGATTGCCTAAGCATAGATATAATGGACTTAAGTCAAAATGAGCTTGCTATAGTGTAGTGAATGGTAGAACATCGCTTGATTATACTAAGTGAGAACACTTTGGCCAAAGTAGTGTGATTTCTCGAGGCTCCACTATCAGTTCATTATGTCCATTTAAATACATGAGGGCTACCTAGTGTGGGTTATAAATCCTAGTCATGTAGGGCACAACACTAAGCTTAGAGTGGTATGTTGTATGGGTTTACCCAACCAATACCTTCATCGAAGGGTAGTGGCATCTATCATTGATAGATGTGTGGAGGATTGCATATGAGTCCATGGTTGGTGAAAAAGTTCTTGAGTGATGCTTCTCCTCCCTAGCAGGTGATAGAAGACCAAGCTTTTGAAAGGTTGATTCCTGGACCATCTATATTTTATGCTAAGAAGCGCAGTGGAGCTATGTTTATAATTTTGTACATTCTTGGAATATTGTAATTTGTGAAATTATTATATTAGAATAGAATCCTTATTGAGTATTGTATGACATCTTTGTTCAAAATGAAATCTATGTGTTGGAAAGATTTGTATAATTACTTTGGATTGCAATGACAAATTGGAATTGTGTTATTTCAATTAAGCATGTAATTTACATTATTGGAAGAAATTTTTTTATTGCTATGTCATTACATCATAATTTATTCACTTAAGGTGAAAACATTGGAAATTTTACTATGAGGAACACTGGGGTTATTACATGTGATATCAGAGCTGCCAAGTTCAACACTAGAACCTATGAACTCATTACGCAAATGGTACATAAACCTTATCGGAAGATAATGAGTGAAATGTTCTTACGCCAAGATAGAAAGAGAAAAGAACATGGATAAATTAAAGGAAGATGAGATTCCTAGAAACTTGTTAAAAGTTTGGGACTAGTTAAGAGTCATCCCTGGAGTGGAAACCAATATGAAGTATACCCAATATACCTTCATACTATGAGATAGATATAAAACTCTAAGGGATAAAGAATATTGAGAGAATCTCCCTTATTGATAGCAACCTATAGAAAAAGAATACTTGGATTTAGGAAGAATACTACAAATTCGCGAGTATGCATTATTGGCATATGGATTGAAGTAGAAAGTCACCAAAGGAGGTATCCAAGAGGTTGGAGAACTCTTGACTTGAATCTAATTTCTGAGCAAGGTTAGGGACTTGTAAGAAAGAAGATAGTACCTTAGGAATAAGGGAAAAAACTAGAATGGTCAGAAAATAAGTAATCAATAAAGTGGACATGTTTTCACCAACCAAAAATTGATGAGATCAATTTGGAGTTTTGATTAAGATTAGAAGGGAACCAAACAGCCTTAGTATCTCTAAAAGGTTATGAGAGGAAAAGTTACCAAGAGTTGGAACAAAGACACTTGGAAATGTGATTGTGAGAAAGAAGCCTAAAAAGGTAAAACATTTTGATCTAACAAAGGTTTGGATAGTATATAGATGGGTTGGAGTATAAGTAGAACTCACCAACGTGTCAATAAAAACCAACATACGTTAGAGGTTCCAAAAGGAAATGGAATGCAGTATGACACTATGTGTCAAATCAATAGAAGTTGTAAGGAAATAACTCTCTAAGTTGAAAAGTACATAAAAAAAGAGGCTTTGTGAGTATGGATATTCCTCCACAAAGAGGATATTGGAAAGATAAAAACAATGAATTTTAGCTTGTAAAGTTGCTAATTATTCATTAGATATCCTATTGGATGATCCAAAATGTTGAATCTATGAGATAGAAATCTACGATGAATCTAACTTTGTGAAAAAGTATATTCAAGGTATGCCATTGAGGCAAGAAAAGGACATAGAAAGCCAACAACAAGGAATGTTAAATCATTTCATGAAAGAAAATATTTGCTAGGAGTTCAACTTTGAGTCGAACGAATGTCATGAAAACACTAAGGAGGGAAGGAAGAGAGTGGATTGACTCGGATTAAGTACCCCACCCAACGAAAAGTGTGGATATGTTTTTCGATTTGGAAGAACTTTGACTTCTTAGTAAGTCATGATGACAATTAAGTCATGTGCTTCATGACCACAAGGATAAGGTATTAGAATTTTGGAGAAAAATAGTGGAAAGGTCAAGAGTTATGACCTATTATCACACCATACCTTGCATATATATTGATTGTAGAATCAATTGCTATTATAATTGATGCCTTAGGGAAAGGATAGGTAGACTACTTGATCATGAAAGGGATGATCATTGTCTATGGGATAGACAAGGGAAGATCTAGATTACTTAAGATTTGTAACAAAGTTTTTAACTACTCCTATTGCTTTACAATAAGTAGCTATTGTTGATCTAGTCGTAGATAGTTAGACTATGTGTATAGTGTGAGATATGTCAATGTCATGAAGCGACTTGGAACTATTATCTAACTATGATAGAAAACCTTGGGGATGATAAGGTTTAGCTATAAATCCATAGAGAAGGTATGTAAGATACAATGTGATGTTATGTGAACCACATCAAAATATCTTTATTGGAATGATTATTTGATCATACTTTATACTTGAATGAAACCCTAGGTTTAGAATAACCTATTTGGGATGTGAAGTTCATTCAAATAAAGAGAGAAATATTAGGTTAATTTTTACCTATTGGGTTGGAATATATACTATACTAATCATTTACACCTATAGGTTGGGAATAACTTACTTGGTTGAGTTGTACATTTGGTCTTGATTGTAACATATAGGGTTAGAATAACCTATATAATCAGACTAGTCATTGGTTGATGACTTAATCTAAAGATTAGGGTATACTGAGGTTGAGACTCACCTATGTAAGTAAATCACTTAAGCTAATGAGAAAATTTTGTGCTTGGTAATTAGGTATGCAATTAAATTTGATATCTACTAGGAACCAACATGATTGAACGAAGATTAATACTCAAAATCAGTACCAATTCTTATCGAGAAAATTAGATTGAGTTAAAAGATGGATTACATCTTTGAAAATAATCTGAGGATAGAATAAATCCACGGTATGGATGTCCTAAGATAAATGGGATTTATCTCCACAAAACTCCTAACCATTATTACTTCGGAATTAAATGTGGAATGAGACCACAAAATAGGTTTTCACTTAGTCAAAGAATAGACTAATATGGGATATAAAAGAGCCTATGAATCCAAAATTTTGGAGAATTAAGGGATGGAATGAGAAAGTTGATGTCAGAGGTAGGACATTGGAGGGACAAAGTTATTTTTCGGGTGAGAAACCACTATAATTTGGAAAAGATGGAGTAAGAAGCTCCATAGAATGTGGCAAGATAATGTCTAGTGTGCCAGAAAATGAAGATAGGATGTCGTCATTAGCAAGGCATGTATATTCTCTTGAGATTCTAGAGAGGGAGTGGTAGAATGCAAGATAGTTTAACCTGTCTATGTCAGCGGAACTGACATAATGTTGTGGTGGAGAAACTTTCCAAGGTAACCAACATGGTTGGAAACTTGATTTATGGGATTTCAATCTCAAGTAATATATTGTGTGAGGTAGTTGCTTAGTATTCTTAAGAAATTTGTCTTAGTTGTGAATGAGAAAATAATGATAAGGTTGTGTGGACCATGATCATACTACGAAAAATTCAAGTGAACGAATGCACAATATATTATTGTATCCAAACAAGCAAAAGAGGAAAACCAAATATTGAATGATTTTTTGAGTACTTGTAAAATTCTAACGTCGAGGTTTGATCCATTATATGGAAAGGAAGGTTGGAAACTCTATTAGGCTAAAATGGGCTAAGAAATAGGGTTAACCTTAGACTTGATAGTTTTTCAAAAAGGAGTAATAGATCGAAGAGATCAATGAAACTTTGTCAATACAAAGCTTAAGTATGAAGCAGTATTGGAATTGATAGATGTCCATGAGCAATGTTGTGCTCAAGATAGAAAAATGGTCATGAGCATTACTTTTGGTTAAAGTAAATATATGAGTAAGAGATGGGTGAAATCGACTTCTAAGTTATCTAAAAGTGTAAATACCAAAGAGAAGGATGGGACCCACGGTGTAGTGTACAATGCACCATTATTCCTTTTCTATTTGGATTGTACTGAGGATAAATTTGTGAGGCAATGAGAACATGCCTTCTAGTCACTATAGTATAGGTGTCATGTGTCATCTAGATATTATTAAACATGGGATGTACATATGAAATATTATGAATACAACACATAAGATCTTGAGAGAGTAAGTATTTGTGAGACATACAAGTTTTCCTTATGTTATAGCAAGGACATTTGATGCAAAGTATAGGGGCGACAAGATTGCAAGGAGTGATGCTATATAGGATGAATGTTTATAAATATTACATATGTTGAGAATGGTAAGTAAAACTTTCTTTGAATTTATTTGTATGTTAAAGTGCTATAGATCATTAGGGATGATGATTCACAAGCGGGGAAGTATGTTACACCCCAAATTGTGTAATTACTATTTACTATTACTATGTAGGATAAAATGTGAATGTAATGTGAATGTTGTGGATGAATAAATTGTGCTTGCACTTTGTTATCAATGCATTATGAATGAACATTATTTCATTTAATATCATATGAATAAATGCATATGAGTGTCAAATGGATGGTTATTGAATTAATATTCTAACTATGGAGATGTATTATGTGTAATGCATATTTTGTTGAATAGCTAACTACCTTGGGCATATTTTGAGAATGTGGATGTAGGTACATGTTCATTCCTCTAGGTGAAGGGGAAGTATCACTCAGAAGAAGGTCTTGGTTGGGTAACCATTAATGTAACCTATCTGAGCTTACACACACCACAGTAGAATAATTGAGTCGGGTTATCATGTGGGAAGTAGGTAAGACATCCTTAGCGTAACATGTCTGCATTAGTAAGGGTCTTGATTACTACTGAATGCATGCTTGGTTGATGTTATATGTTTGAGCTTGTGAGTCCTTCCTTATCCTACTATTTTTGTTTGTGTGGTTGAATGAGTATTGGGATATATACATACATGTATATATATACATAAGTCAATGTACATGTATGATGGATATAATGGGATGTCCATACAAGTACGCTGACATATGTATAGATATGTATATATGTATATATGTATATAAATAATTGATATGATGCTATAGTCACTTAGGTCATGGTCATTCAGATATTGAATGGATCATTTGACTATCATGTTGCTAAATAGTGTATATATATTTGTATATATACAATACACACAGAAGTGTAAATTCTTAATAGAGGACTATGTAAATATATATACATATATATAATATATTATTATTATGTGAAGGTTATCTTGTTGTATTCAATTGTGTATTGAATGGATACATACTTGTTCGGGATGGTGTATATATATGTGCGTACATATTAAGTATTTATATGAATGTATATGCATATATGTGTATGTATGAACACATATGTATTGTTTGGTGGGTAATGATAAACAAGGATATACACAATCGAGGTATTGAATGATTATGGTATATATTTATATGGGAAAGCATATATGTATACATATATATATATACACGTAAGTGTTAATGCTTATATAGAGGTGTGTATATATATCTATATATGTATATATATGTGTAATATGTAATATAAATATGTATCTATATTTGTTTGCTATATATGTATATAATTTATATGTTGCTATTATAAATAGCATTTATTATGCTTTTAAAATGCATATTTTACCTTTAGTGATGATGCAACATATATAAAAGGATGCTTATTTAAGTGAGGGCACAACCATATAGTAGAGTATAGCTTAAATGAAAACTAACTTATTGAAAACTTAAGGCGCAACGAGGTCTTTTAAACATACAAATCCATTATAAAGTGATATTCAAGCATTGTGTGTTGGACTCAATAGCACATATGAGTGAACATGATATGCATGGAAGATTGCATTCTTTGAGGTCAATTATCATAGCAATTTCTATAAACTGCATTATACTCTTGTTGTTTGTGCATGAAGAGTTTGTAATTTGCAAACAAGGAGCAACCATTAATTTGATGAATGATGATAGAACAAGTCAACGCCCTTTTGTAAAGATTCGTGGAATTAGTAAACTCTATTTTCCATGTTTTTAAGTATTTACCAACATCAATAAAGGTGAGTGAAGCAGTCAATGACTTTGTTAAATCAATTTAATATGTGAATTGACTCACACCAAGACTAAGTCGATACAAGCTTGGTGTCGCATACTTGATATTGAATGTTTTTTATAAGAAGTAAATCACACCATCTTTAAGAATGAATAATGAGGATTTGGCACCACCTTTGAATCCTTATACCTATAGATGTCCATTATGAAATGCAAACCAAATTCTATCATGTGGAGATTTGAATTAGTCTCTAATTGTTGTCATTTAACTAAGTCAATTTGTAGTTGTTTAAGCTAAGTATGTGCTTACATGTTTGCCACCTTTTAGCTGAGATGGGTTTGTTGTTGCGCATGATTGATGTCATCAAAAATCATACCTAAATTTTAGGCTGAGTAGTTACTAGATTGTTGTATAAATAGTGGGCTTGTTCATTTTTTTGGACGCATTCTTTTATGCATTATTCCTTGAGCAAGTCTCTGCATTTTATTTACTTTTATGTTTGCCATATTCTGCCAAGTACAATGAGTGAGAACCTTGAGTATTAAAGATAGTTTATTATTATTTTGAGAGAAGTATTTTCCAACTTATGAGATAGTGGTTATTAATACTTTGTTGGAGGATTGATACCAGGCTAGTGTTTGATTTGGAACTGCTATGTTTGCAACCAGATTATTGGAAAGTTTATCAGAGGAATGAGGATATTATTCCCTTGTTTGTATTAGAGTTGAATGATTTGATTCTTGACTATTTAAATTAGTCTATTATGGTTACTATCAATTAGGGAAAATTAATGCTTGCTTTGAAAGAAAAGTAGAAGATGTTTACTCTTTTTGTGAATTTCTTGTAAATGCTCCATAATAAGAGGAATATGTTCATCATAAGCATTACATACTAGATATAAATAAACATGGGATGCATAAGGATTATTCATAGCTTTAACCTTTTTAGTCAAAGAGGAATGGAATCATCTATTGTTGTGACAATTATTTGATTGAGGCTATGCATTGTTTTTGTATTTACTCCATGATAGGAGGGATTTTTTCCATAGGTATTATTATTATACTAGATATGATTAGACATGGGTAAGAGAGAATTTTTTTCATAGGTATTTTTATTATACTAGATATGATTATATATGGGTAAGAGAGAATGTTTTTCATAGGTATTGTTATTATACTAGATATGATCAAACATAGACAACTTAAGGAACACTCATAGCTAGATATTTAAGTATGCTAGATGGCTAATAGGTTACTCCTGGGATTCTTATCCAGTGAAGGGAGGGAACTAGTAGGTTGCTCCTGGGATTTTTTTCCAGTGAAGGGAGGGAACTAGTACTTTTCTTTATGAGTTATGTTTCCTTAGGTTGTTAAAGAGATAGGTTATCCTAGGGAGTAGCTTGCCCGTGGAGAGGGATTGGTTGAGCATAGATATAATTTCCTTAAGTCAAAATGATCTTTCTATAGTGTAAGTGAATAGTAGACCATCACTCGATTATACTAAGTGAGAACACTTTGGCCAAAGTAGTGTGATTTCCTTGGGCTCCATTGTTAGTTCACCGTGTCCATTTAAATGCATAAGAGCTACCTAGCGTAGGTTATAAATCCTCGTCATGTAGGGCACAACACTAAGCTCAGAGTGGTATGTCATACGGGGTTACCCAACCAATACCTTCATCAAAGGGTAAGGCCATCTATCATTGATAGATGTGTGAGGGACCGCATATGAGTCCATGGTTGGTGAAAAAGCACTTGAGTGTTGCTTCTCCTCCTCAATAGGCAATAGAAGAACAAGGTTTTGAAAGGTGAATTCTTGGACCATCTATATCTCATGCTAAGAAGCTTGGTGGAGCTGTGTTTGTAATTGTGTACATTCTTGAAATATTTTAATTTGTGAAATTATTATATTGGAATGGAATCCTTATTGAGTATTGTATGACATCTTTGTTCAAAATGAAATCTATGTGTGGTAAAGATTTGTATAATTAATTTGGATTGCAATGACAAATTAGAATTGTGTTTTTTCAATTAAGCATGTAATTTACATTATTGGAAGAAATTTTTTTATTGCTATTTCATGGCGTCATGATTTATTCACTTAAGGTGAAAACATTGGAAATTTTACTATGAAGAACACCGGGGTTGTTACAAAAAGAAGACATTGAAAATTGGGACATTGCATCCTTCCTTCCTAATGACATTGTAAGGTCCCTTGAAAATTTTCACTCCATTTTTCTTCAAGTAACTTTGATTATATGGTTTCAACCCAAAGAAATCTCTTATCTAGAAACTAGAGTGCACATCGAAACTAGAGAAAAAACCAACCTCCAAGAATTTCTCCATTCTCTTCCTATCTGGATATAATTTTTTTTTATCTTGTGCAATATATAAATTATCTCTGCATGAATACATGATCTCCTAACTTTGTTAGATAAAGTCAATTGTTGCAGGATTCTAATTTTTGAAAGTAATGAATCAACAAAGGAGGGTGCATCATAATCATAAAGAGTCTTAAATAAAGACATACCAGTGTACATGTGATGGAAGGTATTATAACAATACTTCCCTATATGCAACAATTTCTCCCAAACACCATGTTGATGATGTACCACTAATAAATATTCATAATCAAACTAAACTCCCCCCTCCTATAACTCCAAGAATTAAACGCCATCAAAACAAATACTAAAATCAATGCCATGGAGCATATCCTACCAAGGTAACTCAAAGAAAACCACATTAGCAAACTCACTACCAATCATGATCCTGGGAAAAATACAAGACACCCTACTCAACCATAAAACTTAAACTCTAGCATCACCACCACAAATATAAAGCAAGTCAATCACTATCACATCCCTAAGACCTTCCAACAAGGAAATTCCTATGTTGTTTCCAACTAGAATCATAACATTGACACTTAACCTCCAAGTGTCAAAGGGAAAGCCATAGGCACACCAACACAACCAAACCACTACAATCATTAAACTATCATCTAAAATCATGTATGTCATCTCGATGAAGTAACTACAGTGATTGTCTCTCACCTAAGTGGAAACAATGAATGGATGAACTATGTCCATAAAATGTACTTACAACCAACTACCCAAATTTTTCCAATCCTCAACAATAATCTTCTCATGAAAAGATATCTCCATAACAAAAAAAAATATGTAAGGGAAACAATAATAAAACTTAAACCCAACTGAAAAAATAGGAGGGATTAGTATGGTAGTAAAAATATGATCATCCCCTATGGCCAAATTACCTCTACCATCCAACCTCACCAAGAAAAATTCAGTTGTTAAGCTAAAGATACCATCCAACTCATCTAGAAAACAAGATTTGGAGTCATGTACAAGCTGATCAAGAAGTGGGTAGTAGTACTAACACTAGAGGTTGACCCACTACTACCATCTTGAGACAACATCTCATAGTAAGAAACTGCACCTGGGTCCCAAATCCTACAATCAACTCCACTGTCATCACTAAAATCGGTTAGATCTTCATCAACCAATTTGAAAAGTTGTCATGAGTCAAATTGGAATCCATTGTAGATATAGGATTATCAACAAACTAAAAATTAACATCACCTCTAAAATTAGGTTCATTCTCTTACTGATCCAAACTCCTATTTTCTAATTTTTTAGGCCATTATGCAAGATCATACTCCTCCATTACCTGTTCAACCTTCTTGGCCCTTTCTCTAGTCTCCTTCTCCATGAAATATTAAGCCTCATAGATTTGATCACTTTCCTCTAGAAGTTCCTCTTGGACACTATCCAAAGTAAGATTTATAGATTTAAGCTTAATAATGAGCTCACCAACTTCTCCCCTTAATTGTTTAGTCATGAATAAGGTCTCATCTACAAAATTGTTAGCTACATTTCTATCATGTGTCATGTGAAAGTAGGCTATTTTAATTTCCTCCATGGTGTTCTTCATTATTTACAAATCAACAAAGGAAACATTAAGCTTATCTTGACCTCTTGGTGTAATTTGAATTATGCTTTACACATGTGTATGCATACTATCCAGTCTAGATAAAACTTGCAATATATTTTCAGTAGACACTAAGAATTTATTCTTACAACTCTCCCCATGAACTTTAATTTTTTGGTAGATTAAAGCACTATCATTGTATTGCATGAAAAAATAAGAATCTTCTTCATACCTATAATTAAGATCACCATGGTTGTCCCAAATCTCATAAACTTCCCCTTGACCATCTTGATGAAAATGTGTAGCATGGGATTGAGGATCCAAATAAACAAGGCTATTGTGTTATATATGCTCATAATAAGGCTGATATATCTTTTCTCAAAATCAACACCAAACAATAATAAATCATATTTGTATTACATACCATTAGCACACCTTTCAGCCTTAGCTTCTTCAATGCCATCCTCCATGCATGACTCCTGAGATGAATCTAAAACAACATTTGAATGAAAGGGAAATCCATCCCAAGATATATCCTCATCATACTTAGATGTTGGCACACCTAGATCCCAAAATAAAGAGGATTGATTGATTTGATCAAGGTATAAGTATCCACCATGCTCCTTATGAGCGGTTGCCTTCTTGAAAGATTCATTCTCCATCTTCTTAGGATTGCAACCTTCATCAACATCTTTCTCTATGGGCTTGGTTTGGAAATCAAACCCATAGCTACTTGAGATATCATAAATGCAATGAGATGAGTGATCATCGAAAACTAATTTTGAGATATCATAACCTTTTCCTCCTCCATGTCCATCTTCTGAAGGTACATTAGAGAACCCATCAACATTATTTTCTCTACTAGAGACATCAAGGTAAACATTATTCTTAGAATCTTCAACAGATGAATCCAAATTTGGATCCAAGGCTATCATTTTTTCCTATCCTTCATGCACATCCTTATCTTCCATCATTGCATGCATGTCCAAAGATTCATCCTAAAACTTTATCAAACATTCATCATGCTTCAAACCCCTCACTACATTATACTTCCTGCTATGAACTCTTCTACAACCAACTGGTCTTCTTCAACTTTTTGTTCAAATATCTCAATCAACCTTTAACAAAATTCATCAAAAGAATTTACTTGAATGTAGACTTGGGTGTTCATACCTTGGTGCCACCAATCATGAGTAGCTCCTTCAAGATTCAATATTGTATATTGAATTGCAACTTGCTCCTTCATGGGACTGAATGTGAAATATTCTAGCATCCTTTGTAACAATACTCTAGTCGATATCTTGTTTGATCCATCAAAAATTGGAATTGAATATTTATTATTTTTACTCATGAGTTCCTTTCTACTATGATTTGGGTGATGTGTGTAACCCTTTGCAATTGAAATTATTTGCTTCAAAGTGACGTAATTACTATATGGGACTAAATTTCTAAATCCTTCATATTGATTAGCAAAATTTGCTTTGATGGCCGCTAGATCTCTTGCCAAATCTTCCATGGGATCTGAAGGGGGAATGGATGTAGCAAGATCACCTTTAGGTAGGAACATAGACTTGGAAGCTTTTAGATTTATTTGTTTAACCTTCAAAGAACTCTGACTCTCTCTAGGCAATATTGGATTTTGATTTTTTTTTCCAATAACCTCATTGCCTCTCTTGTCTCTACAAGACTATCTGTAGTGTATTTATTACTCCCTTGTAGATCTTGAAAGAATCTCCAATCAACATCAGCCATCTCTTTACTCCTATTTTCCCTTTGTAAAAATATGATCAAAGCCTTAGGCTGGAAAGATCATGGATTTGATACCACTTTAGTATCCCTCATGAAAAATCAAACTCAAATCTAAAACTTTTTATTTCAGCCAAAATCTTAAAACAAAGCAAATCAGGTAAATCAAGTAAGTTTAAATATTCATCAAAATACTCCAAATTTGATTTGAATAATATGTAACTGGAATAGAATGACTTGCTGCATATTTCATTATGATTTTTGCATCATATTTTTTCTAATAATAACAAGAAACCGAAATATACATCTATTGCAAAGTTGCATCAAAGGAAACTCAATTTTGAAGCTAAAATACAACAAAATCTATCAAACTACAAATCAGGTAATGCGCAACTGAAGCAAAATATTTTATTACAGATCTCCACATGGAATTAAATCATTATCTCTATTAAATGCATCTAATAATATCCATGAAAAACTTTAGAAATGCATAAATCAATCTCTAATTGGAAGCCACAAAACACTCTGAAACTGAAGCAAACTCCATGTAGACTCACCAAACTTCATACCCAAACTCAAGAATAGAAAATTGCATAATAATATACTTCAATAACATCAAAATATGTTTCTAACAACAAAATTTACAATCTAAAACCTATAATCTAAAATAAGCACACCAAACTACACTAAAACACCTACAAATAAACTGGAATAAAATACCAAATGGAAAGCTTTAAGCACAATGGAAATATCTAGATGAAATTTCTCCTAGATACCCTTAGAACCATTTTATTTGAGCCTCAATACCCTTGGTTTACCATCCTTGGATATTCTTCATGCATCAGTTTACCAACCTTTGAAGAAAAGTCACAACTTGTGAGAGAAAAAAATACATCAAATGAATTCAACTTGGGAGACCAAACAATAATATATCAAAATCCTTTCCAACACCATCTTTGGCACCCAAATCCAAATGTTCAAGGAAAGAGATGGTTGCATGCCAAGATTATATGCTGCACTTTCCAAATGCGAAGTCACTAAGAAACATTATAATCCAAACTGCCAAATTACATGTAACTTGCATTTTTCCAAGAAACTTATGCCTACCTTGGAACCCAGTAATATTTCAAGAATATTAATTCATTTGTCACCACGATTGATTTAATTAATTCAATTTAAAAAACAAACTTTTCCAATTTATTTGCAGGTCCTGACTTACTATTTTAGGAAAGTAGCCTTGCTAAAAATAGTAAGTGGTAATTTTAGAAATGCTATTTTTAGAAAGGGGACATGTCAAGATTCATTATAGTTGTCCTTGTGAAAGTAATTAATAAACAACATTTCTTCCTTGATAATATTTACCTTGTAAGCAGGATCAACAAGAACACCATTGATGGTTTTTTAGTAGAAACAACCTATTACAAGAATGGAAAGATTGAAGGTGTTGTCATTGATGTCAATTGGTCAATTGGTTATCAACTGATTGTTGTTTTCATTAGTGTCATGAATGAAGGTTATTGGTTGTATATGTTGAGGATATTGAGAAAATTTTAATGATGATATGTTGCAAGTGTTTAGTGATTCCTCTAGGTTTTTCTCCAAATTTTCTTATATATTTGTGCGGTTTAGATATGTTGATCATGGTTGTTGGAAGCTGCTATATCTAGAGTTTTGGCTATTGATTCATTGTACAGTGTGAGTTGTGTTCACCAGTTGTGAACTATGGTTTTCTGTGTTTCTGGTTGAGGTCTGGGAGAAATATTGTTGGTCTAAATTTCTCTTTGATGAAGTCTTATGACTTGTGGTTCTAGATTTGAGTTGTTTTGATTGTATTAAAGATAATTTTGGTATCTGGAAAGTTTGTGCTTAATTTTTCTATGTGTTTTACACTGGTTTGGTTGACCTTACGATGTGGAATACTACTTTCAAAGTTAGTGAAGCATGTTGGATCTATTTGGTCATTAGGAAGCATGTGTTTGGGTCGCCCTCATTCTAATTCCACCCTAGGATGTTTAGGCACCAACCTAATTTGAATTTGAATTTAGATGGCCTACTTTGGATATGTTTCAAAGTTGAAGATGGTATAAATGTAGAATGAGTTAGGGAAGAAGAAGAAGAAAATAAGAGAACAAAGGAAATAGAGACAAGAGCGCAATGAGAATAGAGATAAGTGTGAATCAGTATGTATGTATGATGCAAGTATGGTAGATCATTGCGAAGCCTAAATGTTGAGTTTCTGGAAGTAGTGAGCTGAAGATGCACTCTATCATTTATGCATGTCTACAAGTGGATTATGTGAACAATGGTGGATTTCTTTGTTGCATTGAGATTGTCTTATCTTTGTAACAAGTCTTATTTATCTTCTTTGTATCTTTGTGGCAATGAGTCCTTTGGGTTTTTAGCCCTATTGGACAATGAGTCCTTGTTTTGGTAGTGAGATTTGTTTCTTAGGAAATGAGCCTCTTGTAATTGGTTTTGATATTCTCTGTAGTGTGATTTAATCCTCACCGTGGTTTTTCCCTCATTGGGTTTTCCATGTAAATCTAGTGTTATTGTGTTTATGTGATGGTTTTCAATTTTTTCACTAGTATTTAATGTTTAATCTAATAAATTAGTGTTAAGGATTAGTTCTGATAATGAATTAAAGTTTAAATCTATGACAACACCCCCCGTCTTAGTTTTCTTGTTCAAAAATTGGTATAAGAGCTTGGTCCCTTGGTGAAGAGCATAACTACTTGAGGAAAGTTTGGGATGGCTGGAAAAATGGTTTATGATTATCCAAGGTTCGATGGAACTAATTATGCTATCTGGAAATTATTGATGGAAGAATATCTAGAGTATTTTGGATATGATGTGGAGAAATCTTACAAGAATCCTTACACTCCTGTAAATGGTTCGAGTATGACTAATGAAATCAAAGCACATGAAGCGAACAACAAGGTGAAGCACATTTTGAAGAACAGTCTAGTACACTCTGAGTTGATTAAGGTATCTGAAGATGGCTAAGGAAGTCTAGGATGCTTTGGAAAGGGCACATGGAGGTGATGAAAGAGTTAAAGGGGCTAAATTACAAAATTTGGAGACACAATTTGAACTTTTGCACATGTTTGAAGATGAGAATGTTAAAGCTTATGTATAGAGATTGGATGAGATAGTGGCCGAAATGCGAGGACTTGGTGCTACTGTAGACAAAACCAGAAATGTGAAGAAGATTATTAGAACTCTCCTTGATGCTTATAGTGAGAAGGTGTGTGCTATTGAACAAAGTATATATTATAAGACCTTCACTATAGATTTTTTGTTTGGATTTTTGACATCTTATGAGATGAGGAAGTCGAGTCTGAGGAATGGATGCAAATCAAAAATTGCTTTCAAGGCTACAAAAGCTGAAGATTTGAATGAAGAAAAATTTGATGAAATAGAAGTTAAATTTGTGAGAAGGATGAGGAAAGGCTCCGGTAAGTATGAATGTAAGTTACCCTTAAAATTCCCTAGTTGTGGAGAAATAGTTCATTATGCTACAAAGTGTCTGAAAAGAGCTAAGAGGAATAAACAAAGATATAAGAAAGAAAAGAAAAGAAAGAAGATTAACAAAGCATATTATGTGAATGAGAATGCTAGTATATCTGATGAAGATTCTGAGTATGAAGATCCTGATGACAATGAATGCTTGTTCTTGGCTATATAGGATGAACCTACTCTGCTAATTCTAAAAAAAAGGTGAAGGAAAGCCCTCCAAAAAATGAGAAAAATGAAGGTACTATTATCTCTACTCCACATGCTAAACAAGAAAAGAACTATTGGGTTGTTGATAGTAGTTGTTCACATCACATGAGTGGTGATAAAAGTAAGTTTTTTAAACTTGAAAAATATGATGGAGGCCTGGTTATGTTTGGAGATGATACTGGTGCTAAAATTTGTGGGATAGGTTCAGTAAGTTTTGATGGCAATCATAATATTGATGATGTCTACTATGTTAAGGTTTTAAGGCATAATATTTTGAGTGTTGGTCATATGTGAAGTAAAGGATATGATCTTTTGTTTAAGGATGAGAGGTGTGAGATCCAAAACATTGATTGTTGCAGGAAGGAAAACTGAAGGAAATATCTATCAACTTAAGGATGATGATGGACGATGCTTTATGACTCAGATTAATGATAGTTGGTTATGGAAGAGGAGAATGTGTCACGTGAATTTTGATAACTTGGTGAGGATTAGTGAAATTCAAGCCGTGAGAGATTTATCAATAATTACAAAGCTTGTTAATACTATCTGCAGGAATTGTCAGTTTGGAAAGCAAGCAAAAAATCACTACAGATCAAAGGAATACTCTACTACTAGACTACTAGATTTAGTTCATATAGATCTCTATGGTCCTACAAGAGTGAGAAGTCTACAATGTGAAAGGTACTTTATACTTTTTATTGATGATTATTCTAGATATAAATGGGTTACATTTCTGAGAGAGAAATCATATATGTTAGATAGATTCAATACATTCAAAGCTATGGTTGAAAATGAACTAAATTTGAGGATAAAATGATTAAGATCTGACAAAGGTGGAGAATTCACCTCCTATGAGCTTCATATGTGTTGTGAAGTGCATGGAATAAAGAGACAATTATCTTCTCCGAGGAATCCTCAGCAAAATGGAGTTGTTGAAAGGAAAAACAACACAGTTCAAGAAGCTACTAGATCAATGATTACTAAGGATAGTTTACCGGAAGTTTACTCGAAAGAAGCTATTCATACTGTTGTTTATGTATTCAATTGAATTCAAGCAAGATCAAATAGTACAAACACTCCCTATGAACTATGGTTTGGAATAATTCCTACTATTAAGTATTTTAAGGTATTCGGAAGCAAATGTTATATCAGAAGAGATGAAGAAAATTTAGGTAAGTTTGATGCAAGAAGTGATGGAGACATTTTTCTTGGATATTCTACTAAAAGAAAAGCATATAGATGTTTCAATAAAAGACTGAGAAAGATTGTAGAAAGTGCAAATTTCAAGGTTGATGAAACAATGAAGAATTCAATTGACATTGATGGATATGTCTCTAATGAACCTGATTGTGTAATAATTGAAGAAATTGTGGAAGAAAAAGAAAAGGATGAGCAAGAGAAGCAGAATGAATAAAATGAAAGAGAAGAAGATGCTTTGGTGATGTCACCTAAGACAATTAGATATGTATGAAAGAATCATTCAGAAAGTTAGATTAATGGAGATAAGACTAAAGGAGTATTAACTAGAAGCAAAGCTGCTGCTGGTGAAGTTAATCTATGTTTACTCTCTGAGATTGAACCGAAGATAGTAAATGAAGCATGTAAAGATGAACATTGGATGGAAGCCATGAAGGAATAAATTATGTAGAATGAGAAGAATCAAACTTGGGAATTGGTCCCAAGACTAGTAGATAAAAACATTATTGGATCGAAGTGGGTATTCAAAAATAATTTGAATGAGAATGGAGAAGTGGTTAGAAACAAAGCAAGGATTTTGTGTAAAGGTTACTCACAAGTGGAAGGAATATATTTTTAGGAAAATTTTGCTTCAGTAGCAAGAATGGAAGCTATAAGGATGTTCTTATCATTTGTTACACATAAAGACTTTAAGGTCTATCAAATGGATGTCAAGTCAACATTTTTGAATGGTGAGCTAAAGAAGAGGTCTACATGGAACAACCAGAAGGATTTCAGTTGTCAGAGCAACCAGATATGGTGTGCAGATTGAATAAAGCTTTATATGGATTGATGCAAGCTCCTAGGACTTGGTATGCGAGGTTGGACATGTATTTGATTCAACAAGGTTTCAACAAAGGTATGGCAAACAATAATCTATATTTTAAGATTGAAAATGACAAAATATTGATTATAATTGTATATAATGTTGATGAAATTATCTTTGGAGGAAATGAAAATATGTGCAAGATGTTTGCGGAAGAGATGCAGAAAGAATTTGAAATGTCTATGTTTGAAGAGATGAATTTCTTTCTTGGGTTACAGATCAATCAAACAAAGAAAGGAATTTTTATTTCACAGTCTAAGTATGTAAAATAGATGTTGAAGAAGTTTGTGATGGATGGTTCCAAACCGGTATGTACTCCTATGGTGACTAGTTGCAAACTAGGTAAAGATGATGATTCACCTAAGGCTAATCAGAGCAAGAATAGATCTATGATTGGTGGACTATTGTATTTAACTACTACTAGACCGGATATTATGCATGTTTTCTATCTTGTGGCTAGATTTCAAGAAGATCCTAAGGAAACACATATTTATTTTGTTAAAAGAATATTCAAATATTTGAATGGCTCTCTAGATTATGGATTGTGGTATCCTAGAGATACTGACTTTACTCTAAGTGCTTATACAAATGTAGATTGGGTTGTATGTGTAGATGAAAAAAAGAGTACAAGTGGTGGTGCATTTTTTCTTGGTCGCAAACTGGTGGCATGGTTGAGTAAAAAGAAAGATTCAGTCTCCTTGTCTACTATTGAAGCTGAGTATATTGTTGTTGCATCTTGTTGTACACAAGTTCTATGGATGAAACAGACACTAAAAGATATCACAATGGTGTATGATGATCCTATTTCTATCTTCTACGATAATACAAGTGAAATTAACATTTTGAAGAATCTTGTGATGCACTCAAGGATGAAGCATATATCTATTATGTATCTATTAGGTATCCTTTCTTGAACTAGATGCATATGGAGATACATTGGTCTGGTGGATCTATGGATCTATCTTTCTTCTAGACTAATGTTTTGGTGGATACCTCTCAGGGGGAGCAGGTAGTGTTAGGTGTTGTCATTGTGAGTATTCTATTTACTAAGACAAAGAGGAAATCAATGTAAAATATCTTTTTCCTTTGCCATTGATGTCAAAGGGGGAGATTAGGAAGCATGTGAAGAAAAGGAGATTAGGAAGCATGTGAAAAAAAAGAGAGAGGAAGCATGTGAAGAAACAAAGAAAAAATATTGAAAAGTGTATTCAAAGCTAGTATGGCATCTTTGATGGTTTTTCACATCATGTGTTTCCATCAATGACAAAGGGGGAGATTGTTTCAAGAATGGAAAGATTGAAGATGTTGTCATTGATGTCAACTGGGTAATTGGTTATCAACTAATTGTTGTTGTCATTAGTTTCATGAATGAAGGTTATTGGTTATATATGTCAAGGATATTGAGAAAATTGTAATGATGATAAGTTGCAAGTGTTTAGTGGCTCCTCCAGGTTTTTCTTTGAATTTGCTTCTATATTTGTATGGTTCAGATATGTTGATCATGGTTTTCGAAAGCTGCTATATCAAAAATTTTGGCTATTGATTCATTGTACAATGTGAGTTGTGTTCAACAGTTGTGAACTATGGTTTTTTGTGTTTCTAGTTGAGGTCCAGGAGAAATATTGTTGCTCTGGATTTCTCTTTTATGAATTCTTATGACTTGTGGTTCTAGAGTTGAGTTGTTTTGATTGTATTGAAGATAATTTTTGTATCTAGAAAGTTTGTGCTTAATTGTTCTAGGTGTTTTACACTGGTTTGGATGACCTTGTGTGGAATTCTACTTTCGGAGTTAGTGAAGTGTGTTGAATCTATTTGGGTCCTTATGAAGCATGTGTTTGGGTCACCCTCATTCTAATTCCACCCTAGGATGTTTAGGTGCCAACCTAATTTGAATTTGAATTTAGATGGCCTACTTTGGATATGTTTCAAAGTTGAAGATGATATAAATGCATAATGAGTAACGGAAGAAGCAAAGAAGAGAACAAAGGAAATAGAGACAAGAGCACAAACATAATAGAGATAAGTGTGAATCAGTATGTGTGTATGATGCGAGTATGGTAGATCAATGTGAAGCCTAAATGTTGAGGTTCTAGAAGTAGTGAGCTAAAGGTGCACTCTATCATTCATGCATGTCTACAAGTGGATTGTGTGAATAGTGGTGGATTTCTTTGTTGCATTGAGATTTTCTTCTCTCTGTAACAAGTCTTCTTTATCTTCTTTGTATCTCTGTGGTAGTGAGCCCTCCAGGTTGTTAGCCTTGTTGGACAGTGAGTCCTTATTTTGGCAGTGAGCCTCTTGTAATCAGTTTTGATATTCTCTATAGTGTGAGTTAATCCTCATGTGGTTTTTCCCTCATTGGGTTTTCCACGTAAATCTGGTGTTATTGTGTTTATGCGATGGTTTTTAGTTTTTGCACTAGTATTTAATGTTTAATATAATAAATTAGTGTTAATGATTTGTTCTAGTGAATGAATTAAAGTTTAAATTTGTGACAACTGATTCACCCCCCCTCTTAGTTGTCTTGCTCAACACAACCATGGGTATAAAGAGGAGATTATTCTCCATTATATGGAAGATTTTTTGAATTAAATGATATATCAATAATGTTAAGATCATGACCTTTCAAAGGAACATGGACAACATCCACCTATATATTGAAAATATTTAGAAGGTTTGAAGTTGTGCTTGTTGCAAAATTCATTGAATGAGAAGGAAAGGGATCAATGTAAATCTATAATTGTTGATTAGGTTTGGCAATAGATTCATTTTCATTGATTTTTTTGTCACTGATTTGAATGGTACCATTATCAATATGGTCTTGGACGATATTTCAAAGATGCATACTTCTCTTAGTATCGTTCCCAAGGATACGGTGATATTGAAAAAATATTTTTAAATTATCTATGGCTTATCTAAAGAAAGTGGTCTTATTTTTGGAAGAGTTATTAGTTTATCTTTCAATATATTTTGCTTAATACTATAATACCTATCAAATATTTAAGAAAATTTTCTTCATCTATGAGGTATTACTGCTAAGACCTTGGGATCTTTAAGAATGTTGATTACGCTAACTTGATTCAAAGATTTTTTCTTTTATAACTTGTAAAGGAAGATTCACCACCTTGATTATTAGAGTAAAATGATGAGGACGATCCCTCATATTGAGTCACATTTTTTTGATAATCATGCAACATAGTGCACGAATGTGTAAAATAATTATATTTCATGAGCAATATTTAAAACCTAAGTGTTGGCTACAAGTTTCTAACGAATACTTGTTGTACACTAGAATCAAGAAGTGCATAGGGAATTTGTGAAAGAGTGAATGATATTAGAAGATGAAATAAATTACATTTTAGGAGGTCCCTTCTTGCAATGGATGAGGTTAGTGAAAGTGAATTACAAACCAATATTTTCATGGAAGCGTTGTAAGAATTGGTTTATCATTTGGTCAAATGAATAGATAGAATTATCCAAGAGAGATAAAAAATAGTCCAATATGGTGTCTTTTAGTGACCATGAGAATAGATTCACTAGAAATGCATCTTGGAAAATTTAAAATCAATGCACAATGCAATGAAAGTGGAAATATGAGATTATGGGTCCCTTTTTCCATTGTAATTTTCAAACCTTGGTGCTTCAAACCCTTGCGATAGAGGTGTATTTAGAATGTGAAGAGATAAAGGGGTGTAGTGGTAATATGGTTGTACTAATGGTTGCAAAGACCTACTAGTTAAGTTAGCAAGTTGATTTTTCATTTGTTCCATGTTTTGCAAAAGTGTGTTAAGCACAAGATTGATTAGAGAAGCTAAGATTTTTACTATAAAAGTTTGAACAATTGAAGTTTGTGGGGTGGGTGGAAAAAGATGGGTGGCCAATTTGTGGCCAAATTTTTATAAAAGTTTTGAAAGCTCATAACACGAGCGCGTTATAATGTGCTCACATTATGGCTTGGTTTGTTGAGCCTAAGGCTCGGCCACAATGAGCCCATAACGTGAGCGCGTTATAATGCAACCATATTATAACATGAGCACGTTATAACACACTTGCGTTATGAGGTATTAAAAGAAAAAGAAAAAAGGAATTATAAATCATTTTCATTGTGATTGTGTTTTTTTTCTGTGTGTGGCCAAAACCATTCATTTCCATGCTTGCATTTTGGGAGGAGCCATGTTACAATATTTTTCATCAAATTGTTATTGTTTCATTGCCAGGATGATGCCACGTCAACGAGGAGGTCTGAGAGGTAAGGATTGTTTGTTTTTTTTTGTTAATTTGTTAGTTTTAGGTTGTTTTTGATATTTATCTTTTGAATTTGTAGGAGATGTTAATGAACCTGCAAACCCTCCTCAAAATCATCAACAAGCATATGAAGGACAACAACAACAAAATCCTCAAGTTGAACAACCACAACAATAATCTCCTCCACCAATCCCTCAACATCCTCTTGGCACTCAACAAAACTTAATGAGTGAAATTGAAAATGATAAAAAACAAATTGAGGATTTAATTAGGAGGTTGAACGATCCAAATGGTTCAACCATGCAGAGAATAACCCTAGAAACTTCACTCAAAGAAATGTTAAAACATGTAGATTCAATCAACAAACAATTAATTGGTTGGCAAGATAGGAGGCTAGCAGCTAGGGCTTATTATTGGGATATGTTATCATATAAAGATGTAAAAGATCTAAAAATTAAAAAAATTGATTTGTGCTCATTATTCACTGACCCGCACACAAATGCAAATCTTACCCTCAATGCAAAGAGGTTTCATATCCATTGGTGCCACCACCAATAGATTAGGAATTTTTTTTGGGATAGGTGGTACATGGTTTTTTATTACCCACCATGCAACAATTGTGAAGTCCCACAATATTTCCTTAGGAAACTATACTATGAGTTCATCTTGAACAAAATACTGAATTATTTTGATATGAGGGACTTCCAGGGGAAAGGTGGGGAGTAAGCTCAAGATAGACCCGATACACAGCAGGATCCTATGCGGCAAGTGAGACAACCTCTCACTAGGCCACCTCGTGAGCACATCGTTATCCCTTCTATCGCGAAGGAGAGAGCTGACATAGAGAATTTGCAGGCCATCATCTCTTTGACCTAGAGTGTCATCCAACATTCCATACCTATACTATAGCACCATCCAAGGGAGTCTTCGAGTGGTGGGCTTTGATCCCATTTGTGTCAGTCTTGCGAGGTGACTTGTTCATATGACCCCACTGACACTTAGGAGGCTACTACGCAGGATACGTCTAGATGGAGATGGAAAGGGAAATTGACATTTTGAATGAGGCCTATGGAATTGATACACAAGTAAATGTTAGCATGTTCATTGAATTTAATTTATTAAATTTCAATTTTGAAATGCAAGATTAACTAATTTATTTTTATGATTTTAATAAAATTTCAGGGTCATAGTGTTGATACTAGATACACCAGCCATACACTGACTTATTTCTCCACTGCATCTATCGTTGAGGTATGTAACTAGTAAACAATTATAAATTTGTTACATGTTAATAGCATTTTTTTATTAATGGTATTTTAATATGTGATTTTGGATGTTGAATAGGCTAATATTGGAGGTTTCAAGGGAACACCTCCTAGTGCCAGTGGATTTAGACAAACCTACACGCAGGTAATAGAATAAAGAGTTTAAATAATGAATTGTACTTAATATATTTGTGTAGTTTATATTCATATCATTGATTACATTGCATTGCACATCTTTCAAACTCAAAGAATTACTTCATATTCCATAAGTAATAACTAGATGTTGATAGATGAAAAAATTTCAACTACAATATAGTTTTTAAGAAAGTCAACATAAGCAGTCATGCAATTACTTCACATAGCATAAGTAATAAGTAGGAGCAACTTCCAATTATATTTGCTTGTCATGGCATTCCATGAGACCACATTTACTGAGGCATCTTTTCAAATAATTCACTGCATTGTCTATGTTATGGATGCTTGGAAGAAATATATGAAAGAATAATAATAAGTAGTAGCATAGACAAGGCAATGAGTTGTTTGAAAAAATGCCTCAAAGAAATGCGGTCGCATGGTGATGTCCATCACCATGAGACCCAATTTCTTTGAGGCACTTTTTCAAACAACTCATCGCCTTTTCTATGCTACCACATTTTCCATACATGTCTACCAAAGAATTTTATCAAACTGTTCATTTCCTCATTGCTATGGCTAAAAGCTTAAAAAAGGTGCTTTCCAACAAACTATGGATGCTTGGAAAAAATCTATCAAAGAATAATAGTAAGCAATAGCATAGACAAGGCAATGAGTAATTTGAAAAAATGGCTCGAAGAAATGCAGTCTCATGGTGATGGAATGCCATTCCATCACCATGAGACCACATTTCTTCAAGCCATTTCTTCAAACAACTCACCACCTTTTCTATGCTACCACATTTTCCATACATGTGTACCAAAGTATTTTATCAAACTACCCACGTCCTTGCTACTATGGCTAAAAGCCTAAAATAGGTGCTTTCCAACAAACTATGGATGCTAGGAAAAAATATATCAAAGCATAATAGTAAGCAATATCATAGTTAAGGCAGTGAGTAGTATGAAAAAAATCCTTGAAGATATCTCATCTCATGGTGATGGAATGCCATTCCATCACCATGAGACCACATTTCTCTAAGGCATTTTTTCAAACAACTCACTACTTGAAGAATAGAAACCAACCCATTAGTCAAAATTCCCCTCAAAATTCTTTTGAAGGTCCTCATCCTCAATTTACCAATCCATGGAACCTTCCACCTTTTATTCCAATTGTTCATGTCCCCACCCCTCCCTCTTCATGTCATGATCTCCCTCCATCTCATAACCAAGGCCTCACTATACCATCCACCCCATCCCAACATAATACCATAGAGAAGGCAATGAACTGTTAGAAAAAATTCCTTAAAGAAATGCAGTCTTATGGTGATGGAATGCCATGACACATTTTTTTGTAGTGGCATTCCATCACCATGAGACCCCATTTCTTTGAGGCATTTTTTCAATAGTTCACTGCCTTCTCTATGCCACCACAACTATCGTACATGCCTACAAAAGCATTTTATCAAACAGTTCACTAGCTTGCTGCTATGGGTAAAAGCATAAAAAAATATGCTTTCAAACAAGATATGGATAGGGAAAATAGTAAGAATGATAGTCAGCAATATATAGTTTAATAAGTACTCAAAATTTTGTTCATTGTCTCATACATTATAAGCCATGACGTGGATCACTATTGTAGTTTTCATGATTGAATAATTTGTTGTTGTATTTTTAGATGTTGCAAGCGGATACACCTCTGAGTTTTCAGAGGGAAATGGAGATTGGTGTTTCATCTCCTATAGAATCCTCGATGGATTTGACAGAGGAGGTATGAGGAAAATTACTAAATTTCAATTTACATTCATTGTTATAGATGATAGTGAAAAATCACACCATTATTGATTTGTAGTTTAATTTCTATTTGGATGGTTTATATAGGGCTTCAAAATGCCTCAACATGAATATTTGAATATTTACCTCATGGAGAGTGATCATCAAATGGTGGTGAGTGATTATTTTGTTAAATATATCATTTTTATAATTTAATTTCTATATATTAATGTCTTTACTTCTTATTGTAACAGATAAGACTTGACCAAGAACTAAACCCTAGGAGGAGCACTAGGAGCACTCCTCAACCACAACATAAATGAGTGACAGATGTATCACCATCCAATTGACAAGCAAAGGGCAAGAGTTTATTTTGAGAGCATGGAGAGAAATGACTTTTAAATCTAGAGCCCTTTGTTGTATGCCTATATGGCATTTTTGTACATATTTTGTATTGGATATATTTGACATTGTATGCCTATATGGCATTCTCGTAATCCTATATGGCTATTTTGTACCTATATTTTACTTATATCAACATATATTGATGTACACCTGCATGGCTATTTGGTTAATACAAATCTTTTTTATTGATGTTGTCCATATTTGCATTATAAATTCATGGTTCAATAGATATAAGTTACACGTATTCAAGTGTATACTTTACAACTCATGTGTATACTTTGTGACTTACGTGTATTCCAATGTATACTTTGTGACTTATGTGTTTTCATGCGTATACCTTGTATTCATGCATATACTTTGTATTAATTTGTATATACTATGTATTCGTGTGTATACTTCAAGGCTTACGTATTTTTGAGTACTTGTGCTTCCCTTATTCACATGTACATGCTTGAATTATTCAGGTGTATACTTATTAATTGGCTAGACCTAGCATTGACCATTATTGTCCTTCATGGTTTGTCTTGAATATTAATTGATTGATGCTAAACAACTTTATTAGTCATTGCTAAACAACTTCAATATTTCTAGGAATACTAGTAGAGTTACAAATTCAAAAATTGCACAAATTAAAAAGAAAAGATTAACTGTAAATAAATGCACTAATTATTAACTTGATAATTGATTAAGAATGAGTATAAAATATATCAAGAGATGAGCCTTCTAGAATGAAAATTTCCAACTAGAAAATAGGCAAAGCATTCCCAATACTTTGAAAGTAATAATCCACCAAAAATTGCAACAGGAGAGAAGGCTTATTTAAGATCCTTGAGTAATACATTTCCTAATGCTCCCTTGTTCTTACATATCTCAATTTAGTTTAATCCAAAGAGTTCCATGAAATTCTTTATCTAAAAGCAAAAACCATGTTTTCAATTACTATTCCATGAAATGTTTCATAAGAAGATTCCAATATAGTTAATCTTTTGATTGGAACAACTCAATTAAGCAAATGATACATAATCTTCACAACACTTGCAAAACATAATATTCATAGTAGATGAAGTAGTTAACTTCTTGACACATTATCATACAAACATTTATCTTGAATAGTCTTTAAACATTTTTATAGCATAATCCTCATAGTGGAGAATGAATTGTTATGTTCTTGATCCATCGCCATATAAACACGTTGAAGAATTTATATGTCAACTTTTTGCAATATTATTTCTTGTATAGGAAATGAACTTGGGAGAAAGCAAGTTATAATTTATAATACAAATAAGAAATGGACTCAATGGTGGAAACTTTATTTATCACACCAAATAATAAATGTACGTGAGAGCATCACTTGTTTCTCTTAGATTCCAATTTTCAAGCATAACAAATCATTTCAAATGAAAATAACAAAATGCTTCACAACCAAAGTTGTTAATTGAGGAAAAATAAAAAATTTCCAAGTTCCACCATTGTACACATTTACAATTGGTTGTATATTGTTGTAAGGGAAAGGAGGATAATTAAAAAAAATCTTACGCTTTCTAGACTTGAGGATGATCAAATGCTTTTTGTTTGGAAAACTTAGACTTCTCAACTGTCATGTGTATGTTTCTCTTTTCGATTGTTTTGCATGCCATCATAAGGGATCAAGTTTGTTGAACATAGCTCAGAGCGATTTCACATGTTTGGGTGTGAAAGAGGACCATTCCTAGTGTAAAAATACCTATCCAGATGTGTTGGAGCAGTTTGTTTGGTCACACGAATTGCAAAATTAAAGTTGCACTACTTTGCAACTTTACACTGCTTGTATTTGACACATTTCCATCAAGTGAAAAATGGACACCACGGGAAAAAAACTTTGAAATAAAAAAAATAAGAGAGGTTATTTTAGAGGGTCCCAATGTGATCCCGTAGGTTTAGAGGAAGAGTTCATAAGTGCCACATTTTCCAAGTAATATCCCGTCAAATATTTTTTCCCTTTTGCACTTTGAACCCTTAAGGGATCAAGTCGATTGAACGTAGCTCAGAGCGATTCCTCGTGTTTGGGTGTGAGAGAAGACTAGTCATAGCGTAAATGTACCCATCCAGATGTGTTGGAATAGTCTGCTTGGTCACACAAGTTGCAAAACGAAAGTTGCACCACTTTGCAACTTTCAACTACTTGCATTTGAGAATTTTTTCCTTAAGTGAAAATTCGCCACCACAGAAAAATGCCTATGAGATAGAAAAATTTGAGAGAGGTTATTGTAGAGGGGCCCAATGTGATCCCATAGAATTAGATGAGAAGTTTCTAAGCATCATGGTATCCAAGTGACAACATGCTAAAGTTTGTAGCCATTTTGCACTTATGACTCTTAAGGGATTCTGCCGGTTGAATGTAGCTCAAAGAGATTCAGCGTGTTTGGGTGTAAAAGAGGACCTTGCATAGCATAAAAATACGCATCCGGATGCGTTGGAATATTTTTTTTGGTCACACGAGTTGCAGAACGAAAGTTTCACCACTTTACAACTTTAAACTACTTGTATTTGACAATTTTTTCCGCAAGTGAAAATTCATCGCCACGGGAAAATGCCTCCGAGATAGTGAAAACTGAGAGAGGTTATTGTAGAGGGGACCAACATGATCCCATAGGCTTAGACAATAATTTTCTAAGCATCACGGTATTCAAGTAACAACATGCTAAAGTTTGCAGCCATTTTTCACTTTGGACTCTTAAGGGATTATGTCGGTTGAATGTAGTTAAAAGCGATTCAGCATGTTTGGGTGCAAAAGAGGACCATGCCCAGCATAAAAATACACATTTGGATGTGTTGGAATAGCTCATTTGGTCACACGAGTTGTAGAATGAAAGCTGCACCACTTTGCAACTTTCAACTACTCGTATTTGACAACTTTTTCCCCAAGCGAAAATTCACCACCAAAGAAAAAAACCTCTAAGATAGTGAAAACTGAGAGAGGTTATTGTAGAGGGGTCCAACATGATCCCATAGGCTTAGACAAGAAGTTTTTAAGCATCACAGTATCTGAATAACAACATGTTGAAGTTTGCAGCCATTTTGCACTTTGGACTCTTAAGGGATTCTATCGGTTGAATGTAGCTCAGAGTGATTCAGTTTGTTTGGGTGTAAAAGATGACCATTCCTAGTGTAAATGTACCCACCTAGATGTGTTGGAACAGTTCATTTGGTCAAACGAGTTGTAGAATGAAAGTTGCACCACTTTAAAACTTTCAACTACTTGCATTTGACAACTTTTTCCCCAAGTGAAAATTCGCCACCATGGGAAAAAGCCTCCAAGATAGTGACAACTGAGAGAGGTTATTGTAGAGGGGCCCAACATGATCCCATAAGATCAAATGAAAATTTTCTAAGCATCATAGTTTCTAAGTAACAACCTATCGAAGATTGCAACCAATTTGCACTTTGGACTCTTAAGGGATTATGTCAGTTGAATGTAGCTCAGAGTGATTTTGTGTGTTTGGGTACGAAAGAGGTCCATTCATAGTGTAAAACCACCCATCCAGATGCATTGAAATAGTCCATTTTTTCACACGTGTAACAACTAATATCTTACACTCAACAAAAAAATAGTTATTTGACCATCTTCAGTTGAAGGGCAACTGAATAACTAACATTCTAGGGTTTTTCCAAAATATAGATAACGAATTGAAAAGAGAATAACTGCTGGGGAATCATTAACTAACTCACAACTTACATTAATTGATAAGAGCTAGGGTTCCATTTGTAGTTAGACGGAAAAGAAAATTAATTCTGAAGTCGCTACAACATATAATTCATCAACTAACTTTAAACTTTCATTTCCAATTAGAAGGAAAACTATTAACTGTAAACAAATAACAAAAAATTACAAAAAGGTAATAACTAATTTTCTTTGCTTCCAGGAGGTAACAAGCAATCACTACAGCTATGAAACAAAGATGACAACAATCATTCTATGGTTTAAGAATGGAAAATTAACTACCAAATTCATCTAACAATAACTAACTAACTATTCCATCTAGGATTCCCATTTATCCAATTAATGAACTAAGGAAAAGAAATGACTTCTTTTTATTTATTAACTAATTCCAATTCTTTCATTTCAGCTGAATGATTCAAATAGTTGTCTAACTAATTAACTGTAGAATCTTACAACGTACATTTAACATAAAAGAATAAAATGTATGGCTTAAATGAAAGTAAACTTTAATTAGCATTGCATGTACCTAGATTTACGAGTGAGGAAGAAATAAATTTAACATCATCTTCACACTACTATACTTGAGCTTCTTTATCAATGAGGGAAAGAGAATTATCATCAGGGGCTTTACCACCCAACCAAGACCTACTAGTCTCTCGAGTATCTTCAACTAAAGAACTCGCCCTTCACAAGGGTAATCAACATGGATCAAATTATCATCGTTCCTCTGAGCCTGGTGTCAAGGACCTATACCTCTTGATCGACCTTACTAAGGGTACCTCCGAACTAAAAATGCCACTCTGATCAGTGGTATATCTAGTTCATGATAGATAAAATATGTTGAATCTAGCATCGTACCTTGGCCAAGGATTTTAATTTTACTGGCACTCTTGTGCCGATATCTTTGGCACTCCTATGTCGATATCTTTGGAACTCCTATGTCATCGGTGCTCTTACCCTTGCTCGACAAGATGATGTTTGTTCCAAGATTTATATTATAATATCTAGATTAAATTTTCATTTCACATTTAATATATTTTATTCCAAGTTTCATCTTGTAACATGGTTCTTGAATCAGAGTCATATTATTTAGATTTACAGTTTAAATGAAAAGATGGTCTGGCTTAGACAAGCTTATTCCTCCTAATGAATCATAAGTAAAGTTTCAAGTCATAGGGGAACTCATAATCTGTTCCCATTCAAGTTGACACAATTTGGTATTCTCAACAACTCTAGACAATAGTAACCTTCAGGTCAGGTTCAAGTTTTCAAGATCTCAATAAATATTCTTAAATGTTTATAATCAGGAAAATCCTGAATAGCAGAATGAATGAAAAACAAGTCAAGATTCAATTCACTGACTAGATGATGGTTTCCTAGGAATATATTTAATTATTCTTCCCTGATTTCATAGTTGAGAAGTTTTTCAAGTCATAACCCAACAAATCCCATATACAAATTCAAAACTTGATCACTATAAAGAAGGAAGAAGAACCCCATAATCGTTTCAAACTCCTCAATAGGTAAGAAAATCAGACCCACAATCAACTAAGGAAGAACAAACATATCATGATTGCATGAATGATTTTAGTGTTGACACTACTCTAGACCAAATGAGAAATGAGATTTGTTCACATTGGTTTTGGTATCAATTCGGCAAAATGGAACTAGTTTGAATTTATTTAATTATTTTTATTTTCATAGAAATTTCCTTTGCATATCACATTCAGTATTTACACATTGATTTATATTCAAATTCTAGCTGGTAATTCTTAACTAGAAATATAGCAACCCAACAAATACTCCAAATTTTATTCATCAAACAAATATGATGAGGAATTTTAATCGATACTTGCCTGCAAGATTATTTGAACTTGTTATTTGTATTCTTCCTTCTGCAACTCAAAGCTTAGAACCCTGATGCTCCCAACCAAGAAAGAGAACCATCAATAGAAAAAATGTCAGTATTTCTAACAAAATTGAAGAAGTGCAAGATTGGTACCAGATTTAGACCACTGCTTCAACATAATTTCCCAAAGATTTAAATCCCTAAGTCGCCAATAGCGAAGATAGGGACGAGGAAAAGAATGAGCTCAGGTTGGTCAATGGTTACAGGGGAAAGGATATTTCCAAATGTAAGAAAGAAGACTAAGCACTGAGAGGAATGCATACGTGATTGGAATTGTATATCTATGGAAAGAAGAACTTAAACGATGCTATAGAAAGATAAATAGCTCAACCCCTGAGAGAGAGAGAGAGAACCAGAGTTCAAGAATGAGAAATGAAGATCGAATTTTCCTTAAGGAGCTCAATTCTCCCCAAATGTTTTCCTCCAAGAAACCTTTCATTTTTCCCTTCTTGGGCATTCTTCAATGCGGGTGGTGATTCCTGAAGCCCCGCCACAAGGCCTGACGCCTCACAAATTCATTTAAATTTTAAAAACAATAAACATTCGATGCCACATTTTATATTTACCAATGTTCAATTGGTCTACATTAAATATTCATTCCTTCCCAAGGATTTCAATATGTAATTATATCATTTATTAATCAATTACTTACTCATTATAAACGATATATATATATATATATATATATATATATATATATAAATTGACTTAAAGGAAGAATAATTATTTAGAATTACTTAAGGTCAAGTTATGACTTAGATCCTTTGTCATTCATCGACTCGAGGTAGATAATAAAATTGATCAATTATTAACCATGACCTCTCCCTGATGATTTTTTCATTTCTCTCATGAAGTCGGCAATCCTGCATCCACTGACAAGGATTGTGGTTAGATTGTTCTCAACAGCTAAATAATATATACATTTAAATTTAATCTCATGATCTCATTCAACTTCACATGAATAATAAATTCACTTGCAAAACAAAGAGTTTGTTAATATATAGTTACAATAATAAAAGAACAACTAACGAAATTTCAATGTCATATTCTCATGAAAGCTTACTTGCAACAAACTTGCATCTGGACATACATAACCAATTCATAGTCTCAAAGTAGGGGATGTAACATATTCCTCCCCTTAAGAATCATCATCCTTGATGATTTTTTATTCTAAATTTTAAACATAACATAAACATATTAATAAATATAATGTTCTCAATTCTTCATCAAAAGATAAAGAAATTTTTGAAGGTTTTCTTTATAATCCTACCAAGTAGCATTTTCTTCAAAGTACTAGTCCCACTAGACCTTGCATTGCATAACCTCGCAGTTACATAGGCACACCCAATGCACCTCAAGCACTCTAAATGACTTGACTATGGTCACCCCTGGATCCCACACCTGGTGTTTCAACTGAAGTAACCTGATACTCTACCTGACGGTTGTCTACTGCTGCATGGATCCTTTGTTGAAAAGTTGTTTGCTGAGATGGTAATGGCCTTCGTTGTGGCTACCCCTATTGATTATTATTTGGGAATTGATTAGCATAGTGTTCTCCACCATAATTGAAGCATCCTCCTGATGGTCCTTTCTTTTCTATATGTTTTCTTGTGTTGGTTTCATCCTGATTAGCTTTGTAGTCCTTAAAATTCTTGTGTGACTAATCCCCCTTGCCCTTGTTACGTTTTCTATCTTTGAGAGAATCATCCTTCTTCAACCTTTGTTCTTACCAAACTACTTTCTCATAAGCCTCATCCATTATACGTGGTTCCATAACATTTAACGGACCTCCAATGCAGTTGTTTAAACCCAAAATGAACTTTCAAACTTAAAAAATTTCATCTTGCTGGTACTAACGGACATACTTAAGAAATCAAGTAAACTTCTCCCAATATTCATTGACTGATAGAGGTCCTTGTCTCAGATTTTTGAAATCTAACAACTTCTGGTCATAATACATTTACGAAAGCCACCTCTGACGGAATAACCGTACAAACTACTCCCATGATACCTTAGCTGCTACCATTCCCATTTCTTCTCTTTTGTTCTCCCACCAGGCGGCAACTTCTCCTGCCAACTAATAGGCTGCCCATGTTGCCTTCAAATTATCAGAATAATCCCTTAGTTCAAATAATTTTTCCATTTTTTTCAACCATGCCTCCGCGGAATCACCCGAAACGGAGCCCTCAAATTTACGAGGTTTAATCTTCTTCATATCCTTGGCCAATTCATTAGCCAATCGACTCCTTTTATTACTCAAGCTTATGGTTTTAGAAATATCTTAATGCTGTTCGCTATGGTTCTCAGACCTTCCCTTATGCATATCAGTCTGTCTGTTCACTTTCCTTTCCAAATTTAGCAATCGGTTTTGAGTGTCACTCATTAAATTCAAGAGTTGAAAATGTAGAAAACAGTGAATCTTTGTTATTCAATCCTCCAAATGTACATCCAACCCCTGTTTCAACCATTAAAAAGCATATTTAACCTTTTCCAACCATATCCAACTGACTATAACTAACTTTTAACATCCTAACTATTCAACTTCCCTTTTACATGAAAAATGCAAAAGTTGCTATGCAACTTTTTTGCAATTTTTGAAACTTTACTAAATTGACTCAAAATTACTCCTCCTAACCAAAACTAACCCAGAACATTGCAACATGGCCTTAAAGATCTTATTTCAAAACAAAAACATGAAATTAAACATAAAGACACTACATACTAAACCCTTTTTACAAAATGAAGGCCCAGGTGCCCTGCACCATAGGCACAATGCCTTAGGTACTTCGTTCTCACATATCTTTTACAATGTCACTCATACATTTGAGATTCTCTTATAATTTCTACATCATAGGTGCTCATGATGAGGTTAACTTCAAATGAATAACTTGATATTCCCTCGTTAAGCTTCACAGGCTCTTTTATAATGGCTTCAAATCAGAATTGAGATTTGTCAAGATCATCAAAATAAAAATGTTGCATTGTTTTTTTGCCTGAGATTCTCTGTAATGGCTCATAAATAAGAATTTTCTAGAAGGAGAGACCAATCAATTTTTAGTAGTTTACTTACAAATACACAAAGTAAAAGAAGAAAATAAAAAAGAGCATCCAAAGTGGAAATGAAATGAAAATAGATGGAAGACACTTACAGACAACAAATCCACACCATTTGGTTCCAACTCGGGAACAACAAGGCATAAATCTTGATGCTTCCATTGAGGATAGGCATGCCAATCTCTCAACTTAGTCACTCCTAGTCATACATCTTCACTGGTAGTTCCAATATACCTATTGTACACAACACCTCTCATGAATAAAATAACTTGAAATTTAAAATGCTCTTATAATGTCTACATCATAGGTGCTCATGATAAGGTTAACTTAAAATGAATAACTTGAAATTCCCTCACCAAGATTTGCACGCACTTTTATAATGGCTTAAAATCATAATTGAGATTTGTCAAGATCATCAAAATAAGAATGTTGCATTGCTTTTTTGGTTGAGATTCTCTTGGATGGCTCATAAATCAACATTTTTTTGCAAGGGGACACCAATCAATTTTTAGTAGGTTACTTATAAATAGGCAAAGTAAAAGAAGATGATAGTATTGGCATCAAACAAATTAATGTGCATACTTATAAATTAATCCAACGAACCATCTGGGTCTACTCTACTCTTTATTGTGTCAAGTATTACCTCATGGTCATACTCACGGACCTTCCACAAGGTCTTGTTCAAAGGTCTACCCCCATATTTGGTCAAACAAACATTGGATGCCATGACAAGGTTTGAGTAATGAAGAATCTTATGATGCATGTCAAAGTCTTGAAACAACCAATATTTAACACTCTTATGTGGGTACCTTCTAAGCCACATTCCAGTAACAACAACTAAGCCTCTAAGGTATTCGATGTTTTCTCTATCTATAACTGGGGCCTCCAATTTATTTTTGGCCTCAACACAATGACACAAGTAATAGTCTGTTCCCTCTTCATTGTCTTCATCTACAATAACTACATAAACATGCCCTACATTGATATGTGCAACAAATCTCTTGAAATTAGTCAACATTACGAATACACTACAAAGTAAGATAACAATACGAATTTCAAAAACTAAGTAGATATATTACCTAGTTGAACTAGATCTAATATGTGGTCAAAGTCGACTGATGATTCCATCTATGTTAGTTTCAATGTTGTTGGAGGGCGATACGTGTGAAGTGGGATAAGATAAATTTTCAACCATCTCTCAACCCACTCCTTTGACTCAAAATCATTCCAGGCTTGCATTGTACATGAAGAACAAAAGCATGCCATCTTCCGTGTATTGATACTCCATGAATTTGCATCTAAGCTAAGGAAAGAGTGTCGCTCACTCGATCTTGTTAGTGTACAACAATCCTCAAATGGTGCAATGTTAGTATCATCCATCAACCAAAAAAATATACAAATTGAAGACGTACCTTTATTACTTGGACCCATCGAAGCATTACACCACTCGACGATTGATTTTGCATCTATCAGCTTTACATTGTCTTTATACTTTAACTCTTCTCATTCTAATACTCTTTTCACACATGCTCCTGCACCATCATGCTCTCCCTTTCCATGCCCGGCCTCACAAAAGTTCCACATATGTTGAACACCTATAATGACATGCATCCTGTTCAACCAATAGAACATGCACGAGTTCTTGAACTGTGCTACACAATCATCCGACCATATTATATACTGACCGTATGTTATGCCCCTCTGAGCCAAATCACTGTAGAACATCTAGAAGCAACCTTGCATAAACTCTGGAGAATGTGTGCAATCATCACTAATATAAAAGTGATACTTCCTCAATACCTTTCTTTGGTCCTCTATACTATCAGCTGCATGAATGAATGTTATGTGCACAAATATCAAAACTTGTGTGGAGTTTTAATATTGTGATTGCACCTCATGTTGTGGCTGTAGAGTGTAGTTCTCTACAAATTCAACCACTAATACTATGTTTCCAACTAGAAAGGTGTCCTTGCATAACTTGAATTGCATGTCCAACCATCAGGCTCTATGGGTATGCCTTGCATACTCATACACTATTTTTTCATGAAACATGGACATAAACTGATGCACTAGAATCATCTGAATAACCAAATCACACCTTTTTTCTTGATTACTATTGTGCAATTTTCGCACATGCCCAACCGGAGGCGGGACCCTCTTTTTTCTTTTGCATCCCCGCCTCTTTGCTTGGTTAAAATTTGGTTTTGCTCTTCTTGGGAGGTTATTTTTGGATTAAGTCTAGACTGGGTTTGATGAGGACAATATTTTGAGGCTCTAGGGGAAATTTGTCTATCTTGGAATTCAAAAATGGGGATTTTGAAGTGACTTTTCAATGTTATATGTAAATCTTTTTTGCACCTGTGCATAGAGGATGAAAAATTGGGCAGGGTTGCTTTTTGAACTTTTTGAAAATTCCTTCTAGAAAAAAAGTTATGGGGTTTAGGGGATTTTGACCCTATAGGGAATTTGGGAAATTCCATTCCTGAAGGATTTTCCTAAAATTCCTTGACCCCTCAAAACCAAATTTTCCAAAATGGAAATTACTTTTCAAACTTTTTCCAAAATGGAATTTTTTTCCTTGAAATTTTAAAATGTTCCCAAAATGAAATTCTTGAGATGGATAAAAATTTTGAAAATAAAAATTTCTGAAAATGGAAAGTTCCCATTAAAAAGTGTAAGTTTTTTTAAAAGGCCAAAATTTTATTCAAATTTAATTTGGATTGGATTTTTTAACATGTGAGCTACTAATGATGATATCTATTTTTCAGGATTAAATAAATATCAAAAAGGGGAACTTGCATATGGATTCATGCCAAAAGGGAAATATGGAAGAGTTCAATTCAAATTTTAAAAGTGGAACTTGCATAAGAATCCGTGCCCAAACTGTCTACAATTGGAAGGGGTTTTTGGAAGACATGTGAAGCTGATTTCATCATCCAATCAAAATTTTCATTAATGACAGGCTGGCATAATATTGTTTTCTCATTGTTCCATGATGTAACTACTTTTATGCAATTGGATGATGATGTACCATGAGCTCCCAAATTAAATGTAACTATTGGATGCTTCTAGAGGTGTAAATTGTGCCATTGGATTGATTTAATTCTGGCCTTTCATTCAAAATGTAATTTTCAATAAAAGGCCAATGCCTTCTCATTTGTAAGAGGGGAGACTAGGCTAGAAGAGCTTATTAGAAGCCAAAATTGGCTAAGTTAGGAGTTAGATTATGCAAGATAGTAGTTGTAGGAGAGGAAAGAGATTGTAAATTGTTATGTAATTCTGGAGAAGTTAATGCAATTGGATTGTTGATTTGGCAAGCTTTGTGTTACACTTTGATAGTTTATGGTTTCTTGTTCTCAATTCTCAATGTTAGATGTTAGATTTCAGTTCTTTTGCAATAATGGTAAAATTTTAATGATGTTGATCGATCTCCGCTCTATAGTTTTAGCAATTTGTTGATTGTAATTTGCTGTGTAAAGTTAGTTTGGGCCTTATTTTGTGCTAAGTTCAACTATGGATTCTTATTTACATTACGCTAGTTATTGGGTATGTGAATGAATATTCATAGTCTGAAAATCTTCAGTTTCCTTAGAAGATTGCACCATTTATGTAGAGTTGTGGGCTTGTCCTTGATCAAGCAGAGATTGGTTTTGTTGGAGATCTATCCATTTGCAACATTCATCATTGTTGTGACTGATCTTAGGAGCTAGTTTACAATTAAATCTCTCTTAACCCTTATCTCTTTTGTTGTTTATTTTGAAGCTGGGTTAGTTTTAGGATTAAAAATATCACCATATTGTTGCATCTGATGAAAGTACACTTCCAACATTGTTCATTTGTAAGGCCCCTTGTGATTACCAACATTTTCACATTTATCACTGAGTTGTTTATGCATTGTCAAGACTTGATATTAGAGACCTTGGGGTTATCTCTTGAGGCTTGCTGATAGAGATTTACCTTTCAAGAGAGATAGGTTTCCATATTCTATCTAAGTTGTTGTGCAGAAAACACCATCAACAATTACCATATTTTATAACGTATGCCACTAATTTATACTTCCCAAACTCTACTATTTTTTGTCCCACCTCATCTGTGCTTTCCATATGTTGACATACTGACATACACTGCAAGCCACCGCAACACTCGCATGAACCATCCAAGCATGTTGTCATGTGAATATTTGGCCATCCTCTATTTCACATAATTTTTTTTATAAGAACTCTCTTGAATATTTTGGTGGTGCTTCTATGCCACAATCATGCAAAACATCATTAGTATGAAAATCTAAAAATATAGAATGATAAACATCATAATGGTTAGAGAATTCAATATGTAGTCTACAACAAGAAGTAGTGTGTGTGTGATTTATTTTGACATAAAAAGGTTTAAGCATTTTAAAATATCTTTGACAAATACTAATTTGAGGATAATCTTGTTGAAATTTATGCAAAATTTGGGTTTGAGTCGTATCCAAAAAAATCTTTGGATGTGGCTCGCGGTTCTAACTACCGATTCTCCTTCTTATCACATCCCTTTGATTCAGAGATGGCCTTGTTTTATTCTTCCAATACTCTTCAATTAGTGTTCTCAATGCTTCAACAACTTTTTTATCTTTTCGTGGCAGTCTCTCCGAGAATTCCCATAATTCATTTGAATCAGTGCCCTCAATTCTTTGTTGCCTTTGAATGACTCTTGATAAAGTTTTTCTACTAATTATCATTTTTTCACTCATCTTTCTAATAAGACGAGATCTCTTTGTTTGAATACTTACCAAAGTCAATGTAATGACATGTCGGGTGACATTAATGTCCTTTGAGCATGAGGTATTACCCACACTCTCATAAGCATCCATTAGATTCTTCACAATAGTGTTTTCACTTGAAGCATTCAATGTTCTCAACCCAAGAGTCTTCATGATGTTTCTATACTTTATACCCCATATCATTTCAACAAATAGTTGACATCTTGCGGTCTCATTTATCCTTTCAAAGAAGAATTTCCAAATCTTATCAGCATATCTTCTACAAGTGTGTGTTGGAATCTTACCTTCCATGTGTTCCAAAATATTCTCATCAATATTAATCAAATTATTTGGATTTCTATGCAAAATTCTAGGTGGTCTTCTCCTAGGTACATACATCTCAACATTAGGAATTTCATCAATATTTAATTGAGGTGGGCTAGATTGCGTACCTTCGATCGAGGGTGGAGTAGAAGACATACCTTGAGGTTCACATGGGGATGATGGTGTACCTTCTTCGTCAAATGCGAATGATGATGTACTCTCAACTTGAGATGCGATGGATGGTGTCCAACCATATTCACTTGTGGTAGATGGTGTCCTTCCATATTCAATTGCAGTAGATGGTATCTCTCCATATTCACTTATGTTTAAGGGTGTCCCTTCATATTCACTTGCGGTAGAGGGTGTGTCTCCAACTATGGTATCTGAATCTATCTTACCACGATGCTTTCACATTCATGCCCTTTGTGCTACCAATTCATATTCTCTTTTTGATGGTTGAGGTTCCTCTTCAATTAGATTGTTTTTGCCAATCATATCCAATTTCGTTTTTTCATGATATGCCCTCAACCGTTCTGTCTCCTTTGGTTTTTTGGTTTCATACTATTTGTCTATTAGTTTATTCCTTATTCATTTCCTCAGCATGGCAGATAATTTTACCTATAGCATGGTAATGAGACGAATATTAGTTCCTAAAAAATGAATCCATACAAATAAATGAAATATATGTCATTCAAGGCTTCATACAAAATACTTAGAATCATCTTGTAGAAGAGTATTTCTAGAATAGACAAAGGTCACATGAATTTTCCCGATTGAATGCCTTAAAGAAATTTGGTAATGTGGAATTCCATGATTGCAAGATAGGCTCAAAATAGAAGCATGGACAAGGAATGTGAATTGAAATTCCTTGTAAAACAATTCAAATGCCTCGGCAAGCTAGTGAGCTCACTCACTAGCCTGCCAATGTGGTAGGGTTGAGAAGGTAGGGGCAACCTATACCTCATAGAAATGGGGTCTCATGGTGATGAAAATGTATGCCTCATAGAAATGGGGTCTCACGGTGATGTAAATGTATGCCTCATAGAAATTGGGTCCCACGGTGATATACATCACTGTGAGACCCCATTTCTATGAGGCATACACTGCCCCTACCTTCTCAACCCTACCACATTCGCAAGCTAGTGGAGCATTGGAAAGCTAGCTCACTCACTAGCTTGCCAATGCAGCAGGGTTGACAAGCTAGGGGCAGTGTATGTCTCATAGAAAGCTAGGGGCAGTATATCACTGTGAGACCCCATTTCTATGAGACATACACTGCCCCTAGCTTGTCAACCCTATTGCATTGGCAAGCTAGTGAGTGAGCTAGCTTTCCAATGCTCCACTAGCTCACTATCTTTCCAAGCTCACTAGCTTGTCAATGCTACCACATTTTGCATACATTTATACAAAAACATTATTGTCAAAAAATTCAAATGCCTTGTCCATGCTTCCATTTTGAGCCATGATTGCAAGATAGGCTACACCTTTCCCCATGTTGCTAACTTAGCCTTGAATAAAGAGTCTTGAAATAGTGGAGAGAAGGGTTAGAATCCCATGTAGGTAGAATAATCAAGGAAACATTTAAATATATTACAACATAAGTGATGAGGTAGGTTTAGTGATGAGGTAAATTTAGAAATAGAGATGAAAACCAAAATAGTTTCAAAGATCTATCAATGCGGGAGGAGTATATTCTATTTTTTTAGAGACATGTATGGAAAATTCGGTAGCATAGACAAGACAATTAGCTACTTGGTATAATTGTTTGAAAAAGTACCTGAATGAGATATGTCCTTGTGGACTATAATGAATGCAAAATATGAAAAAAATAGATTTATTGAAAACTCTTTAGAAAATTTCAAGCATATGCAAATTGTAGGTGTAAAACCAAATTCAAGTACATTTTCCAACATCCCCCATGCCTATACCAAAATGAAAGCTTTGGAGAGTGGTATGCACATCCATAATAAAGGATTGAGAAATGATGTTTTATTTTACTTCCTTATAACTTATGTCATATATATGTGTATACAAAATGTGGAAGCATACATAAGGTAAGTCAATTGTTAAATAACAAAATGCCTCAAAGAGATGTGGTTTAAAAATGTAATTGGAAAGTGTAAAAAAATGTAATTTAAAATGTGCAAAATAACAAAAATGAAAGCAAGCCATAATAGAATGAAAGAAAATGTGTAAAGACTTCACATACCTAAAAAACCAAAGTTTCAAATGGAGTTCTACCCAATTATGTAGCCTTTGCTTCTTCTTTCTTCAAACTCCTCAACAATTTGACTTTTTCAAAAGCTTGTTCCCCTCCAAACTTCAATTATATATCACTTTTGAATGGAATTCAGACTTCAATTGATATTATATTCCTTTCAATGTGAAAACTCTATTATTTCATGCAAAGGTGGTGGAAAGGTCATGAAAAAGGTGGTGGAATGTGAAAAACATGTATGCACACTTCACAACATCATCAAAAAGCTATTTTTTGTTGGAGCATGCGCAAAACCAGAAGAATATGCAGAATGTGGGCCTTGAGATCATGGGTATATTGATTTTCTTACCATTTTTAGAGCAAGCCAAAATGTACTTGCGGTATAACACACTCGCGTTATAACACGAGCACATTATTTTTTGCTAAAAAATGGCCATATCTCTACTACTTCAAAACGTGCTCACGTTATGAGAAAGTTGATTTTTTAATAGATTTATTTTCTCTCTCTTTGTCTCTACCCTCTACCCTCAACCAAAAACCCTTAATCCCTCTACCCTTAAACCCTCAACCCTAAACCATAAACCCTCTACCCTCAACCCTTAGCCCTTAAACCTTCTACTCTCTATCCTCAAACCCCAAACCTTCAACCCTGATACCCTCTAACCTATACATTGGACCCTCAACCCTAATCCTTCAACCATATGTACCCTCAAACCTAAATCTTAAACTATCAACCCTATAGGTCCTCAACCCTATACCTCAATTCTCAACCCTCTACCCTATACATTGGATCTTCAACCCTCATATATATTTGTCCCTCCTTCCTCTTATCTCCTTCTCTCTATCTCACTTATCCCTCCCTCTCTCTCTCTCAAGTCTCTCCCTCCTACCCTCTATCTCTCTCCCACTCCCTCCCTCTCTCTCTCTCTCAAGTCTCTCCCTCCTACCCCCTCTCCCTCTCTCAACTCTCTCTCTCTCACTCACTCACTCCTTCTATCTTTCTACCTTATACCCTTAACCCTATACCCTCTACCCTTAACCCTTATACCCTCTATCCTCTACCCTCTATCTCTCTCC
>VDFB02058242.1:745122507-745134358 GCA_007258455.2 Sequoia sempervirens | reverse complement strand
CCTATACCCTCAAATCATATCTCTTTCTCTCTATCTATACATCTCACCTCTCTCTCCCTCCCTCTCTCCTACCCTCTCTAATTTTCTCTATCTACCCTCCCCCTCTTTCTACATACCTCTCACTCAATCAATCCCTACCACTCTCTCTCGCTTCATCTATCTATCTCTCTCTATCTCCCTCCCACTCTCTCCCACTCCCTCTCTCTCCATCTCTCTTAGGTCTCTCCCTCCCACCCCCTCTCTCTCCCAAGTCTCTCCCTTTGGAAACCTACCTAGGTAACTCTCTCTCTCTCTCTATCCCTCCCACCCTACCTATAAGTCCCTCTCCTCCCACCCCATCCATCTCTCCCTCTCTCAAGTCACTCCTCCACACCCCTCTCCCTATTTCAGGTCTCTCACTCCCTTCCTCTCTCTCCCTCCCTCTCTCACCTCCCTCTCCCACTACCTATCTTTGAGACTCTCTCACCACCCCTCCACACTCTCAGAGTCTCTCCCTTTGGCACCCTACACATATCCCTTTCTCTCATCTCTCTCTCCCCCTCTCTCCCTCTCTCTCAGTTCTCTCTCTCCCACCCCCTATATCTCTCTCTCTCTATCCCTCCCACCATACCTAGCTAAGTCCCTCTCACTCCAACCCCTTCTCTCCCACTTTCTCTCTCTTAAACTCTCACTTCCACCCCCTTTGCTTCTCTCCCTCCCACCCTACCTAGACAAATCTATCTCTTAAAATTCTCCCTCCCTCTAAATACATACATAAATACATACATACTTACATACATACAAGCATAATACATATGTACATACAATCCTACATACACATGCACATGTGTATATACAATCTTACATACATATAGGCATACATACAATATACATGCATTGATACATACAGGCATACATACAGGCATACAAGCATGCATACATACATACATGACATACAAGAATACATGTACATACAAACATACAAATATATAAAAATACATTCAATAGAGTAGCATTTAACATAAAGCAAGACATAATGCGAGCAAGTTAAACCACACCCGCATTCTATCTTGCTAGACATGTCCCTCACAAACACAAAAACCCATGTCAAAACTAAGATATAGCGCGAGCGGGTTATAACACACTCGTGTTATAATACATGCATGTTATATCTTTCTTTGGGAATCCCCATGCCTTGGGCTTGGTATTTTCCTTGGAATACCCACCCAAAGGCTTGGAGGGCATTCCCAATGACCAAAGACGTGTTTTTGCAAATTCTACAATATTTCACATAATCGAGTTTGTGCTCACCGTTAGGATTGCACGTGGTTCAATTTTGAACAAATCAAATACCTGGGTAATGTTAGGTTCTCTCTTAGCTATCCAACGATGTAATTTTTTTGACTTTCTGACAATGTTAAGCCTTTCATCTATAATTTATTTTGTTTGTGTCTCTTTTTTGGAAAAAAGGTAGTGTTTGGTGTTTTTTTCGTTATAAATTAACCGTTCATCAAAATTTCAAATTAATTACATTTTTAGAAACTAGACTCCATTCTAAATTTTTAAAAAAAAATTTAAAAAAAAATTAGTTAGTTTCCAAAATTTGTAGGGGTAGCATGACCAAAATTCTATTTTTTAGGAAGTGTCTACTTAGAAAATTAGTATAAATTCAAATATTCATTAAAAAATTATCAGAAAAATCATGCATCAACTACATACTATTAGCTAATTTCTCACTAGAGTGATTTTAAAAATAGTAAAAAAAATTTCATCATGCTAGAGATGTACAAGAGTTCCTATGTTATGTTTTTCTGACAAAAACAACACCAATTTTTGTACGTCCCTCTTTTGAACCCCTTAATCTCAACCATTTTAAAAATAAATTAGTAGTTTAGAAAGTAGACTCGGATCACTACAATCCTTGTTTTTGTTCACTCTCAAAATCTTGAGTGTAACTATCCTCAATTTCACGTCTGAGTATGCTAGAGATGTACAAGAGTTGCTATGTTATGTTTTTCTGACAAAAACACCACCAATTTTTGTACGTCCCTCTTTTGAACCCCTTGATCTCAACCATTTTCAAAATAAATTAGTAGTTTAGAAAGTAGACTCGGAGCACTACAATCCTTGTTTTTGTTCACTCTCAAAATTTTGAGTGTAACTATCCTCAATTTCACGTATGAGGTCAGTATTTCCTGATTTTAGAAAAAACGTTGCACGTAAGCCCCCTTTTTGGGACCCATCTTTTTGCACTTACCCTGCATAGGTGTAGATGTTTCATTAATAATTGTATGATAGGAAAAAGAAGGTTGGGATATACTAAGTGATTGCATGCCAAGAAAGGGTTGATATGTTAAGTGATTAATAGTAGTAGCAGATGAATATCTAGTATAAAAACCACCAGAAGGCACATTCATAGCCATAGGTAAGGTATTCACCATGTGAATAGAAGCCCCTAACATCGACATTGATAACTATGTGCCAGTGATATTAGACAGTGAGTTTCTCGTGTTCCTAGAATGGATGAATAAGGGGGCACATAACTTTCAATAATGAGTACTGGTTTTCTCAAAACCTCAAGTCATTTATAATCTAAAATTAACATGTTTATTAGATTGTCAACATGAACCAGTTGAGTATAGGAATCATTTGATAACACAATTTGGAAATCTCTTAAGTCCTCTAGATTTTGAACTTACTCAAAGGGAACCCTAAGATCAACATTGTGATCAATAGGAGTATGAGAATTAGGTGGTGTAGAAGGATTATAACCAAGATACGACATAGAAATTAGGGGGTAAACTCATAGTATATTGATTTGCTATGAAACTTGGCATGATTTTGAGAGGACTATAAGGACATTTTCAATGTGATATGTTTAGGTTTAAGAGAATTTTTCTTATTATCTCACCAGATGAAGTAGACTGGGTTGTTAAACTCATAAGAGTATCACAATTCTCAAACTATTGATCTTCTGAAGGGAAAGAGAATAAGAAAATAGGTTTAAGTGTTTTGAAATGTTTTGGATATTTTCAAACTCAAAAGAAGATTTCTAAGAACATCAAGTTCACCAAAATGTAAGATAAAAATTGAGCTCTATGAAAGAAATTGATAACTCAACTTTCTATTACATTTGAATGAATCGGATGTTGCTTAACTATATGACTTATTCTTTTTTATAAACTATTATAATATAGAAATGAGATTAACTTAAACAATTTCAATACTATTTCCCAATTATAATAAACTGGTATAAATATTTACTTCTATATAAAGAATTATAACTTAAAAATAATAGAAACAAATAGTGCATGCTTTAAAGATGTTGTGACACAAATTAGTCCTCTATAAAAGACACTAGAACCATGTGCAGACTACAACACAAAGTGCTATTGTCTCATACAGACAAGAATAGAAAATTCTAGAATAATATAAATATCTTCCTTGGACAAATTACAAGGCAAAATAGATTATGACAATCTGCACACAAAAAAGAGACAAAATGTTTGGAGTGGTTGTGTTAAGAGGTTTGCCTTAGTCAAGCCCTCATTTTGGTATATCTACCTCCATGGAAAACCAAATAGGATTGTAATAAAGGATGAAAATGATAAAATATTGAAAACAAAATGTGTAATGTTAGATAAAAGAAATAAATTAATAGTAACACAATGATATCAATAATATTTCAAAATGATAGCTTTTATAAATTACCCACAATAAGAGAAGCAAGCAATTTGTGAGAAATCCACCTTGAAGTTTCCATAAACCTCTAGAAGGATTCCAAAGATACAACAAGATTACTCCCTACAATCTCACCATGAGTGAAAAATATGCAAGGGCCAAGAGAACATTCTGTTGAGATGAAATATTAAAAACTTCAAGGGTTACAAAGCTAGAAGCAATTTTTTTTGTGTGTATCCATCCCAATGTCTAAAAATCCAATCTTTTCCCTCTTTCTACCAAAGAAATACTTTATTTTTTCAAAATATTATGTCTCGGGCACACATGTAGGTCATGAGTGACAACTAGAGCTTTAGACTATTGAATTCTTGAAAACATAACATTCCAACGGTCATTTGAATCATGGATTTTCATGGGACACTATCACATTGTGCAGACATCCACATGTAGTGCTATCTATTGGATGTTGTGGATATGGTTTTTGATATGTGGTTGTCATTTATGTAAACACTATTAGCATTTGGTGCATTGAAGACTGTTTATGTTGAGGATATTGAGAAAATTGTAAAAGAAGGTATCTCTAGTTCCCAGTGGAATCGTGCAAGTCAAGAAGGCGTGTTCTTTATGTTGAAGATTAATTGATGTGGATTAAAGGGTTTATTTTTGAATGTTTCTAGATCATCTACCAGAAACTTCAGAGGTCTGCGTGAAGTTTTGAGTATGTTGTGGTCTGAAAGTGTGTTGCTAGTCTCTGTTAGTGTTCTTGAATGAAGTTTGTGTAATTATTTTTCTCTCATTTGTTGCAAACGCTTCTCTATTGTTTCTTGGTGTATGTAGATCATTCTCTATCTTTTTGGTGTGTCCACATTATTTGGAGAGTTCGTAGTTGAAGATCTTTGTGCGCATGTTCAGTTTCTCTTGTTTCTGGCTGACATGTTGGTGGTAGTGTGTTGTGGATCTTCGAGTTCTAATTAATTAAATTATTTTTGTGTTGGAGATGTTAATTTGGGTCTCCACTATGTTGTGGCCGAACTTGGTGGATTCACATTAAAAGTTTATTTGTAAATCCAGGCTGACATTACAAATATATTTTATTTTTCTCTGGCCAACAAAGTAGTGATGGAATTTCGTGTAGCAGATATATAAGGGCGACTAGTTCAGTGTTGGTGATGATGCTTCATGTGTATGTGCTAATATGATTTGATTGTTGAGTAGAGTGTGAAGAATAATGTGCAAAGTGTGAATAATTGTTGAGCTTAGTTGGAACTGTAATTAGGCTTGTGAAGAAGCTATTTTATCAGTTCACAAATCTTGGATGGTTTTAATCCAAACCCTATTGTTGGACAGTGAGTCCTCTTTTGTAATTGATCAGTGAGCTCTAGGTAGTGTGCTTGAATGCATGTGAATTCCCCTTTAGTTTATATTATACTTCTAGCAGAGTATAATCTTGTGGACTAACATCCACCATGGTTTTTCCCCAATAGGGTTTCCACAAAAAAAAAATGTTTGTGTTATTTGTCTCTCTGATGTGTTGATTGTTTATGGTTAATTATTTACTCATCTTAAGTTAAAATTAAAGAGAGAGTTTTAGTTTGTTTTAGTTTTTGTCACAACTGATTCACCCCCCTCTCAATTGTGTGCCCTTGTTTTTCCAACAATTGGTATTAGAGCAGGTTCCTCTGAAGAAAGTCTAATAGCTTGAGGTGATCCGAGATGGAAACTACATTCAAGAAGGACAGTCCTAGATTTAATGGCTCTAACTATTTACTATGGAAAGTTAGGATGCAATGTCACTTAATGTGTATTGGTGATGCTATTTAGAAGATTACTAAAAATAAATATGTCATTCCTCATAATGGTCCCTCTACTACTGATGAGATCAAAGATGTTGAAAACAATATTAGGGCTATTGAAGCTTTGGTGAGTTCCTTGACAAATTTGGAGATGGCTAATGTGGTAGGTCTGAATATAACTCATGAAATGTGGACAAAACTGGAAACTTTGTATGAAGGAGATGCATAGGTGAAGATGGCTAAGCTACAAAGCTTGAAAGGAAAGTATGAGAATTTGAAGATGGGTGAAGATGAAAATATCACTTCTTTTATGCAGAGAGTAAATGAGATAGTGATGGGTATTACATGTGTTGGTAGTTTTTTGGATGAGGATGAAATTGTGGCTAAAGTACTCAAATCCTTGCCTCCCTCCTGAAAAATGAAGGTTTATGCTATTGAAGAATTTAGATCAGTAAACAAGTTGACAAGAGATACACTTATTGGGAAACTTGATGCCTTTGAGATAAGTGAGTTTGGTGAATCCACACCAAAGACTGAATATTCATTTAAGGTTACTATGTCTGGAAACAACAGACAAAGATATAGTCTGGGAGAGAGTTCCAGGAAGGTATCCAAGTATGATGAAGAACTAAAATAGCTTGAAGATAAAGAAAGAGAAGTAGAAGAACTGGAAGCCCTTATTGCAAAGCAAGAAGGCATAGGAAAAGGTAAGTATGAAGATGTATTACCTATTAAATGTTTTTCATGCAATAAAATAGGCCATTTTGCATCAAGATGTCCTGAAAGAGTTCCTAGATCCAAACCTAAGAAGTCTAGATTTACGAAGAGATGCTACTTTGTTGAAGAAGTAGTGACTAATGAAGAATCTGATAAAGATAATGGAAAAGAAGATGATTGGGCTTTCATTGCTACCATTGAAAATAATCTCATAGCTGCTGAATCTACTAAAGATGAAAAAGCTCTTGCAACTCAAGTTGAAGAAAAAGATGAGTGGGTCATTGACAATGGATGCTCACATCATATGACTGGTGACAAAAGAAAATTTGTGAGTCTGGAACAGTATAATAGTGGAGTTGTAAGATTCAAAGATAACAATGCTGGTATGATTCATGGTAGAGGATCCATTTGCCTTGGTGATAAGGAAAACAAAAATGATGTCCTCTATGTTGAAGTTCTGAAGCACAATCTATTGAGTGTTGGACAAATGGTTCACAAGGGATATGATCTATAGTTCAAAGATAGAAGATGTAAGATACGTGGAAGTTCCAAAAACTTGATTGCAACTAGCAAACAAACACAAGGTAACATTTTTCATTTGAATACTACTAGTAGAAGCTGCTTGATTGCTCAAATAGATGAAAGCTAGTTGAGGCATATGAGATTGTGTCATGTAAATTTTGACAACAATAACAAGATAAGTTCTACTGAAGCAGTAAGAGATCTGCCTAGATTAGTAAATCCTGCTAATGTAATCTATAAGGAATGTCAGATGGGTAAATAGACTAGAGTCTCTTTTTGGAGCAAACAATTTCATTCAAATATTTTGTTGGAACTGCTACATACTGACCTTTGTGGTTCTTCAAGAGTCAGAAGTATTCATGGAGAAATTCATTTCATGCTGGTTATTGATGACTACTCTAGAATGATTTGGGTTTCCTTTTTTAGAGAAAAATGTGAAGCTCTAGAGAAATTCAAATGCTTCAAGGATATGGAAAAAAATGAGAAAGGTTTGAAAATCAAGTGCCTGATATCTGACAAAGGTGGTGAGTTCATTTCTAAGGAATTTAACTCTTATTGTGAGGAACATAGAATTAAAAGACAGCTATCTACTCCCTGAACCCCTCAACAGAATGGAGTTGCAGAGAGAAAGAATAGAACAATTTTGGATGCTACCAGAACCATGATGATGGAAGGAAATGTGTCTTAGATGTACTGGAGTGAACTGGTAAGTACTGTTGTGTGTACCTTGAACCGAGTAAATGTGAATGGAAATTCTGGTAAGACCCCTTATGATTTATGGTTTGGTTTACAAGTCTATTGTTAAGTATTTCAAGATCTTTGGAAGTAAGTGTTATATCAAAAGAGATGATGATATAGGAAAATTTGATGCTAGAAGTGATGAAGGGATTTTCATAGGTTACTCTACTAAGAGCAAGGTATACCGGTGCTATAATAAAAGACTAAGAAAGATGGTTGAAATTACAAATTTCAAAGTTGATGAGGAATCTATCAAGTCATCCAGACAATGCAGCTATGATTTAGATGAAGACAAAACAAGTCAAGTGAAAAGCACTCAAACACCAAATCTACTTCAAATTATTCCATATGTTCCAATGAAGCAACCTCAATTTGTTCCGGTAAATCAAGTCAGTGAGGAAGCTTAGACAAGTGCACAGGAACAAACAAGTGGAAGAGTAGAAGAAAGATCTGAAGAATCAGAAGTCCAAGAAAGTCCCAAAACTCCAAGATATGTAAAGCTAAATCATTCTGAAAGTCAAATCATAGGAGATAAGAGTAAAGGAGTGCAGACTAGAAGAAAAATTGTAGAAGAATATTTTCTGATATCCAAGATTGAACCTAAGAGTGTCACTGAAGCCTATCAAGATGAACATTAGCTAGAAGCTATGAAGGAAAAGTTGACATAGATTGAAAAGAATGACACGTGGATACTAGTTCCTAGGCCTAAAAACAAAAATGTGATTGGTACAAAATGGGTATTTAGAAACAAGTTGAATGAAGAAGGTGAAGTGGTCCAAAATAAAGGAAGACTAGTATGTAAAGACTATTCTCAAATGGAAGGTATTGATTTTGAAGAAAACTTTTCCCTTGTAGCTGGAATTGAAGTGAGATTATTTCTTGCTTATGTTGCACATAAGAATTATAAAATCTATCAAATGGATGTGAAGTCTGCATTTTTGAATGGAGAACTAGAAGAAGTGTACATTGAATAGCCAGATGGATTCCAACTAACAAATAAGGGAGATATGGTTTGTAGATTGAAGAAAGATTTGTATGGACTTAAGCAAGCCCCCAGAGCATGGTATGCTAGATTGGAAAAATATCTACTAAAGCTTGGATTCACAAAAGGTATTACTGATAGCAACCTATACTTTAAGTTAGATCATGATAAGGAATTGATTATAGAAGTTTTTGTTGATGATATCATTTTTGGAGGAGATGATAATCTATGCATGAAGTTTGCTGATGAAATGAAGAGTGAATTTTAGATGAGCATGATTGGTGAAATGAAGTTCTTTCCGGGTTTACAAGTTACACAATTGGACCAAGGGATTTTCATATCTTAGTCCAAATATGTGAAAGAGCTACTGAAGAAGTTTGGAATGGATGACTCCAAACCTGTTGGTACTCCCATGGTAACTAGATCTAAGCTATCACAGAATGATGATTCTCCTAAGGCAAACCAGACTTGGTACAGATCAATGATTGGCAGATTGCTCGATTTGACACAAACTAGACCAAACATTATGAATGTTGTATGTATGGTTGCTAAATTTTGAGTTGACCCAAAGCAATCACATGTGACTGCTATCAAGAGAATCTTCAGCTATATGAAAGGAACAATTGACTTTGGACTTTGGTATCCAAAGGATGATGATCTTAATTTGTGTGCATATACTGACGCGGATTGGGCTGGTGATGTAGATGACAAGAAAAGTACTAGTGGTGGTGCTTTCTTCCTAGGGAAGAAGTTGATAGCCTGGTTGAGAAAAAAGCAGAATTCCATCTCTATATCCACTGCTAAAGCAGAATAAATTGTTGCTGCCAATAATTGTACTCAAGTGATATGGATGAAACATATGTTGAGAGATATCAGAGTGATATATGAAGAGCCTATTGCCATATACTGTGAAAATTCAAGTGAAATAAACATCTCAAGGAATTCGATACTACACTCTAAGACTAAGCATATTTCAATTAAGTTCAATTTCTTGAGGGAAAGAGTGAATGAGAAAGAAGTCAAACTGGAATATGTGCCTACCAAAGAATAGATTGTAGATATATTTACTAAGCCCTTGCCGAAGGATACTTTTGAGTATCTCAGAGGGATGTTGGTGGTAATCACCCCTCCTGATAAGAACTAAAGATGCATTTATTTGCATAAATTTGAAAGCTTCATTGCTATATTCTGATCCGGATTGATGTTTTTGTGGCTACTACTTAGCGGGAGTAGTTAGATGTGCGGATATGTGGTTTAGAGTGTGTGCATGAAAAGGTCATGGTTACCTTTTCCATTGATGCAAAGGGGGAGAAGTGTAATGTGAAAAATCCTTGTGAAGAGAAGTTCAGTTGTGAGGAGAAGTACAAAAGAAGTCAGTCTGTTGGGTTGATGGTATTTTTCACATCATGTGTTGCCATCAATTCCAAAGGGGGAGATTGTTGGATGTTGTGGATATGGTTGCTGATATGTGGTTGTCATTGATGTCAACACTATTAGCATTTTGTGCATTGAAGACTGTATATGTCAAGGATATTGAGAAAATTGTAAAAGAAATTATCTCTGGTTCCCAATGGAACTATGCAAGTCAAGAAGGCATTGTGTTCTGTACGTTGAAGATTAGCTAATGTGGATTAAAGGGTTTATTGTTGAATGTTTCTAGATCATCTACCATAAGCTTTAGAGGTCTGCGTGAAGTTTTGAGTATGTTGTGGTTTGACATTGTGTTGCTAGTCTCTAATAGTGTTCCTGAATGAAGTTTGTGTAATTCTTGTTCTCTCAGTTGTTGCAGATGCTTCTCTATTGTTTCTTGGTGTTTTATGGTGTCTCTAGATCATTCTCTATCTTTGTGGTGTGTCCATAGTATTCAGAGAGTTCATAGTTGAAGATCTTTGTGCGCATGTTTGGTTTCTCTTATTTTTGGCCGACATATTAGTGGTAGTGTGTTGTGGATCTTCGAGGTGTAATTAACTAAATTATTTTTGTGTTGGAGATTTTAATTTGGATCTCCACTATGTTGTGGCCGACCTTGGTGGATTCGCATTAAAAGTTTATTTGTAAATTTGGGCCAACATTACTGTAGACATCTAAATTTGGACACTTAATTTATCCAAATTTATCACTTTTCGTCTAAACATCCTCTTATCCAAGTTAATTAAATAATATTACTATTATTTAATTAATATATTTAATTCTGCTAAATCCCTAAGGTATTTAATTAATAATTAAATACCTTACCCTCCTATAATCCTCTTTTCATCAAATAAATTAAATAAATGTTACATTTATCTAATTCCTCACATGTCATTTTCATCTAATCCTAATCCATTTCTTAATCTTTTCATTAAGGATGTGCACATGCCTAATCCTTGATTAGGATGTGTCACATCCTCCAACTTTTGCAAGTTGGCTTTTAATCCTAATTAGCCCCTAATTATCCTCTAATTATAAATTAATTAAGCCTAATCATTCTCCAAGGAATTTTTAATTCCTTTTTATTTGTCCTAGATTCCCCTCCTTTATATGTGAATTTTTAATTCACATTCCATCCTTCCAAGGCTTCTAGAACCTTGGACTTGTCACAATCACCACATGTGACCAACCTTGGACTTGTCACAATCTTCACACGTGACCAAGTCCCACCTTTTTGGAGCCCACCTTTTACCCTCTAGATTCTTCCAATCATTGTGAATTTAAAATTCACTTTTATTCACCCAAGATTCTTCCCATCTCCCAAATGTACTTACAGGGTACTTGTACTTCCCTCCACCTCATGTACCCGGCAACTCATCTCCATCTCATATCCCCTTGGCCACTTCACCCTCCACGTGTCAAGATGTGAGGGCTTGTGGGTTCTCAACCCACCATAGCCCTTCATCTTGACCTTGTTGGAGCAATCTTGACCATTGAATTCTCTAGAGAATTCAAATTCTCCTATAAATACCCCCTCCTCAAGGGCATTTCCACAACACTTCATTTTTGAGCACCCACATGCTGCCCATTTTCCTTCTCAAACACTTAGCTATCTTGCACCCTTATGCTGTCATTTTGCATTTTCAACACTTTGCACTCTCACAACTACATGCTGTCCAAGTCATTTTAGATCATTCAACCATCTTTTGTCCATCATTTTGCATATTGAAGCTTGCATTTTAATCACTCAATCTATCATCTAAGGAGCACACAACCAATCCAAGCAAGGGCCAATCAAAGAAGTTTCAACAACAAGGGAGGTAAAAGTGTTTGTGTTTTATTTTATTTGCATTCCTTTTCGTTGTAACTCTCTTTTGGCTAATCTTGAGGTGTCCTTGGTGTTTTGTCTTTCATGTTTCTTAGTTAGATTCCCACATTTAGAGTAGCATAAAATATCAAGGTATACATTTCTGGCACGCCCGGTGGGACCCACATACGGGTCTTGCATTTAATCTTTCTTTGAGTTAAG
>VDFB02058242.1:744744706-745122407 GCA_007258455.2 Sequoia sempervirens | reverse complement strand
AGATCACCTACAAGTTGCAAATCAGAGATTCAGATCCGGAAATCACTCAGGAAGGACATAGAAGATAGAGAAGAGTAGGACCAGCCTTTGAAGCTTCAGAAAAGCCCAACTGGACTGACTAGCCACTTCTAGAGAATGAGTCCCAGTTTTAGTCAAATTTTTAGTCAAATTTCATGTTTTGCAAATTAGGATACCCATTTGGCAGATTCTTGTTCCTGCATAGTTTTCCAAAATATAGATTGATTCGCCCAGTTTGTTGAATGAGTCCAGTCAACATTGAAATCAAAATTTCCAGTGTTCCAAACCTCCATCCAACCATTTCCATATTTCCAAGTGCACACCTTCCTTTCTGTAGTTTTTTGTTCTATTTCATTAAGTTTTCTAGGTCATTTAGTGTTACTTTGCATTCAACTAGGGTTTTTCATTTCATCTTGCATTTCAATATCTTGTCTATTGGATGTTGTTGATATGTGGTTGTTATTGATGTCAACACTTTTGGCATTAATGTCTTAAAGGCTATATATGTCGAGGACATCAAGAAAATTGTAATAAATAAGTTACAAGTTGTCAATGATGCAGTGAAGTTCAATATGTTGGCGAACTTAGTATATTAATGATCAGAGGTTGTGGATCAAAGGGTTTGTTGTTGAGTATATCTAGTTTATCCACGTTAAGTTTCAAAGATCCGCATGAAGATTTGATCGAGTTATGAGTATTTTTGTTTTGACAGTTATTATGTTGCTTCAGTTGGTGTTCTTGAAAGAAGATAATGTGATTCTAGTAAGTTGATTTGTTGCGGATGATTTTGAGGTGATTCATGATGCTTGTGGAAGTTTCTATATCGTGCTCTATCTATTTTGTACGTTTGAATTGATCGTTGTGCTCAGGATTGGTGATTTTCTTTTGTGTGTTCATGTTTTTCATGTTCATGGCCGACAAGGTGATTGTAGCGTGTTGTGGATCTTCGAAGAATAATTGTTGAAGGTGTTTCATGTTTCAGGATTTTGTTTTGGGTCTTCACTATGTTGTGGTTGACCTTGGTTGATTCGCATTGATAATTGTTATTGATTTGGGCCGACAGTTTGTATACATTTTATTTTCTTGTTGAGCCAACATGTAGCAATGTAATTTCTTGTTGCAAATATATATATAAGTGATTGTTTATTCCATTTGATGGTATGATGATGTGCGAATAATTCCTAATCATTTGAAGGCGAAGCAGAGTGTGAAGAAGAATGAGCAGAGTGTGAAGAAGTGTTCATGTGCTTAACTAGAACTGTAATCAGCATTAGCAGATGTTATTTTCTCAGTTCAAAATCTTATGGATGTAATCCAAATGTTTTTGTAAGACAGTGTGTCTTCCGAAGTTTTGTTGTATTTGAGCAATGAGCTCTAGGTAGTGTGCCTGAATGCATGTGTATTCCCATTTATTATTCTTTATACTTTTAACAGGGTATAATCTTGTGGACTAACCTCCACCATGGTTTTTCCCCTAACAGGGTTTCCACATAAAAAATCTTGGTGTTGTGTGTTTTTGATGTGTTGATGATTTATGCTTTCATGGTTATTAATTAGATATGAGAATAAGTTGAATAAGTTTAAATTTATGTGACAACTAATTCACCCCCCCTCTTAGTTGTCTGCCCTTGTGTTGCCAACATTGTCCAAGTCTAAACTTGGTGGTGATTCCCTTATTAGATCATATTTAGTGCCTAGAACAACCATCTTGCAAGATCTAAAATAAAAACCCTAAAATATGCATTTTCACTTTATATTTCTGTGTGATTTCTACTTTCCACCATATTGTAGCCATTTCTCAGTTCAACGACATTATTCTGGATGTGTTTTTCATTTTTCGGGGTTGATTTTCATTTTGGGGGGTTGTTTGTCAATCGCGCGAAGGATGGGAAGGCATTTAGGGTTTGTACTTTTTAGAGAAATGAGAGAAGCAGGGTGGGAACATAGATTTCAATACTTGCTTAGAAACTTCAAACTAAAAGCTACTAAAATTATTCAGTCAATCATAAAATTCCCTATCACCATATCACTCTTCAAATGGCTAAAAAATTATAACTTGATAACCACCAATAGTATCAAATCTAAAAACAAAATCCAATAAAAATCATATGTAAAATATTGCCAATCGCCTAGAATTAGTCCAACAGGATGCAATATACAACTTCTCCTTCAAGGAGCAATCCTTTCATCTCTAGAATCCAATCCACACTATGAAGAGGAGGAACAAGAAATGCTCATTTATGTATCAGAGAGAACCGGAAATGGAAGGCTCCATTTCAGCGTCGCTAAGGCAGTTAAACCCGTTTTGGGCCCACTGAAGGGCACAGTGAATGATTTCGAGCATCCTGCATTCTTCTTTGACAAACCCGTGGTTAGAAACAAAAGGGCCTATTTTCGTGTGCAGTGTATGCTACATGTCTTAAACTGGCCAGACAATTCTCCTTACTCCTCATGGAGTAGTGGACTACAACCCTGTCGTGTCTCCAAAAATTAAATGCAAAGAAGATGAATGGTAAACAATGACGACAAATTGTTTTACGGCTATCTGTTTCACAGCGTGAGACAGGTTTCAACTCAAAGTTCCTACAATATATAGCCTATCAGCTAATCAACATAAAATACCAATTTTTTCAAGTGATATTAGAATTAGAAGGAATCTCCTAACAAATTTCAAAGATCTTGAGCTTCTAGCACACCCTGCTAAAAACCAACCACATTAAAGAGTCTTTATGAAATATCAAGATGTTGTCATCTTTTATGATTTTTTTAAGTTACATAAAAAGAGGGAAATCATTCAAGTCCTTGTCCATGTACATATAGGACCATGATATTGTTTCTATAAGCTCAAGGTTAGCAATACATTCATTACTTGACTTCCTTCATAAAAGATGTGAATAATTTAAAATTTTAAAAAATGTTTGTTCCTACAATTATGTTGATAGGTATTCTACAATGACAACAAGACATAGAGCATCATGTCATGATGGTATGCATATAAATCAAAACATAACTTACAATTATTTTTTTACTTATAAATTTAAACTTTTTTTAATATTTACCACAATTTTCAAATATGAATTAAGTAAAAAAATAATAAAATAAAATAATTCTTCAATAATTTTTTAAATTTATGTGTCTATGTAATAAATAAAATAACTCTTAAAATAAATACAGACATTTTTAAAATAAATGTATTTAATATATCTATACTAATATTATATATCATCTAATCTAGATGTCATCACATAATTCGAATTTTTTTAACCTAATTACTAAAACATAATTTTATATAATTTTACTTAACAATTATTTTTTAATCTTTAAAATAAAGATTGCTTCTAGATTTGTTGTGTATATTTTTTACATCAACATTTTGGATCGCATTCAATGATCCTCTTCTCTATGATGGATCACTAAATGTGATCCAATATATTGATATAAAAAAAAAACACATGCAATCCAAAAACAATCACTATATGTGATCCAATATATTGATATAAAAAACATACACATAAAATTGAAAATAAATCTTCATAAACTATAAAAAAATAATGCCACCTATCTTTAAAATAACTTATAAATAATCATTTGCTGTTTCAACGGTTTCTCTTTCCTCTTTACAATATTTGTAAAGGAGGATGTCTCCAAACTATTAACATATGAAATTTAAAGCCAAAACATTTGGGAAAGTCTATTTAGTAATACTTAATCAATTCCTCTGTTTTATTACCGCTGCTTACAATATTTGTGAGGAAGGAGGTTATCTCCAAACTATTTGACATACGAAATTTAGAGCGAAAACATTTGGGAAAGTCTGTTCAGTAATACTTACTCAATTCCTCTGTTTTATTACGGCGTGCAGCGGATTCTTCATAACTATCGTGAATTCCTCCACCTCCGCAAGATCGACGGGCTCCCCCGGTTTGCTCTCCCACACAAATTCCTGCACCAATCGAGCCACCACAAGCTGAACATGCAGCATAGCCAGCACTATTCCCGGACAAATCCTCCTCCCCACGCCAAACGGCATCAGCTTTATCTCTTTACTTCCCGTCATATCCACTTCATTACACAGAAACCGATCTGGCCTGAATTCGTTAGGATTTTCCCACACTTGGGGATCATTACCCATTTCCCAAACGGAAAAATTGATCAATGCATCCGCCGGAACATCGTACCCACCAACAGTGCAAGCCTCTGTAACTGCGTGTGTCAAAACGAATTGCCCTGGCGGGTGGCGTCGCAGCGTCTCCTTCACCACGGCCTCCAGATACACCATTTTGTGCACATCCTCCTCTTCCACCGCTCTTTTTTTACCCACAACCTTCACTATTTCTTGGTACAATGTGCTCTGGATGGCTTCATCTTTCACCAAGTTTGCCATCGCCCATTGCAGGGTAGTCGATGTGGTATCCGTACCAGCATTGAGGAATTCCGAGCACAGCGTCACCAGTTGGTCGTCGTTGAGGCCTCTTCCGCCCTCTACCCTCAAACAAAGCAAAGTATCAACATATGCCCTGCACTCCCCCGCTGTGCCCTCCGCTAAGACCGCCCGGCGCCGGTTAATAAGATCAATTAAGACTCCCACCTGGCGCTGACGCATCCCCTGCAACCGCTTCCACCGCTTCCTGTAAACAAAACCCAAAAGTGGAAAAACCTCGTCCGCTTCCGATTTCGCCAAGCATAGAATGATTTCCCTGAGAATGCCCTCCACATCTCTCACGGTTTTCTCCTCTAACCGGGCCCCAAAACACATGTAGAGGAGGATACAAAAGGCCGCATGCCTCAAGTGGTCAATCAATTTCACAACCCCTGCACTCTCCCCTGCCTCCTTTCTTAACTTGTCCATCAAAACCTCCATTCCCCATTCTCTGCCCTCCCGGAAGGACTTGAGTGAAGAGGCGCTGAGAGTTTCACTCACCAGATTTCGTCTCAATGTTCGCCAGTACGGGCCGTAGGCGGCCGAATTGATGCTCGCCTGGTTGTTCGTGAAAAGCTTAAGGACCCCCTTCAGAGGCGGTCTGCTGGCAAAGATGGAGCCCTTCTGTATTAAGGCTTCATAAGCGAGCTCGTGACTGGCTATTATAATCAGAGGATGAAAACCCAATCTGAGGGTTATAATTGGACCGTATCTTTTGTGGAGTTTGTGAACATACTGCTGAAATGGTTGTTTCGAGCGTGTGATTTCAAAGAGATTGCCTACCAGTGGCCATCCGGGAGGACCTGGCGGCAGGTGATGTTTCTTGTTCTTCCACTTCCAGCTTACCCCCAACCAGATAAGCCCTATGAGTGCTACAACATATGTAAACGCATTCAAGCTAACACATGATAATTCCATAGAAAGCTGCAAATGATTTTAATTTCGCAGTCTTCTACCATGAACTGCAGAGAAGAGGATTCGATTCGAATCCTGGACAAATGATAATTCTTAAAACATACTCCTGTTAAAGTTCTTTGCAACTAGTCGAAAGAGGGTACTATTTTTAAATCACCATAATTATCCATATTTTCATTGGTTTCTCAGCAACGGCAAGTCACGTTATGTTCACTGTAGAGCGTCGACCCGATTTGCCCGGTTGCAGATAGTGTTTTGAATTCAGGTAGGATCTCATCGTGACATTTATTGATAAGGGCGTTTTCCCCTCGTTGAAGTAGCCCGCTTGAATTTTATTCTTGTTGGACAGCTCTGTCATCCGTTGAGGACAAAAAGAAAAGTCTAACATGAGAGATCTTGAGGGATTGACATGTTTGTTTATGAGTTTTCCGGCGTCATTCATTTGGTTTATGTACATAGCAGTTTATGGGGATCTATGCACTTTTGTCATGTTTGACGAAAATATTATTTTTGTAACGTTAATTTGTAATAACAATGTATAATTTTCTTTCATGTTTTTATTATATTTTATTTGTTAAGACTTTATATCTGGATAGGAATTGCTCTTTTGTGTATTATTTTTGTTTAGGATGTTGTGGTTCAAATCTATAATGTCAAATTTTGTTTAAGTTTGTTCTATTTGTGCACTTATCTTATTTTGGTATATTATTAATAGTTAATCTGAGAGATTTTCAATGGGTTAAAATGTTTCTTTGTGTTGTGTATGTTTTCCCTTCACATTAAGATTATTTGTCGAGAATTCTCAAAATCTATAATTTCTTAAGTATATGTATTTTCTCTTTATGCTTAAGTTCACAAACTCCCAAAAAATGTGACAAAGGGAATATGTTGTATCAGAAAGTTATAAATGTTACGAAGTTTGTGAATTCATGAACTCTGTGAAAGTGAATAAAGAAGGTGAAAAAAGTTTGAAGTTTCAAAAGATTGCACAGTTTCAAATGTTGCAAAGCTTGTGATTTTGCAAATTTTGCAATACTGCTTTGAATGTTGCAAAATTCACAATTTTGTGAAGTTCACAATTTTGTAAAGTTCACAATTTTGTGAAGTTCACAATTTTGTAAAGTTCACAATTTTGTAAAGTTCACAATTTAATAAAGTTCACAATTTTGTAAACTTTACAATATGGTTTGACAAGATGCGAAAGGTGTAATGATGAAAATAGAGAAAGTAAAAAAGAAAAAAATCAAAGAACTAAGGGAAAATTATGGTAAGGTTATGAATATTGTAAACTTTGTGTGTTCACAAACCTTGCCAAAGTGCAACAAAAGTTCTAAAGTTCGCCAAAATGAGAAAAGTGCAACTTTGTGATAAGTAAAAGAATGAAGAAGTAAAAAGAGTTGAGAATCATGCAAATTTCTTCATGTCACAATGTTCGTAAGTTTATGAACTTTGTGAAAATGCAACTTAGTTTGCCAATTTGTAAAAGATACAACAAAGAGAGAGAAAGAACGAATTGACAAAAAAAGATGAAAAGAAGAAGAAAGAAGTGAAAAGAGTAGAAAAGGGAGTAAGTTTCAAATGTCACCAAGTTCACAAGTTCTTGAACTTTGCAAAAAATTGACATGGTTTGTGAAAAATCAAAAAGCTTTGACAAAGGAAAAAATATAATTACATTTTAAATTGTAGATAAATATGGGAAAATAAATATCAAATAAATTTATGCACTAACTCCTCCACTATGCTCCATCCACTGTTTTGAGCTAGAACTACTCTTCATGTTGTTGTAAAACAATGTGAAACTACTGCGATAAAAACTTCTTCAAGTGTATGAAAATTTGAAATTATTTTACTTTCAAAAAGATTACTCAAATAGATTTTTATGTGATTACAACATTCAACAATAGAATAAAATCAGCAAACTACAAGTGACACAAAATTTACACGGAGAAACTCTTTTAACTCTTTTAGAAAAAAATCCACACCCAAAGAGATCCAAAGCTTGTATTAACCCTTTAATAGAGTTGCATCAATATAACTCCTCTCTCTAAATTTTGGCAACACTTTGTTACTTCTTCAATTCCTACAAAACAACTTATGCATCTAATAACTCAAGTCTCCAATTTATAGATGAGATGGAATGAGAATATCACTATGGTATCTCAAAATAAGAGGCAACAAAACCACCTACAAAAACCATATGCCCTTTATCCATGGAAAACTTGTAAACTTAATAAATAATATTAAATATTCACATGGTCTTGACATGGGCGTCATATACCTGCAAACAATGAGGAAATTTTAACTCTAAAAGAATCTTACACCTCATTATTGTTGGCAGATGACATGCACAACCTAGCGCCTAACATGTAACAACATACAATGAGAAATGAGTCCAATATTCAAGGATAACTCTCCATATCCCATTTGGATGCCCAAGATGAGGAATCTTCATTTAAATTTTGTAACTACCACTAATGACTAATCTTTCATATATGAGTGCAATTACAATATTGTCATAGGTAATTTCTATTAAATATTTTTGTCCAATATTTCCTTAGGTGTCCAAGTACACATTTCAAGGATCACGAAGACACATGAAAGTGACTCAAGATTGTAAGGTTAATGCCGCCTTATCCTAACACAAGTTCCATGAATGTAGGTAGATGGATCCTCATCTACATTCCACCCTTCCATAATCTGAGCAATTCATCTTTGAGCAATATTTATTCTTGACCATAGTTTTCAAGATCAAATTTATTTTTTCTATTCATTCCTCAGTTGTATTTTGGCCCCATGTATCCCATAATATTTTGTAAGTGAATTTACTAAAGGTATTATGTGCAATTTTTTGGGCTTGGAAGGTTTACAGTCAATTTGAGGGCATCAAACAATGAACTTTTGAGCTACAAATGAAGGAATGCATCTATTACAAATTAGGAAGGGTATGAAATACACATGTCTTTAAGAAATGGTACGTATCTATGACTATTTGTAGTCATTTAAGGAAATATATAGTCACAAATATGTATTTTCTCTCGCCACATTTGTTGGCACAAATGTTTAACAAGGGTTTGATGTATATGTAACAATATCTAATGCATTATGAATTCTTTGTAATGGTCATTCATTTATTACACTTGGGTCATTATAGTTTTAGTTATGGATTGTTGAGTATATCTATTACATGAATATAATTTGTTATCATCATATAAAAAAATTGCTTATGTCAATACTTTACTTGATGACATATATTTCCTCTTTGTTTTTATTGATTACGTTTCCCAATGGAGTAGGCAATGGACCATATTGGTGATGGATTAATCACATCTTATTGAAAATACCATCCACCCTTGTTATATTATGAGTAGATCAAAATATACATATTGTTCATGATTCATTATCACAAACTAGTGACTAACCTTAAGAAAACCTAGATAGATAAAACATCACAGATCCATGTCCATTATTTTTGTACCTTGTCACTATGTATGAAATAATGAATAAAATTTGTTAGGCATTGGTTGTCATTGATGTCAACACTTAGTTAGGGTTGTCATTGATGTTCATGGTTTGATTTCATGCCTTGTTTAATAACAATTAAAATTGTATTGTGTATGGTTGTTGACAATAGAAATGATACCATGATAATATATTAAGATGGGGATTAGAAGCATTACGATGAAGATTAAAAGTAATGTTGAAGTTGGAGAGATGTTGTTGATGATCTATAGTATGGTGTATGCTCTCTCCTATTTCTCCTATGGAAGTATGTGTTGTTAAAAGGAATTTTTGGTCTCTACATGTTGGTGAAAGTTTCTACTATAGGAATTTGTGTTGAAGACTGTTTGGGAGAATGCTCTACATTCCTCCACCTTTGAAGATATGGTCTTGCAATTTGGGTTTCAATTTTTTATGTTTTGTGGATGTTGCACTCCTACTATTTTCTAGTCACTAGTGTTTCTGAGGAGGTTTCTAGTATTTGCAGTGTATTGGTAGTTTTGTTGGTTGTTTGGACTAGTCTAAAAAATGCTCCACATTTCTCCGCATTGATGTTTTTTCTCTTGTGGCTTGGTGAACATGCTCACAGTGTTCGTGTAGTGTCTCAGTTCATTTTTCATGTAATAAAGTGTTTCAAAAGTTGGTTTATTAATGTTTCATCTCATGCTTGCGTATTTTGTGCTTCTGGGATGAAGTGTTAGATATTTTTGTTTGCTTTGTGGTGGTTGTTTGTGGCATGACTATTAGGATTTAGGCAGATTGGAGCAATAAACATTAACAATTATAGGAAGATTAAATAACCCATAAATAACAATGAAGAATAACACAAAATAGATCAACACAGAATTTTAACGTGGTTCACCCAATATGGGCTACATCCACAGAAATTCAACCACCCAATGGTTTTATTATTCAATGCAAAATAGATTACAATCTCATGAATACCATGCTACAACATACATCCTAGCCACTTATAACAAGTTTTTTGGAAGTTTCTAGAATTAGGGTTTTACAAAGTCATTTTTTTCATTTGACATGTTAATGGGAAAACCTTGATGTGTCAATGGGAAAACCTTGACGTGTTAACGAGAAATTTTTTTTGGGGGGTTTATGCCCCTGACCCCTTGCTATCGGGGGTTGTCACCCCCAAACCCCTGTTGTCGGGTGCTGCCGCCCCTGAACCCCTACTTGGGGCCCGAACTGGCCCCAAATCCTAGCGAGGATATGTTACGAGTGTATAGTATTTGCATGATCAGTCACTACATACCAACAATGACAGTGTGAAAGAAGTATCTGGAAGTAACATGTTGGATGTTCATAGAACATCTCTTTGTGGTTTGCACATCACTGATTGATCTCTTTGGTGTTGCATAATGTTTTGAATTGGTTTTTGGGAAATTTATGGATGTCTGGCCGACGGGGCTTGTTTTTTTGCTTGCACTATGCGATTGGAGGTCTATGTCAACATTTGAGGTTGTGTTAAGATGTATTTGGGTCTCGAACTATCTTGTTGAGAACTACATTGAGTAGTTTTAGTTGAAGATGTGTTTTTGGGACTGGTATTTTGCTACACGTTTCATCTGCACATTTCCTTGTTGTTGACTTAGGTTGATGTGCACCAACATATGTGTTGTTTGGGATCACATTGAAAAATTTAATAAGTTGTTATTTGGTCCTCTCTATCTCCTAGATAGGACCACATTATGTTTTTTTGTGTTCGACTTGTTGAGGTCATTGTTTATCTTCTATTCTGGCTTACCTAATTAATGTTTTGAGACCTTGTGGAGGATATAAATGAAAGAACATTTTAGTTGCAAGTTATGTGAGAGTGGTGTGATGTGTGAGTATGGAATGAAGTAGTGAGTTGTGGAAAAGAAAAAATAAGTGAGATTTAACACCTCAGTCAATAGAGTGTATTGTTGACATATGTTGTAATTTCATATTTTCATGTATCTTGCTATCAAAAAGTGAGTCTCTTTAGCAGCCCCTTGTAATTTATATCTTTCCTTGAGGTTGTGTGCCTCAATATTACAAGTCCTTTATATCTTTCCCTAAGGTTGTATGCCTTAGCCTATAAGTCCTTCAGGGAGTAGTGTGATTCCTTAGGCAGTGAGCCTTAAAATAAATTATAATTATGTAAGTAGTGAGCTTCCTATATTGATAGATTTCTCTCTGTGGTTTTTCCCTCAGGTTTTCCACGTAAATATGGTGTTAGCTTGTGCATGTGTGTTTATTGCTTTATTGTTCATTTTTGCTGATTTTTTTAAGTGTTGTTGATATGTTTATAAGATTTTAATCCTGTTAAAAGTCTAAATTTTCATACCCCCCTCTTAGTATCCGAGTGTGTTCAACAATTGGTATCAGAGCTAAGTTCCTTTGAAGAATCTTAACCACTTCAGGAAAGTTCTAAGATGGCACATGATGGATCTTACAAGGGTCCTAGGTTTGATGGGACAAATTACACCTTTTAGAAAGTAAGAATAGAATTCCATCTAAACTCTTTAGGGTTTTGTGTTTGGCAACTTGTCAAGGATGGTTATACTACTCTTGCTACTCCTCCAAAAGATCCAGTTGAGATTATATTGTATGAGAACAAATCCAAGGCTAATAATGCTATCTTGTGTGGGTTAGCTGATTCAAAACTTCTAAAGGTGATGAATTACAGTTCTGCTAAGGATGTCTAGGGAAAAATTAGCAACATTTATGAAGGAGATAATAAAGTGAAGTAAGCCAAGATGCAAATCTTCAAGAGCATATTTGAGACCCTAATGATGATAGAGGATGAAGATATTGCTAGTTATATGCTTCGGGTGGATGAAGTTGTTACTAACATCAAAGGTCTTGGTGGAGAAGTGAAAGAAGATGAGATTGTGAAGAAGGTTTTGAGATCTCTCCCTAAATATTATAGTCATAAGGTATCTGCTATTAAGGAGTCTAAGGACTTGGATAAGTATTCAATAGATGAAATTTTTGGTGCTCTCATGGCCTTTGAAATGAGAGAGTTTGACAAAGATGTTCCAAAGAAGGAAGAAGCATTCAAAACTAGTCAAAAGATAGAAGATCAAACAATTGATCAAAATGATGACTTTGATGAGTTACTAGAAAATTTTGTAAGAAGATTGAAGAAAGGCACCGAAAAATACAAAGGTAAGTTACCTTTAAAGTTTTTCAATTGTGGGAGAATTGGTCATTTTGCTTCTAAATATCCTTTTAAAGAATTAGAAGATGGAAACAATAGAGAGAAGTTCAAAAGGAGTCTCTATTCCAAGGAGAGTGGTTTTTCTCTAGAAGATGAGGACAATGATTCAAATGATGAAACCTTAAATTCATGGATGTGAAAAATAAAAAGGATGATATTGGAAAATGTAAGAAGTTTGGTACCCTATAGGCTGATAAAGATAATGAAAGATCAATGGTTGTGTGGATTTCCTTTCATGCAAAGGAAGAAGAACATGCTTGGGTGATTGATAGTGGTTGCTCAAACCACATGACTGATGACAAAGTAAGGTTCATCAGTCTTAAGAAGTGTAATGGTGGAGCTGTTAAGTTTGGAGGTGATGAGTTAGCATAGATTTATGGAAAGGGTGCTATAAAAATTGATATAAAGAATAGGACTGAGGATGTCCTCTATGTCAAAGGATTGAAGCATAATCTTCTCAGTGTCAATCAAATGTACAACAAAGGAAATAATCTTGCATTTCATGCCAAAGGTTGTGAGATTAGAAATGTAGGGTTCGAAAGATTAGTTGCATAAGGTACAACCTAAAAAATGGAAATGTCTATCATCTAAAGGAGGCAAATGAAAGAATCTACTTATTGGCTCAATCTAGTGAGTGTTGGATGTGGCACAAGAGAATGGGACACATCAATTTTGACAATATGGTAATGTTCAACTCTACTCATGTAGTGAGAGATATGCCTAAGATAACTAAGCTTGCAAACACTTTATGCAAAGAGTATCAAATGGGAAAATAGACAAAGACAAGTTCCAAGAAAAAAGAGTGCTCTACTACAATTCCATTTGTGTAATAGGCCCAATGTTTTACCTATTGTTTTCATCTAAGTTTTAACCCATATGTGAAAAGTGAAAAGTTTAAGTTAAATACCAACACAGTAATAAAAAATTTCCAATTAAATAACAAAGATGCATATTCGAAATAAACCCATTTCAAATTTCATTGCATAAATAAAGTAACATTACATAAATCCAAGTAATGATTCCATTTTCCAAATACATTTTCTATAAAGACACAAGATCATGATTACATACATAGCTTTCAAGAGCTCAATGAAACAAAGTACAAATGGTCTAGATGTCCCCATTGTTGGTGCATACATCCTTAAATCTTGGTTGCCAACTACATGATGAAGAGTACCATCCAAGTACTTTTCCTCCAACCATGGAATTTTTTTGGTCCCTCGCACATCTACCTAACTGGTAAGATGGCCCTCCCTTGAATGAAGAGATTGGTGTGGTAACCCTCATAATAATAGCCTACCTAAGCATGGTTTTGTATCCTACATAACTAGTGCTTCCATATAGTGGATACCTGCCTACATGCATGACTTTCCCAACCTATTTATGAAATCCTGGCTCACAATGAATTGAGAAGGGTACGCAGTGGCAACTTACACTTACTTTGGCCAAAGATTTGATAATATATATCAAACTCACTTACTAGAAGTGGAGTCTCACTTATATGAAGTGGATGACATATGTTCACCCACCCCTTACTTGATTTGGAAAAATAACATGACCATAATATCTCTTGATGAGATTCTTCCACATAAATCATAATAATATTCTATCCAAAAAGGTAAACTGCTTTCAAGTGATCTAACTGACCAACTATGGTATTCCCAACATTGGTTTATCCTAATCCTAGGAACAAACCTCAAACATGTACATAGGTTTACATAACAAGGATCATGAAAGTTAGACAAGAACGAGTATGAGAATGGAACTACACTTACGTATAATTCCCATTTCCAGGTTTTCACCATACACACTTATCCAAGGTGCTACCAGGGGTGGTTTTCTCCATAGGACAACTTATTTATCTTTACTGTTTTTCTTTGTTCTAGATTTTCAATTCTTTGTTTTTTTTTTGTATAATTTTTTAATTTTTGAAAAGTGGGATAACTCAATTGATTCAATAATATAAATTTTTGAGTTGGATGATATTGATGAGTTCATCCAAATTTTATCCTTTTGGAGTAGCCAATTGATATGCACTTGAACCATAATTTTTTGTAATGATGTAAGGACCCAACCAATTAGGCTCAAAATTTCCTTTCTTTTCTTGATCATGTTGATTCCTCTAATTCTCTTTAAGCACGAGACCAATTTAAAATCAATGAGGCTTGATATACTTGTTATATAACTTATTCTAAGCCAATTTTGGTATGCTTGGAGGTGATTATAGGTGTTGGGACACCATTCATCAAGAAGGTTTGGCTAACTTAAATGAGCAACTTAAAACTCCTCATCAGTGATAGTACTTCTCAATGATATGCACAAGGATGGGATTTCCATTTCAATTGGAAAGAGCCTTGGCACCATAAAATAGGGAGTGTGGAGTGGTGTCGATAGAGGTACAAATACTTGTATGGTAAGCCCAAAGGGTGGGGTTAAGATGGAGGTGTCAATCACAACCAGTTTCATTGCCAATATTTTTGAGGATTTTGAGTAAGGTTTCATTGGTTTCCTTTGTTTGATCATTACCCTATGGGTAATAGGGAGTAGAAAAATGCTATTGGATATGAAATTGTTCACAAATATTGCAAACATCTTAATTTTGAAAGGCCTATCTTTTTTAATGATAATGGTAGAGGGGGTACTATAACAATAGATGATATGGTATAGGATAAATTTAGAAATTTGGATGCCTATGATGAAGGTGAGAGAGATAGCTTCCACCCACTTTGTGAGGTACTTAGTGGCAATGATAATGAACTTATGTCCATTAGATGAGGATGAATGCATCTTGCCAATGAGATCAAAATCCCATTGAGAAAAGGGTCACAATGAAGTGATGAGTTGCAATGCTTGAGAGCGTATATGTATTAATTCTCCATGTTACTGAAAAGGGAGACACTTCTTGACATACGAGCACAAGCATCAAGTGCCATTGTGGCCCAATAATATCCTTTTCAGAGGAGATTATTTGTAAGGATTATACCACTAGTATGAGAACCACAAATACCATTGTGTACTCCTTGCAACACAAGGTTAGCTTTTATTGTGTTTGGATGAACCGTAAAGGAACAAACTTGTGTCACACTTTTGGCCAACTAAATAGTTCTGAGTGAAATAGTTTTGACCTAAACAATTTTTCTTGAAACGATCTGGCCTATATGTGGCATTTAAATTTTCGAGTGAAACCCTTTTTCTTGAAACTAAAAAATTTAAATTTTCCCTTTTTCACTTTGAAATGTGACTCAATTTGCGTAAGGTTTTGATAGAAAGAGTTTCGATCAAAATCCTTTCTACCGAAACTATCTATGTGGCATCCTAGTTGATAGCCAACTTAGCCTTTTTCAAATTTTTCTGAAACTTTCAACTTCAACTAAATATTTCTTCAATCAACATATTTTTCTTTTTTAAAAACCTTTTATAGAGCTCGGAGTGGTGAATCCAAATATGTTTTTTTTTTATATTTTGATTAGTTTTAATATATATATTTTTAAAAATAATGCAAGTAGGTTGTTAAAGTTAAAAAAGAGGCTAATTAGAAATTAAAAAAATAGTAAAACATATTTAAAGTTTTTAAAAATATACATGTTGCACAAGAGGAGAGATTCCTCTTCAAAAGGGTATTATATTTTTTTGAAAATGATAAAAAAGTAGACAATAGTTGACGTCAAATAAAAACTATCAAATTATGGTACGTTTGACTTTAAAATATTATTGTGAAAAAAATAGAAATCAAAATTTTAAAAAAATAAAATCCATGCACTAGATATTGAAGTTATCTCTTTGGAGAAAAAAAATTAGGGGAAAATGAAGTTTCTTTTTATTTGTTTCTTGATATCAACTGAACATCACTTTTTCTTGAAATTTTCAACATTTCAAAATCTCCTCTTAAATTGATAAGAAAATAATCAAAATAATTTTTAAAAAATATGAAAAATTACAAGAATAAACTTCATCAAGAGTTCTACATTTCATTTTTTAAATTCAAAACATAAAGACCATTTTTATGTGGTTGAAATTAAGAATTTTTTTTGGTGTTGACCGATTCCTTTACAAAGTGTGACACAAGTTTGTACTTTTACCTAGACATTATAGTAAAGAACCATCATATCTTTGATGATATAAGGTATCACTTAGGATGGTGTAGTAGGATGCATGTTGGATGAATGATTTGTGTTGATTACGAGTGAGGTTTGGTGGAGATGTGTTATCACGAAGGTAGATGTAAATGTTATGGTACTAGGTGACTCAGGACTAATGATTTCACACACCATTTCTATATTAGGAAATTTGTATGTGGGGATAAGAAGCTATTCAACTAGAAATTTGTATTCATGGCTATCATGAGGAATTTTTAACAAGGATCCAATAGTAGTCATTACATCTACAACCTTATTATGGAGATGAGGGATTTGTTCAAATTGGATATAAACAAAGTACCTCTTAAATTTATCTAGGATACACTCTTAAGGAAGAAACTTATCATCTCTAGTTTGGAACGTACTATTTTAACCTATTTGATGATGAGTTGGGAATCACAATAGACTTGTAGCTGACTTATATTCCAATGTACTGTGATTCTTAACCTGGTGATCAAGGCTTTGTACTCTGCTATGTTATTGGTGCATGGAAAATCCATTCACAACCCAATGATCACTTGGCATTTGTGTCCTAGATTCCATGGCTCCTTGTGAGAAAAAAAACATAGCTTCTTCCTTCTAAGTTCATTCTTTGTCTCCTCCTTAATCTTCTTTATTGGAAAAGGGGTTGTGGTATTTTGTGTTGTTCTAGGAAATACTTTCTTTTGTACACTCCCCTTAGATTTTTTCTAGAATGGTGGTCATGAAATTTTTTTGTTGTTGAGGAACTATCACCTCTAAATCGAATACCTTCTTGATAGATTCTTATGAAAATGTAGGATTAAAATCTCTCACTTGGTATCACCTAATATGTTCAAATAATTATTTTATAAAATGTATAATAATCCCTTTCTCTAAAATATTAGTCACCATAACAAAGAGCTTCTAAAACTTAATTTAATAAAATAATCCTCCACATTACCTCTTTGTTTGAGTTGAGTTAACTCTTTGAAATGAATTTCAAGATCCTTCCTACCAAATCTTTCAATCAACCTCTTACTATATTCTTCATATATGAGTCCCCTTGGTAATCAACTTGTAGTACAACCAATCCTAAGCTATACCTTCAAAATGGAGAGTGGAAAATTTGATAACTTTATCATTTTCCATTAGTTTGAGAGAAAATAAGCATCTAACTTTTGTAGCCAAGCCCTTGTAGTATTTTTCTCAAATCCGTCAAAAGTAGAAAGAGTTAATTTTCTCATAGTGAGCTCCAAATCCTTTGGTTTTTTTTGCATCCTTGGCTCTTTATTTGCTACACCTTTGTCTTCCTCATTGACATATAGTTTTTCAATGTCAAAGCCTCTTAGAATTATGGTGGAAGTGCTTTATATTTTTCATAGCAAATTGAAATGTCAGCTTGAAGAGTCTATTCTCAAATCTAACTCTTCAATTCTATGTTACCAATTATTTTCCCTTTCCTCTTCCATTAGTATTTCTCCTAAAGCACTAGCTCCTCCATTGTTATTGTCACTGTTAGCAATGTTCTTTATACATTGAGTAACCGGTTGAGTGAGTCCACAAGGAAGTTTTTCCCTTTAGACACTTCCTTCATAGTCTTCATATTTTATCTAGATTATTTCTCATGATCTTCCATTATCCCTTCTTGTTGTAACTTCTTTTTCTCTCTTTTCTAGTATCTAAGTCCTTTGTCGCTTGGAAACATCAATCGTCTGAAGAACCTACATGTTGAAAAAGATCACATATTTGATAAAATTGTAATATCCCAACTAAAAGTTTACTAATAAATTTCATATTTAAATATTGCATAAACCAAAATTCACAAAAACCCACATAAATTCAACACAAACTAGCAATCTTCATTAAATTTGCACCAATTAAACCTGACACACCCACAACTTTATATATTGGTATAAATATGATTTTTAAATTATATTGGACTACTATTATAGTCATTACACCATATAAAATAACAAATACAAATATAGAAACAATTGCTTATTAAACCCATGTAAAATTTCATAAATTTTCTCCACAAACTATGCACCAAAATTTGGCAATTTTCACATAATTACCTCTAAAAAAAATTCATAAATGAAATCTAATATTTCTATATAAAATATGATTTTACAATAGAAAAAACTCTAGCACACACAAAAAAATAAAAAATGGAAAAATATTAAAAAAAAAACAACCACCGAAATTGCATTTCACACAACACTAATAATATTGATCTCACCCAAACTTAAAGATGAATTCCTCAACACCTAGGGATGATCTAATTGACCCCCAAAAATAAAAGCACACTGATCTTCTATAGTAGAAAACACAAAAAACAAAAATTCCACACAAAACACTAGAAAATACTTCACACTAATTCACCTAAAACCTTGCAAACAAACTTCACATGCAACTTGCAACCTGCAACAACACAACATAAAGGAATGCTAACTGCCTAAAAATATTTGAGATCCAAATACAATTGTTGAGTGAAATTTCTTCCATGGGTTTTTCTCCACAATCTCTAACCTCAAATGGGCTTTCATCTAAAGAAGGCAATGTAAGAGTTTCAGCTAGTACATAAAGTTGAAGTGATAAAATAGATAGATGAAACCCAAAAAACTTGCAACCCACATATTTATCCTATTTTTAGCCAATTTGGGTGCCCAAAATCCCAATGCCCTTTTTAGAGGGAAAATATTAATTAAAGATATATTTAAAATTTTCACTCCACTTTGTATGCCAAAAGTGGCCTATCACTTACAACCATCGACTAGATGTATAGCCTATCATTGGACCTATTATAGATTATTGTCAAGGTCATCATAAGTCATTTAAAAATATCTTTTGATAGTTACAATAGTACCTCAACCAAGTCCATGGCCCCCTCTTGAGTTAATATATAACCATGTTATTTAATATTTAATTGTTTCCAATAAATATTATGTCCATAATTTCAAAAAACACAATAAAAATATTAAATAAAATATCAAGTTCCTAATTAAATATATTAGTCCATAGGAAAACATGAGTGGACTAATAATCTTACCAAATTAATTCTCTAGATAGGGGAATTGACATAAAGGCATTTGACTTCATAAGTTTTTGAGATGATTTATAAACAAAAAGGAGAAGTGGTAGCCATGCCCAAATATGGATGGCTATTAGGAAAGCCAAGTCCAAAGGTGGATGGCTAACAAGAAGGATAGGTCTAGAGGTGGATGACTAGTAGGAAGGTCAAGTCTTCCTATCATGGCCAATGCTTTTTAAATTTTGAGTGTAAACTTGGATGATTTGAGAAGTGTTAATTGGTTTGATGGTACTCCTCTATCTATTTTTCTAGTAACCTACAACTATATTTAGAATAAACCTACAATACATGTTTATTTCATGGTGGACTCTGTAAAGACAAGGGTTAGAATGGGTCTATGTAGTCAACATATAAAACATGATAATAAAATGATACATGAAAATAACCTAAGTCTAAAGATTTTTCTATGCTATTAAACCTTCACAACCTAGTTTTAGTGTTCTTGGAAATTGTGAAAACAAGTAGTTATAGCAGAAAGAGTTTCATTAGACAAATAGATGATGAAAAATGGTTTTAAGAGTTACAAGAGGATAGAGTGTGGAAAAGATGATCTACAACACTTCTAATGGATTTTATGTTAGGTTATGGCTAAGGTCTTTGAAAAAGTGGCAAAAAGGATGTACAATTACATTGTGTTGACTAGTAGTATGCCTAGATGGAAAAATGAGCTTTAGGTGATTGAAGAGGGATGCAAGAGGACACATTTATGGATTGATATTATAAAGCACAAGAGCTAGTTATGATAATTTGTGCTAAACCTATTTATATGGCTAGCTTGCAGATCTAGGCATGCTTTAGGAGGAAAAAATTGAGGTTGAAAGGGAGAAATTAACCTAAAAGTGATAAATAAAAGAGTGAAGGGATCAATAATATAAAAACATAAAATAGAAGATTAGAACACTAAAGAAACATAAAATTCTTGCTAGGAGGGCTACTATTTGGAAACCACCTGATAAAGGTTGGTTCAAACTTAATTTTGATGGGGCTGCTAAGGGCAACCCAGGCAGAGCAAGTATTGGAGGAGTGATTAGAGATCACAAAGGTTGTTTAGTGATTGGATATGCTAGGGGGATTGGTATTCACTCTTCAATGATAGTGGAAGCACGTGCATTGTTAAAAGGCCTACAGATAGCTATTTCTCTGGGGATTGAGAAACTTCACATTGAAGGGGACTTGAAGTCCATTATTGATGCTATAAATTGTGGCAGACTGCTGGGATGGAACACTAAGGATATTCTTCTTGACATAAGGTTCCTTGTGTCAAAGCTAAATTTAAATGTCGCTAGTTATATCTACAGAGAGGGCAACCAAGTTGCTGATGCCCTAGCCAATTTAAGCACACACTGGAAAATATCCAAATGTTGGTGTGATTTAAGTCTTTTTTTGCCAAATATTCAAAGTATTATAGTTAAGGAACAAAGCCTTTACTTGACCAATAATGACAACAACGCATTTGCTTAGCTGGATTTCTGGGGGACCCACTTGCTATTCTTCGGGTTTTGTGGCTTTCTTAAGGTGATGAGATGGATGATGAGCTGTATCGAAGGGATGGATTGCAAGTGGATCTTTTCAAATTATAACATGAAACCTGATTTAAATAAAGAAATTATGATTTTCTGCAACAAGTACCGATTGATTAATTCTAACCTAGTCCATACTTGGTGTAATCTCCTTATGGGGATCTGCTTAAACTCTCAGATTTTCAAATTCATGTTTTTTGATTTGGATGTGACCTGTAATTATGAAACTAAGCTCCTTTTTGGCCTTTATTTGTCCACTTTTTTGGTTTCGCACCTTTTATCTTCCTCTGGTAGGTTCACTAAAGTTGGCCAACCTTTCAAAGCCATCAAATCAGAGATTTCTAACTATAGCCCCGCGACTAGTCTGCCTAGAATTTTGTGCTTTTGCGATGTGGAAGGCAATCCTTCCCTGCCTAGCATGTCCTTCCTTATCTGTCATTTGCACGATATGATACATATTAATGGCTTTGCTAAGATGTCTTCAGGAAAGCTTCCTGCTCGTGTGTGTGACCTGTCTGTTGGGTTGATAATCGAATTTGGTCGTTCATAGCCTAAATTTCTCATTGTGTGGGGTTTTTTTCACCTAGCTATTGTCTCTAATCTTCTATGTTTTTAGAGTTCCTTGTTATATTGTGTGAAGTGCGGCATTATGGGAGGAGAAAGAGTGCAGACAGAGCCAGATAACTGCAATGAATTTCACAGGGATCTGCTTGTCTGGCATATTTGCGTTGAAGGCGACATTGCTCCTCTCATGGAGAGGCTGTTGGGTCATGACCATAATCTGTCCACTCAATTTGTTAATTCGTGGAAGAATCGTCATGTTTCCATGGATGGCATCTCCTTCACAATGGATGAGAAAGTTATTGTGCAGGGACGGGTTTGCAGAGCACGGGTATGAAGCATCCTAAACATTCCAAGACCCAGGATAATGAGAGCATGAACAAATTTTTCATTGGCGAGGAGGCGTCGATGCACAACCAGTCTGGGTTTGAATGGGAGGCTCTTCTGAAGCCATGGGACTAGGTGTGTCTAGCTTTGATGAAATATGTCACGTTGGAAGGAAGGTACAAAACTTACATCTTCTACCATTTCCCTTTGTTAAATCACCTTAGGCATAAAGTTCTTCTGAGCTTTCTCTTTTTCCTGCAGATTGACCTCAAAAATTATGTTGAAAAGTGTATTGCTTCGATCGCTGCTAACCCCAATGAGCCTACTCCTATTCCGCTCCATCAAGGTCTAATTCTTAGACTTTACCATTTTCATCTAGCTTTATGCCCGCCTAAACCTATTTCGGCCATTCGTATTGAGGAAATTAAGAACCCCACTGTGCCCAAATTATCTCTGATCAAGTCTAAAGGCCCTATTAAAAAGAATCTCCTGGTCCTTGCTAAGAAACCCAAACCTCCTACTAAAAAGCTCAAAGGTATTGAGGGTACTTCCCAAGCTAGTGGGACAATTAGCTTATGTGACCTTAAGTCTACTCCTGCTAGGACTCCTGGTAAACCTGGTCTGAAGAAGAAGGGTAAGGAGGAGAAGGTGCCTCTGAATAAAGGGAAGCATGTTGTTAGCGAGGATTCCTTGGGTGATACGGTGGTGGCAGAAACTGTGGTTACTGGCTGTGATGCAATTATAAGACATTCGAGTAGGCTTGCTAAGAACAAAAAGAAAATGCAGGTTAGAGACCTAGACACAGAGGAGGAGCTATCAGATAGCAAGGATAACCGTGTTGATGTGGTGTCAGAGGATGAGCTTGGTGAGAAAGTCAGAGGGCCCTCTTCGGTTCCTGACTCAGGTGGTGATCTACAGGAGGTTTCAGCCTCCCACTCTTCGGAGCTGTTGGGGATGGAGAAGAATGTTCCTAAGTACACTGCGCGTGGTGGGGAGGAGGTTGGTGTGCTAAAAGAGAGATTGGACATCTTGGACAAAAAATTGTATGAACTAACTCGATTCACGGTCAGGATGATCCATTGTGTCACTAGTACCCTGTCGATTGCTATGAAGGTAGAGATGGAGTTGAAAAACCCCGAGGACCACCCTGATTGGGTTGGGGATGATATGGTTCAGCTGCTGGCAAAAACTAGGAAAAAACTAGCTAAGCTGTTGCTGGTTTGCTATTGGTCTAGTGTGTTGTTGATCTACGTCTTGTTTTGGTTATGTTTTTTGGTGTTTTAGTCTACTTAATTTTTTGTTGTTCTGGAACTTTCTGACCCTTGGGGCTCTTCATATAGGGTACAACACCTTGTAAATGTTTCTTATCATATCAAAAACATAAACAAAACTTAAAACAACCTAAGAAAAAAAGCAGTATAATTAAAGAACACATGAAATATAAAAAAAATTATTCAAAATATGACATAATACATAAAAATAAACCAAACTACCATAAATTATATGTTAAATCTATATACTAATAACATGCATACGATAAAATAAGTGAGAAGTATGCAAGGATTTACACATTCTCCTCTACAAAGAGAAAGCAGTGGACCAAAGTTGCACGCAAATAAAGCTTCAACGCCAACCAACATCATATCTTAGAATTTGTTGGCTCAAATTATTAGTTACATTATTCGTTGCATTTCAAACAAGTAACGCCATAAATACGAAGATGACAGGTTTGAGAAAAAGCACGAACAAACAAGGAACCATTTGCTGCTACACACAAAAATGCTTGATTGAGTTTGCACTTTAGAAAAAGAAATCCAGAATCGTTTTGATCTTGAGAAAGATGTTTTATATTTTTCCCCATAAACTGGTTGAGTGGGGAGCCTAACATGAACAAAAACGGCAGAGCATTGCAGAAACATACGTTAACTATTTATTTTTATTGATAATAAACTACTTTAGATCTCGTGCTTTGCCATGTTTTGGATTCATAAGGATAAAACTAATGCACACCTAACAAATGACCGTGAAAATAGATACAAGTTAAAAGACTCTTCTTCTACCTAGTTTTTCCTGAGAAAATTGTTTTTTTTTTTTAAACAAAATGAGGTTTCAAGGGGACGGCTTATCTGGCACACTCTAAGCGTTGACCGCTTAGGTGGCCGGGCCCACCTTTAACCTCACCCTTCCTTTTCTCCTACTCTTAACTTCACCTCTCCCGTTGCATTTCCAGATCTGCCGTTTGAGAGATTATGTTCCCATGTGAATTAACTGCCCCGTTTCTCGCACCAAAAACACGTCTATGATAACATATAAAACTATCCCCATATGATGACATGATAATGGCAGATTAGACGAAATAAATAGACGGACAGAGCCGAATGGACATTTCAGTTCTGAGAGTTTTAAAAAAGAAGCAGGACTTTTAAAAGCAGGAATTTTAAAATGATGGACATGCTGGTAGAATAGTCATGTCCATCCCTATATGTTGTGCAGGGAAATGGTGGAGAGTTTTTCTAGATGGTGGATGAAGGCGAGGGCACTAAAGAAGATTAAGGTGGCTGACCAGAAACTTTCGTGAGGATAGAAGGCAAGCTGGGTATTCACTAGCTCTCAGCACAAGTCCCGTCTAGCTCTCAATGGTGGCAGACATGAGAGAGGCCACGACCATCTGTATGGCTACATTTTTGTAGGTTTCCTGTGGTTCAGTTTAAGTCTCAACTGGAGAGAAGGGCTCTTCATCTTTCTTTGAAGTGTAGAATAGTCATGTCCATCCCTATATGTTGTGCAGGGAAATGGTGGAGAGTTTTTCTAGATGGTGGATGAAGGCGAGGGCACTAAAGAAGATTAAGGTGGCTGACCAGAAACTTTCGTGAGGATAGAAGGCAAGCTGGGTATTCACTAGCTCTCAGCACAAGTCCCGTCTAGCTCTCAATGGTGGCAGACATGAGAGAGGCCACGACCATCTGTATGGCTACATTTTTGTAGGTTTCCTGTGGTTCAGTTTAAGTCTCAACTGGAGAGAAGGGCTCTTCATCTTTCTTTGAAGTGTAGAATAGGGAGAGAATAGAGAGAGGACTCGCTTGCTACAAACACATGTTGAGAAGCTATGCTTGTGTAGCCAATTGAGATTATAGTTTTGACATTTGATGCTGTAGTTGATGTATAGTCCCTGCACACCCATATACAACGTCTAACATTACTAAATTTTTATTTTTTTTGGTTTCTTCTAAATATTGCTACTACAGAGGCACGCTTTATTTTATTTTTATATATATTTCATTGTTATCTATATTTCACAAACTGTAGCAATATAATCTAATTAAAACTGATACTATTCTTTTTCATTTTCTTCAGGGGTAAACATAAGGAAGTGGACATATCACAGTGGCTGACCCCTTTAAGGCCAAGGGGTTACACCCCACAGTCGTTTGTTACCAGCTATGTTGCCAAAGTAAGGGGTTTGGCCCAATCTACTAGACTTAACTTACTATTTACCAAATGTTGCCAACAATGAGAGTTTGCTTTGTTATTTGCAACTTTAACATACAGCCAGACGTATACTCTGCCTCTCTGCCTATTTCCTTCAATGATATTTTTTAGTCTGTCTTTTTATTGTATACATAAGAAAAATAGTTATTATGTTTCTATGATTTAGTTATTGGAATAAATATAATGCAAATTCTATCAACAATATTTCTCCCTCCCCTAGCAGCAATAGTTGTTAAGATTGGATCGATGAACTGTGGACCCAGTAGGATCAGGGGCAATGACCCATTAGTTCAATGTAGGAAATAGAGTTGGGGGAGATCGACGCAACTATAATCCCCACCCAATCTAGAGGAAGAGATAGCTAAACCATCTACCATCATTCCTATCTGATCAGGAGACGAGGTGCATATAGATATATATGCTCAGACATAAATTTTAATTCATTTTTTTTATTTTTCTCCGTACTCCTAACCCTTTTGGGAACAAGAATGTGATGAGATAAATCTTACAATTTTCCTCAATCACATTTTAATTGTATCCAAAATAATTATAGAGAATATAGGGGAAACAATCCAGTATTTGAGCCTGTTCCAATAGTTGTGATAGCATTTATTTATAAAATGTTCAATGTTTTTAACAATATTGGACCAATAGTTGTGACTTTAAAGTTGTTAGTGTTAATGATGACTATTGATAATTAAATGAAATGTATTCCCTAGATCTAAAAAGAAAACAATCATGTGATGCCACATCAGTTCCCAATAAAACATGATGTAGATGCACAAGTATCGGTCTCAATTTTTTTGGGCCTTTTGGACACCTTGACAAAAAGCATGTTGATGTGGCATCATATTTGATGATGTGGCCCTGAAACCTTAGTTATAAGTAGGGGACTTGCCAAGTAAGTTGTAAAAAATTGGGAGTGATTTGAAATTTCCACAGAGGATTTTGAGAAGCACAAAATTAGGGTTCTCAACTATTGGATCCTCTCCCCTAGGAAAGAAAAATAATACAATTCACAAATTTGCTTGCATATGTGGATTCCTTCATGGGTTTTTTTGGGGCAACGTGCTAAGGACATAGCATAGCTAAACAAACTAGTGAGAATGAGGGGTGTGCATAAGGAATTCGAGGCAGAAATGTGGAATGAGGCAACAAGACACTTGGAGGTTAATGTCATTGTCACTACCATCTAGCGAGCCATTGAATTGAATGTTGAGGACGACCACACCAATCCTAATGTCAACTAGTTATTGTTGCCCTGGCTCACATTGTTATGGTGGAGCAATTGTGGGGCACTAGTAGAGCCCTTGTAAATATTGTGTTTAGTCTTCAATGTAAATAGTCATGTCATTTTCTTTTAATAAAACATTTGGAGAATTCTATATGTACAATAGATTCCTCACATACATTGCTTCATAGCATTATTCTTGTCTTATCTTGTATTAATGAATTTCAAAGTCTTGGTCATGATTTTCTTGTGCACTCTTTTTTCACAAAATCCTATTTTTTCCTTAAATATATCATCCAAGTTAAAGTGAAGACTTGTATGTATACATTTGGTGTTTGGTAATTGTGAATCAACTATGTAGATATTTTAGTATTAATCTAGGGAATCGACCAATATATAGAATTTAAGGGAAACATAGTAAGCAATTAGAGCAACCACTCAAGACTTTATGGAAATTGGAGGGGTTTTAATTATATTTATATGAGTAGTCATTTCATTAATGCTATGACATATGTTTCTTATATAGTAGTCATTTGTGTTGTTTTCTTCATTTATTTCTTATGTCAATGGTGATTTCTGTAGGAACTTTGTTGTATGGTTATTCAGACAATGTTTTGAGCAGCAATTTAATGTTCTTTCTTTGGGCTCGGTTCGGTCAAGGTTATAAAATACAGTGATAATTATGAATATCTTATAAGAAATTTGAGGTGTCAAAACATTCTTTGGTTTTTAACCTTCACAATACATGCTTCACATTGCACACACTACCTGTTATAACAAATTGCATGCTTCAAAATGCATTGTGTTTTATAACCTACACTTTTTCATACCCAAACACACTATGTTGAAATGCATATGTAAAAAAGCACATAATCTTGCTATTAATACAAACTTTAATGCGCAAAATTCTATTTAAAATAGACTGTTTCATTTTCTTTTCTTCACAATGAATTAAATTGCATATTATTTCTAATAACTTATTAGTGGTAAAGAGGGTATGACTAACAATTTTGTAAATGACCATTACATTAGTGAATCAACTTTTTATAGTTTTGTGTTTATCATGCAATGTGATACTACTACTTTTATTGTGTAAATTCAATGCCTTGAATATTTTTTTGAATGAGAAATGACTTCGTAAAGGCTTTTACCAATTTAAGATTTTTGTTTAAAGGTAAAATGATAGGTAATGAAAATTTACAATTGTCAACAAAATTTTCAATTCATAGGAATGGTTAGTATCAAATTCCAAACTTGGTTAGATCACTTAGATCTTAAGTTGATTTGGTTGTGGCATATAAACAAGTTACCATCCACATTAGTCAATTAATTAGTGACTCAATTTTCACTAAGATATTAATTGTTTCTATATCCTGGATACCATTTCCCATTTATCCCCAAATTGATGAGAATGTCTTAGTGCAACAATATATTGACAAGTGACACATTCTCATGTTTAGTTCATGGTTGTATCCATCTTCATTGTACCTTGTTGCATGCATATTTCCATGTATTTGTTATCTACTTATCCCTATCCTTGTTAACACTTATTTCCATACATTTATTGCCCCCTCAAAGATCACTACCTTGTTATTGTAGATCATTAGAACTACATGTCTCAATATTGATTCAAGTTGATCTTGAGGAGAATAAGCATAATCCTTAAATCCCAATAGTAAAAATTTAAATTCCAATTTTCTTGCCCCCTTTTATTGGTTGTTATGAACCAACCTAGCACATATCCCATGCAAGATGTTAGAATTCCATGATGTTTAAGGAAAATCAACGTATACTTAAATAAACACACAAAAACACACACATGTTAACTAGAGCACACTTCAATTTTAAAGGGCAATAAAGGAATTAAATTTGAATTGATATCATATAGGCCACTTGCATGTTTGTGAATGTTTTCTTTGATATCTCTCATTATAGTTAATTTAATTTGCTAGCGGGTTTGACCTAGGATAACACATTCATTAATCTAGTTGAAAAAATCCTAAGCAATGTCTCTAGACACCACTTTAACATAGATATCCAGAGGAAAAAGTGAGCATATTTTCAAACACACATTCTATTAGATCAATCTTACATGATGTATCAAGTTTATGATAGTTAGAATTGATCCAGGAGATTCTTAGACCACTTTAGACTCTAAGACATTCATTGGATCAAAATAGTAAATTCATAATAATGATAAATTGATTTAAAACAACATAACAAACTTTTTTTTTCATCATCAATTCTAAAACTAAATACACGTAACCCACTCATTTAATTTTCATAAAATATTGTAATTATCAAATCTAAATTTAATTATCAAAATTAACTATATTTATTTCATTAATCTAATTCAAACTTATATTTTCTTTCACATTATTATTCCTTACAAGTTTATTAAAGATTGCATATGGCCTGATAGTCAAAGGCTTGACCACTTTCCCCTCAATTGTCCTTAAATCCCAAGGTTACTCTTGAGTAAGAGTTAAATGTCAAATGAAATAAAAGAGCTAGTGTGGTGTTTCCTTCCTCGATACTTTAGTTTGGTTGGAAGTCTTAAAGGCTAATTTACATCTCCAATAAGTGTTGTAATTCACATGCATCCATTTCCTTAACATTGTTCCACATATCTTAACTGAACATAATCCAAATCTTTGATATATTTGGAGAATATTTTCTATGATCTATGACCATTTGTTTCCCCCCTCATTTTATTTATTTCTCTATTAATAATAACTATTATATAGTAAATGAGAGGGGTTATGAACCTATAGGTTGATACAAGGAATGAAGGGGGATCCTAAGAAGATGATACCACTAAAGTAGGTCTGACAAAGGCACTAGGGATGAATAAAAGGATTAATTAAATTCCAAATAAAAAAACCCATGCCAAAAGGAGATAGCAAGATGTTAAGATAATTTTTTGAAGAAATTAATATAGCTCATGAGGTGCACATGGAAGAAGAAAAATATTGAAACAAAACCAAATAAGATAAGGAAGATTCTGAAAAAAGATGGAAAAGGCTAAACAAGCCTCAATTGAGTGCACCTAGAGGGTTGTTGTTGAAAGTGATGAGTATCCACCAATAGAGGAATCAATATTTATTGTGATGTTTAATAATGATGAAACATCTAAAAGAATAAATATAATTATTAAATTATAATTTTTTGAATAAATATGTAAAAGAAAAAATATCATTGTTAAATTATAATTATTCCATGGATACTAACCGTCCATACAGTTATTATATCAAAGGTAAAATGATAGGAAATGATAGGAAACTTGATATTTATGGTGATGTTCAATAAAAAATTTATTAAATATTGCATATGACCTAATAGTCAAAGGTTTGACCATTTACCCCTCAATTATCCTTATACTGAGGTTACTCCTGAGGAAAGAGTTAAATGTCAAATGAAATGAAAGATCCCATGTGAAATTTCCTTCCTTAGTACTTTGGATTTTTTGGAAGTCTTAAAGACTAATCTATATCTCCAATTGGTGTTGTAATTCACATGCATCCACTTCCTTAACATTGCTTGGGATACTTTGATCACATGATCCAAATCTTTGACATATATGGAGGATATTTTATGTGGTTTATGAACATTTTCTTCTCACCTCTTTTTTTATTCTCTTATTTGAAAACTTTAGATTAAAAATTGAAACTTGGACTTAAGGAACAAAGAATGGACATATTCAATCTTAAAGTACAAGCTTTTACTATTTTACTACTCATTGTAACTTGATTCCCCATTTATAATTTTTATTAAAGTGAATGATATAAAGAGTTGTTTAAGTGAATGGTGTTGTTTCTATTTGAAATGCAAGCCTAGATTTACACAATTTAAAAATGCATGGGTTTGGTACATTGTGAATTGTAAGACTTTAGAAAACACAATGTGTTTTGAAACACAACATGTTTTGAAACCTCCTATTTGTCACAATAAATTCATAACTATACATATCTAGGTCTTTATTTGAAATAAAAATATCATTTCATGATAGTGTGTTTGGGTTTGAAAAAGTACATGATTCAAAACAAAGAGTGATTTGTAACTTGCACTTCACATGGTATCTAAAATGCATCACTTTTTGTAACCCCTTACTATAAAAAAATATATTAAATTTACTTAATAACATGAACAATGGTGTTGTTTTTATTTGAATTGTAGACCTAGATATATGTGGTTTAAAAACACATAGGTTGGGTATGTTGTGAATTCTAGGTTAATAAACACAATGTGTTTTGAAACACAACACATTTTGAAACCTCTTAAATTTCTCATTCAATAAATTCATAATTATACATATCTAGGTCTCCATTTCAAATAACATCATTTCATGATAGTATGTTTGGATATGAAAAATTGCAGGTTTCAAAACATACCATTATTTGTAACTTGAACTTAACATGGTACCCAAAACACATTGTGTTTTGTAACCCCTATTATGGAAAAGTATTCCAATTTACCCAATAACATTAACGATGGAGTTATTTGTATTTGAGTTGTGAACCTAGATATAACATAGTTTAAAAACACATGGGTTGGGTATGTTGTCAATTGTAGGTTAATAAGCATAGTGTGTTTTGAAACACAACACATTTTCAAAGCTCCTAATTCGTATAATAAATTCATGATTATAAATATCTAGGTCTTCATAATTATGTTCATTATGTGATATATTTTGATGTTATTATGACACTTCATTCAATAGTTGATGCAATATCTTGGTGTGTTTTTTATGTATTTTTTTCTTTCTTTAACAATGTTAAAGGTCTTGAATTGATGGTTTCATATTAAGAAATTTTTCATTTCATTTGCTACATGCAAATGCTTGTTGTACATTACATTAAAATTTGAAGAAATGCATGTCCTTTTCATCATATTAAATATTGGCCTTGCTACAATTCAGAGGGTGATTACTCTATTATATTTTGTACATATATAGTATGTATTATTGTCACACCTTTATTGCATATTGGCCTTTAGTTTTCAAAATCATTTAATATTTTTTATTAAACATTTATAGTTTACTTGAATAAAACATAAGATATTCATAACTATACTTATCTATCCCTTATTTACATATGCATTTCAAATAACAATAAAATTTCAACACAATGTGTTTTGGTATGACAAAGTGTAGGTTATAAACGCAATGCATTTTTAAGCATTCAATTTGTTATAGTAGGTAGTGTGTGTAATGTGAAGTGTGTACTGTGAAGGTTAAATCCTTATACCATAACGTGCAGGTTAAAAACCAAAGAATGTTTTGAAACCTCAAATTTCTTATAAGATATTCATAACTATACTTATCTACATGAAATTTTAAATAACATCACAATTTCATGACATTGTGTTTGGGTATGAGAAATTATAGGTTTCAAAACCCATTATTTTTGTAACTTGAAGTTCATAAGGTACCCAACAACATAGATTATTTTGTAACCTCTAATATGGAGAAGTATATTCAATTTACCCAATAACAACAATAGTGGTGTTGTTGCTATTTGAAATGTAGACCTATGCAATGACAGTTGCAAAAACCATATGGGTTGGGTAAGTTGTGAAGAGTGGGTTATCAAACATAGTGTGTTTGAAGGATGCAATTTGTTATAGCAAGCATTGAGTGTAATGTGAAGCGTGTACTATGAAGGTTAAACCTTTATGCCATAACATGCATGTTAAAAACCAAACAATGTTTTAAAAAACACCATGATCGGTAACTTGCACTTCACATGGTATCTAAAACACATTGTGTTTTGTAACCTCTACTATGGAAAAGTATATTCAATTTGCCCAATAACAAGAACAATCCCTTCCCAAAAAAATTAAAATAAACAAAATAATTCTAGAGTAAATAATTTAAAATTGATATTTTATAAAAATCCAATGTAACTTATAAGAAATTAAAAAGTCTTCAATAAATAAAAGAGGAGATGGAAGCACTAAAAAAAACAAGACTTGGGACTTGATTGATTTATTTGAAGATGAGGAACCCATTGGTTGCAAGTACGTGTAATAGCAAAAATTTAGAGTATAAATAAAATTAGAAAGGTACAAGGATAGTTGGTGCAATGGGTTATTCTAAGGTAGAAGGAATATAATTTAAAGTGAGATATTTTACCCTGTATCTATGTTGAATTTCATTAGGATTTTGTTGTGTATAGCTACATCTTTTGATTTTGAAGTGGAAAAAATAATTTTTCATACAACATTATCATATGGAGATTTAGATGAGGAAATCTATATTTTTTAACTTGAAATATTTTAGATAATGGGTATAAATATTTGGTTTGTAAACTAAAAGAATCTTTGTATGGATTAAAGTAGTCACGATGTATGTTGTATCAAAATTAGAATTGAGTTTTCCAAGGAACCAAGTTGAGTTAATCATAGTTTAACATGTTGATGGTATGCTAATATAATTAGGAATAATGGAGTGTTGATTAGATAACTCAAGGTTTAGTTGGATTTCAGGTTTGAGATGAAAGATCTAGGTGCTATAAGGTACATCTTTGGTATACAAATACACAAAAATATGAGTAATAAGAAGAAACTAGAGGAAGTATCTTGAGACTATTCTATAGTGGGTCAACATGCATGATCATAATACTATAAGTATTTATTTTCCAATAGCTACTAAGGTGAGTCTATAAAAATTCCCTAAATCAATGGAGGTTTTGAGGGACACCAAAAAAACATATTATGCAATTGTAATTGATAGCTCTATGTATGCGCTGAAATGTATGAGGCTTAAACATTACTTGAGGAAGGGGAGTTCTAAGTAGCTCATGTCAAATCTTTGTAAGGAGCATTAGATGTAGGTGAGCATTTTTTTTATGTACTTGAAAGGGACTCTAAACTAATAGTTATGTTATCATGACACTAATAATGTGGGAAAGTTGTCGAATGTATGAGGGATTATTAATTTTGATTGGGATAGAGATTTGGATAGCTAGATATCAATTAGTGGTTATATTTTTACTCTATTTGAAATAGTTGTGAGCTAGATGATTAAGTGGAAGTAGATAAAAATAATTATTGTAAATTATTATTTAATAATAGTACATGGCAACACCATATGATTGCAAATAAGTTGTTTTGTAACACAAACTATGTTACAATATTGGTTTTAAGTCATATATTGTTGAATTATGACTCATAGAATGTAATTTATTTGGTAGATAATTTTTTTACCATGCTTAAACTAAACATGTGGATGTACAATATCCTTTTATTGAGGAGATGGGTGAGTTAAGGAAAATAAAAATTGAGGATACTAACATTGAAGTAAATGCTACTAATTCTTGAACAAAACCTATGAATACAATATTTTTTTATGGTACAAGGATGAGATGGGTTTATTTCTATCTTTCACATGAGGTTAACTTCTTGGGATGATATAATTTCTCCTACAATGGATAGCAAGAGAGATAATTTTAGAAATTTGGTGTTCTATTAAACAATAGATAGTTATTGATGTGTTTCATAATGGTTTCTTCAAAAATGTGTTTTCATATTAGATGGTTGAGGTCATGAAACATTAATGCCCCTACTCCCTTATAATTTTTTCAACCATTAACTAAAATGAGAAAAATACAAATACATGTCCTAATAAATTGACCTTCAATTCATCCTTCTCTATACTATACCATAATGATTCAACATTCACATACTATTCTCTACACTGGTTCTATATTGGGACTCACCGATGAAATATTTAACCATCGACATTATAGTAGTCTTCCAAGGCTCTAGAATATTGTCGTAACTAATTAATTTACTTTATCATATACAATCTCTTGAGAGTGAAAAAATCACATCCTTCTCAATACAACCTAAAAATGGGAGTGAAGGTGGAAAGAGTTACTTTAAATTTTTTCTATTGAGAATGGAGTGAGATTCATCAAATACTAGATGAAATCCTTAAATACATCATCATTATATTCTTCAAAATGAATCCCATCCACCTTACCATATCTTCAAAAAAAATTGTAACCTCCTCTTTCTCTAGAAAAAGGATCCATATTGGAATTTTGTTCTACCTTTCATTTCTATCTCTTTTTCTACTTTAAATGGAAAGGTGATGAGATATTGAGAGCATTGAAGAACAATAAATCTATTTATTATGAGGGTTTTCTTTATTTTTTGTGTAAGAAAGAAATGAAGAAATTCTTGAAAGAAGACCCGTATGAAAGACTATACAACGTCATGAGTTAATTAAAAACTAATGAAATTATTATCAAATATGTAGAATGATACATTGACACACTTGATGAGAAAAGTGTCTAAATTTTAAATTATTGAATTTGTGTATTGCAATCTTTTTCTACATATAAGAATTTCTAAGTAATCATTAACTTGAGAAATCATGAGTACTTATTTTAATGGGCCATACAGACATGTGGAAATTTTATAGATTGGGGTACTAAGTGGATTCATTTAGAGCCAAAGTAAGTTAAAATTATAATTGATAATAAAAATAGGATATGTACCTAGACATACATTTATTTTACCATGATTCATCATGCCAAATGTGTGTGTTAAGAGTGAATATATATGACTCTAAAATTTCTAGAATGTAGCCTATGATCTAAAAAGATATAGTGTATTTGAGCTTTTTATTATGCACATAGGGGTGATTGTAAGCATGGAAAACTAAGAGAAACCTTTCGAGAAAATAGAATCTAGAGTTATTATTGAGTTGGTGAATTTTAAGTGTTGTCAAATTGAATGATCTAAAAAGGTGTTTAAGTGAATGGTGTTGTTACTATTTGAATTCTAGAACTAGATATACACAGTTTAAAAAACACATGGGTTGATATGTTGCAAATTGCAAGTTAATAAACATCGTATATTTTAAATCACATGTTTTGAAACATCCTATTTTTCATAAGAATAATATAATATAATATAAGAATAATTATAAAATAATAATACAAATTTAATAACATTATAAATATTATAATAATCATAAGTATAATAATAAATATAATAGAATAATATAATATAATGGTATAATGATATAATAATATAATAATATAATACTTATATAATAACATATTAATTATAAAATCATCATATAAGTTTCTTTGCATAATAATATAATATAGTATAATATAATATAATTATTATAATAATAATACAAATTTAATTATATTATAAAAAATTATAATAATAGTAACTACAATAATAAATATTAAAAATATAATAAAATAATATAATATTATAAAGTGAATTTAAATTCACTTGGCGGCAAAACTAAGAAAAGTTGCAATTTCTGTCATCCCTCTGCCACTTCGGCTCCGTCTTGGTCTGTCACTTCTGCTCGTCTTGGTGGGTCCCCTTATAATGGTTTTGTATGATGGCATCTATGTCCATATGCATGTTGACATGCTACTTTATGCATTTTTGTCTGCCACATGAACGGAAACCGGAAATACAAAAACAAAATCCGTATCCCTCAAACGGTTGCAACGGAAAATCCGTTAACAGAAAGCTACCAAGGGGAAAGGTAAGGTTAAGCTTGGGTCAGAAACGGTACGAAGGGAAGAGGTCGAAATTAGGAGTGGGCCCGGCCACCTAAGAAGTCTTTGCTTAGAGTGTGCCGGTTAAGCTAGGCCGGTTTGAAGAAGCCATTACACTCTTCTTCACCTTGTTATGGTGGTCATATTTGGCTTAACATTCCTCCATGAAAGTCAGGAAACTTCAATTTCCAGTGAGTAGTTTTGGCTCTTATTTTTTTTGTTTAGTTCCACTGTACAACAATAGAGTTTTCACATCAATCAACGGTTCTTGAATTTCTTTAGACTTCAGTCATGTATTTTTTGTATAAATAAATGTTGTCCCTTGATAGATTATGTAAATTTAAGTTGAGCATTATTTTTGTAAGCATGCATTTTGATTTTATGTGATATACACTCACTGATCATTTGTATAAGACAAGCCCTGGTTCAGACTCAGTTTTGGGATATTAAGTGGGCAGTTTCTGGTTCTTTTAGCAGGGACACTCGGTTTAACAGAGCATAGCAAGGACACCGACAACAATCAGGTAAACCAATAAATTCTAGTAAAGCTTAATTGCACTATGTTGCCTTTAGCCAGGTTCTGGTATGTGTATAGAAATGTTTTAGTGAATTCAGAATTAGATCAGGGCTCCCTTCTTTGTTGAGTTTTGGTCACAAACAAATTTCTCTCTCTCGCCTCCGGCCCTTCTGGTATGTCATATTGGAAAGCTTTAATGTTTTATTTTCTTCCAATTCAAACTGGGCTCCCTTTTTTTTTGTTGAGTTTTGGTCAAATCTCTCTCACCCACCCACTCTCTATGTGTTAAGCAAAGTCATTAGGTTGATTTGTTTATCTCATTAGTGAGTGCTCAATCAGAGTTTGGAAATAGTTAAAATAGTTGGATTGAGCGGTTATTTCGATACAATAAGATTGGAAAAATAGGGGCTCATTATCAAACTGATAAACAACATGATGGAGTGTATAGTCCCAATATTAAAATTAATCTATTCTACTTTCTAGTCTTGTTTCCTTTGCGTTGAACACCTACAAGGAGAACTTAGGCATTTCCTTTAGACCGTCCAACTCTTTGGCGACAGCAGCTATTCGGCCCAAGGAATGCACCGGGGCATAGATGTGGGCTGGAATGCACCGGGGCATGGATGTGTCATTGCACACCCATCCATCGGAATTGACAGTTTCATAAGTACAGCGGGCGAAGAAACTAACCACAGTCTCGTACAAAGGAAAGGGAATTTAATGTCATGGGCATTATTGTAATCTATGTCACTTAATAATTTTTAACTTATTTAATAATTTATTTGAACTATGTTAAATAATTTATTTGAATTTATTTAAATATTTTATTTAAACTTATTTATATAATTTATTTAAACTATATTTTATCTATATATTTATCATTCAATAAAGTTATTAAAATAGATATTATTTTAGATTTTTATCTATATATATAAATGTTATGTAAAATAAAGTGATGACATTAAATTAGTTTTTTAGATTTAAATAACTAAAATGTATTTAAATTTAAATTTATACATAAAATTTAAACAAGAGCTGCAGAGCAGCGAAGTTCCTGCCAGAAAGTTTTAGAATAGTTTTGTTTGTATTTGTTGAGTTTGTTGTCTTTTATGAACAATTGGTCAAGATTGTCACCTAAATTTAGGAATTTGATCATTGATAGAGTCAACTTTGTCTTTCATTAGAAAATGACCCTTATAACAAAAGAATTTTGGTCACTTCAAAATTCTGAGATGCTCTGGTTGTGCTTTTAGGCCATGAAGAAAGCACAATTTACATGTTGTCAGCATTATTTAAATATTTATGAGTTCAAATATTTCCTTAACCATTCAACATATATGATAAAAAAATCCTCTTTAAAAAAACAACGATCTTTAGAACTTTCATTATACATAGAGTCATGTATAACCACCCTGCTTAAATGTTACAATTTTCTACACAAATGAAAATGAAAGCATATAGTCCTAAGTCCTCTTATAGATGCCTAATGTCTACAAAACTCATTAAGTTTAGAAACTGATGAGCAAAAATATGAATGGATTCCCTCTATCAATATTTATTGTTGCATCTTTCTAATTAATGTTGATCACTGTTTTCTATCAAGTATTAATCGAACCTCATTTAATATACCTAAATTACAAGCAAGAAACCACTAAAGGTTAGTATGGGAAACCAAGGCTTTCCAGTTGATCAATGGATTGTTGTTCACGCTGGGGCCCAACCAGGTATTAAAGTGTGTGGTGTGGTAAGAGATTGGGAATGTACTTCAAGAGGCACATGAGAATCTTATTGGAGGTCATTGGAACTTCAAGTTCATGCTAGAACATGCAATGTACTCTTAGCAAGTCTATGGTGGCCTTGATGCCAAAGAATAGGTAACGAAATATTGAATTGGAAAACCATTAAAACAAGACTTTATGCCCCTTTGGTCACCCAACCACAAGAAATATTTGAAATATTTGGCATATATTAGAGCCAATCATGCAATGAGACTATAAATTAGTTTATCTAAGGGGTAGATGAATGAGGGTAGAATCAAGCTAGCTCAATATTTTTAGACTCTTATTATTTATTTTTCTTATATCAACAAAAACCAAACTTAATCAAAATAACTTGATTGACTTTCTCCTGTCCTGAACTACCTTTCCCAACTCAAAAATCTTGATGATGCAAACCATGTCTTCAAGCTCCAACAAAATTCATGCAAATTGGATTGAAATTGATATATTCCTTGTCTCTAGTATCTAGAGATGTTAGTTTCTAGCATGCCAAAAGTAAAAACAAAGGAAAGAAGACACCCCACCCCCTTCTTGCCAATATTCATAAAAAATACACCCCACCCTCTTCCCGTCAATATTCATGCATACTGAATTACACTACATCTCATTTTGATAGAAATGTTTCCCCTGAATCCCTAATTATAGCAATCACTCCTCACTTCCCAAAAAGTATTCCCTTCATAAAAACATATCCATTTGTTTACCACACCATCTATAGTTAGATTCACAAAAGTATCTAGACATGCTGAATTGGGAGGAAGCAGACAATTTTCAAACCTTCTTCTAATCTTCATTTATATTCATACAAATTTTTGGGAGGAAGCGAACAATTTTCAAACCTACTTCTAATCTTCCTTTCTATTCATGCAAATTTATACTATGAAGTCAGAGAGCAAAAAAACCACCAATCCTAACTCATTGGGCCTAGCCAATGTATGAAGAAAAAAATTAAGATTTTTAAAAATTTATTTAAAAGAAACATAGATTTTTTTTTCCTACCATCTTTCTAATATCATACATGGGTGGAAAAGGATAAAAAGGGAAAAGGCATGATTCATCCATCCTACTAGTCAATTGATGATAAGCCACTATCTACTTTCAAGTGCAGTGAAATTAAAAAATTGATTTCTACTGGAAACTATCCATCTAAATGCTCCAACAAAAATAATGGGAAAACACAAAAAATGAAATGTAAAGAGAATTTAAGAAAAAAACTATTTTAATTATTAACCACCAAATTTAAACAATGAAAATAAAAGCCATGATTCTCATCCATTATTCCACCTTTGAAACAAAAAGAATGGAAATGACAACAAAAAATCAATTAAATTTTAAAGAACTCAACAGTAAAAAAAAGCTTCTATGCAAAAAAAAGGAATTGATGTCAAAATAAGTAAAAAGGTTACAATGAAGTAACAATAAATTTGAGAGCAAAATGTAGTTGACATAACCAAAACCATTAAAAATAAATAACTGCCAAACCGTTGAGAATTTAACTAAATGGTTTGAATTAACTGGCCACATTTTCCATGGAGCCCGAGATTTGTAGATAATTTTTTGTATTCATGTTATGAGAAAAATTATTTGAAAAGTAGAAATTTTTATTTAAAATGATTGAGAACCATATTTAATTTATAGATAAAACCAAATATTTATCATTTTGTATGTTAATTAAATTTCCCTTTAAAATAATAAATTAAGAATTTAGATAAAAGCCTTATCATGCTAAAAAAAACCTTTTGAAAATCACAAATTAAGAATTTAAATAGAAGTTTATATTAAATTTTCAAAAAAGAAATTTAAAATAATAACTAGAAAAAATCATAAGTTTATAATTGTAATAGAAAATAAGGAAAAAAAATTGGTTGTTTTTTTAAGAAATATTTGATAATAGACCAATAAACTTTAGAATGATACTTAAATTAAATGGATAAGGAAAAAGATTTAGTTAATTTTTTCATTATTTAGACATAGATTTTATTTATCTAGATGCAAAAGTATATTAGTTAAAATTTTATTTTATAAAGGGATTTATTATTTATTGACAAAGTAAATAGATTTAGTAAATTTATTTTTTAAATAAAATAGATCAAACTAATTTAGCATTTAATTTAGTATTAGCAAAAATAATATAGTTTAATTATTAAAATAATCAAATTATTATAAAAGTAATTATATTAAAACTATCTAGAAATTAATTATTTTCATATTGTATTTTTTTAAAAGAAAATTAGTTTAGTTCAATTTATCAAATTTCAAAAGATATTAGTATTAATTGATTTTATATTATAAAAATAGATTTCAAGAAATATATTTTAATTTATCAAAGGCAAATGAAAATTAATATAACCAAAAATTAATCTTAAAAAATATAGTTTGAATGTATAGATAAATTTATTTAACAAAAAAATAATCTTCAAAAAATTAGCATACTTGAATTTATTAATATCAAGAATTAACAAGGTTTGTATTGCATAAACAAATTGAATAATTAACCTGTATAATTTAAATTACATAGAATATTTAAGAAATTAGTATAGGGGAATATATAAATTACATAGAATATTTAAGAAATTAGTATAGGGGAATTTATTAGCATTTAGACTTAGTTAAATTTAGATTACAAATGTCAATAGAATAGTTAAGTTAAAAGTAATTTTAATTTTCTCCCACTAAAATTGCAACTTTGATAATGGATCCGGGAAAATCGCCCTTATCGCTCAAAAGTTTTGAGCCAATAATATTCAAGAGAAATAATTTTGAAAATTAGAAAAGTTAAAAAAAATGCATTTAACTTTAGAAAAAAATTTAAATATAATGTATAAAGGAAAATAATCAATTTTGATTGGTTGAAGTTCAAAACATTAATAACTAGTTAAGGAAGTTGGCTGGAACTAATAAAAAGATTTATAGATTATTTAAATACAAAATATAAGTTTCTAAATTTTTTTTATAAGTTATTATTATTGAAGATAAATTAATTTAAATTTAAACGATAATAATAATTACCTATAAAGTTATTAAGATTAAATAATTAAAATGTATTAGTAAAATTAAAATAATAACTTTAAATTTTATATATTTTACATAACAATTTTTAATAATATTAATAAGTTATTTAAATGATTTTTATTAATACATAAAATAAAATTATTATTTCAATTTTACTAATACAAAAATATTTCATTATGTTAATTAGCACTAATAACTATAAAGTTATTTATTACCTTAAATAAATATTAGTGTTAATTTCATTATTAATATTTGTGCTAATTATTATAGTTATTATTATATTGAACTAATCTTTAAACATTTGAGTTAATATAAATTTTATTTTAAAATGTTAGTTAAATGTTATAATAATATATTATCTATATGTTTTATAGATAATAAAACATTTTAGTATTAATAATAAATTTATACATCTATAACTTTATTTTATTGAGTATTAGGTTAAATAAAGTTATAGATATTATTTTTTATGTGTTAGTGAAATACAATAAAATTGAAAATTTGTAAATAATATGTCAATTTTATTTTCAATAAATAAATTTAAATGATTTTTATTAATATATAAAATAAATTTATTATTTTAATTTTACTAATACAAGAAGATTTCATTATGTTCATTTTATTTGTATTAGATATATGTTTCATTTAAATAAATTAAACAAATTTTTATTTATTTAAAAATATGGTGTGTGTGGCGTGTTTACTATGTGTAATTTAATATTTGTGCATCAAGTGACCATTTAGGAAGTAGGTGTTTGGGGTGACTAAGTCAAAGTGGTAATTTTTTTTATTGGTAATATTGATAGAACAAGAAGATATTCTAAAGATCTTTCTTGAAGCTACTTGTCAATTGAAATTATCTTCCACTATTGTTAAAAAAAATCACTTTGACTTAGTCACCCAAAACCTACTACCCAAATGGTCACTGCTATGCACAAATATTAAATTACACATAGATAAACATTTTACATAACACCCAAAACCTACTACCCAAATGGTCACTGCTATGCACAAATATTAAATTACACATAGGTAAACATTTTACATAAATAAAGATTTGTTTAATTTATTTAAATGAAACATATATCTCTAATACAAATAAAATTAACATAATGAAATTGTCTACAAATTTTTTAATAAAAACATCACAAACAATTTTACTTATTTTAATTTAAAATAATATTTTTAAATTTTTTTTTTAATAAAATATATTAATATATTAAAATAAAGATCTTTAGATAATATATTAATATATTAAAAATTATTTTAAAAACCTTCTCAATTTAAATTTTACTAATGAATTTTGTGATGTACAAATATTAAAATAAAGATTTTTATCTCAATTGTTATGTAAAATATTTTAACAAGATTATTAAAAATGTATTTAAAGTTATACATCTATAAATCTATAGATGATAATTATTAATCTATTTGAATTAAATATATAATTTTTTTTAAAAATATCTAAATATATTAATCTTTTTAAATTATTTAAATAAGTTTAAATAAATTATATAAACAAATTCAAATAAATTCAAATAAATTATTTAAATAAGTTAAAAATTATTAACTGACATAGATTACAATAATGCCTGTGACATTAATTTCCATGCCCCAGTGCATTCTGGCAAAGGCTATCTAGCCCCCAAAACAGCGGCAAAGGCTATAGAGGCAACAATTTCTATCGGGGCATCCATGCATGGCATGGATGTTGCCTCCCTTGTTTCTCTCACCCTCCGTCCAACACAAACCTGTTTCCCTCGGTTCTCGATTTTTTCCCTGTCAGACTCACGTACAAAATTTTTCGTATTGAGTTTTTTAATATAAATCAATGTATACTAAATGAAGGTTAAATCAATGTATACTGAATGAAAGTTATTTTAAAAGATAAAGATTGTATTTTAATTTTGTTTTTTATTAAATATTATATTTATTTTACTTTTTCATGTAAAATTTTAATATTTAATTATAATTTTAAAATTATACAAATACTTAAAATATTAATAAAACTTAATAAAAATTTTATATTAAAATATTAATAAAATTTAATAAAAATTTAAACTAAAATGCATAAAAAAAATAATTTTATTAAATTAATTTTAAATTTAAATATTAAGATTTTGATATAATTTCTAATTTTATTATTATTATATAATAAATATAATAATATTATTATTATTTTAAAAATTAAATTTACACTATATAAAATATTAAAAATTAAATTGACATTATATAAATATAATATATAATAAAAACATTTTAAATATTTAAAAAATAAATGCAATCATATTTTTCATGTTTTGTAATAATTATGTTTTGATTTTCTTGAATTAATATTTTTCCTTTCAAATTTGATAAGATTTTATTTGATAAGAATATAAGATTGAATATTAGTGATTGAATAACTATAAAATCTTATTATACTTAGTATAGTAGTAATATATTAAATATTAATGATAATAGTAATATAAAACTAGTTAGAGTTATAAAACAAAAGGTTAATTCAATTAAATATTTATACATTATTATTTTGAATGGTATGAAAATTATAATATAATGATTTTATTTTATTGTTTGTAAAAAATAAATAAATAATTTTCACACATTTTTTTTAAAAAATATGTAAGAGACAATGAAAAATATTAAACCTCTTTTTTTTAAGTATATATATTTAAAAAAGATATCATAGTTTTAACATTTACTTAAGAACTAAAACTAAAACAAGTAAAAAAATAAAAAAAAATAAAAAACTATATATTTATTTAAAGAACTATTTTTATTTATTTTATTTTTTTACATAAATATCTATTATATATTAAAAATATAAATTTCTAATAATCTAAAATATAAATTATATTACATTATTTTATTAGAATATTATGTTTATTGTGATAAATATGTTAGAATGATGTTATTTTATGTTTTTTTTCTATTTATATTTTAGGTTTTTTTCTTTAAGTATAATATAGAAAAAAAATCTAAATTTATAAATATATTTTAAATATATAATTTTACAATATATATTAATATAATTATATTTATATAAAAATATTACATATATTTATTACATTATATTTGTATTACATAATATTTTTAATATTATATTATATTATATAAATATATATTATATATTAAAAATATAAATTTCTAATAATCTAAAATATAAATTATATTACATTATTTTATTAGAATATTATGTTTATTGTGATAAATATATTAGAATAATGTTATTTTAGGTTTCTTTCTATTTATATTTTAAGTTTTTTTTTCTTTAAGTATAATATAGAATGTTTATTTTGGTAAATATATTATAGAATGTGTAATGTTATATATTAAAAATATAATGTAAAAAATAAAATATAAAATATAATATAGAAAAGAAAACCTAAATTTATATATAACATTACATATTCTATAATATATTATACTTAAGAAAAAAAACCATATCTAAAATAAAAATTATACACACATTTTAATTTTGAAACTTAAAACTAAAAAGAAGAATAAAAAATCATTAAAAAAAAAGTAAATGGGCACCTATATCAAAAAATTACCTGGTGCCTGCAGCACACGGCTGGTTCACTAAGGGTGGGGTCCCATGGAGGGGGCCTGCCTGAAAAGTTTCAATGGATGTTGCTGAGATTTTTTAGGAATATTTTTAAGCTGGTGACCCCATGAACTCAGTAGTGCAGTTCAACTTAAAAAATTAAACTCCAGATTTTAAGGAAGCTGGTGATCTCATCAACTTGGCAGTGCAGTTCAGCTTAAATATGCATAATTTTCTCTCTCTATTTTTTTGGTGGAAATTTAAAACATGAGATGATTGACAAATGGCAGATAAAATTCCTAAATTGTGGGAGCAATCTCTAGCCCCACCCCATTTTCACCCCCTCAAATCTGCAGTCCTAAAAGGTAGGGGCTGCTATTTCTGAGGAAAATATTCCAATTAATCCTGTAGCAATTTTTTTTTTGCTTCATGGAACCCCCTGTCCCTGAAAAGTAGATCCTGAAGCCCCTCCATGAGACCCCACTCTAAGTAGTTGGACCAATTCCAATGAGATTGGTCATTGTTGTGAAAAGGTAAATATGGAAGACAAGACACATTGAGAGTCGAGCATACATCAGTGGTGCTATGGACCTACCGTGTCTACTCTTTTGGGGTACACCGTGGAGTTCAATCTCCGCAATATGCAGACAAAGATTCTGTTATGATATGGAAAACGCCCACACTTAAAATGCTTGTTATTGATTGACTGCTCAGCAAATTGTTTGAGGACATGTTTGAATGGATCATGTACATAAGTACCTCTAAAATCTCATTGCTACTTCTGAAAAGTGAAATTAGATCTGGCTGTCATCCATGCAAATAGGAAAATCGATCAAGGGATACAACTTATGAAGCCAATGTCGCAGACCAAGTGAGACATAAAATCTAGTTTCAAATTCCAATATTCAACATAAGCATCAAATACAACTGTTTTCCGGATTTTTCCAGTCCGAATACATATATTCCTTTTGTTGTAATTTTGATAACTTTCTCAAGTCTTCCTTTTCCTCCTCTCTCTTCTTTTTTTTTTTAAGTTTTTTAAAGATTTACAGTTTATTCAAATGGTACACTCCCAATTTTTTAAATCTGGAAAGGAGAAATCCATTTGACAATTTTTTCTGAAAGATTGAAACTGTTTAGGGGAGAGGACTCAGCATGTTCCAATAGTTGTTATAGTATTTGTTGATATAATGTCCAATATTTTTAACAATATTGGACCAATAGTTGTGACTTTAAAGTTGTTAGTGTTAATAATAACTAAATTAAATGAAATGCATTTGTTAGATCTAAAAAGCAACAAATCATATGATGCCACATTAGCGCACCAATAAAACATGATTTAGTGCACAAGTATTGGTCTCACCTTTTTTTGGACCTTTTTGGACACCTTGACAAAAAACATGCTGATGTGGCATCATATTTGATGATGTGGCCTTGAAACCTTAATTATAAGCAGGAGACTTATCAAGTAAGCTGCTGAAAAAATTTGCAGTGATTTGAAATTTCCACTTAAGATTTTGAGAAACACGAAGTTAGGCTCAACTACTGGATCCTCTCACCGAAGTAGCACTTTTCCATCAATATCATTCAACAGGGTTGGGAATATATTATTGTCCGACCATCGTAGGTTGAACCCAACAATGGCATAAATTTTATTCTTGTAGGTTTGGTGCCACATAGCATAACTTATTTTCCAAAAGGAACGACTCAGTATCTTCCTTCAGATGCTATAAGCATGAAAGTGATAGGAAAACTCATCATTGTTAGTGTTTGGTTTCTAATTTCAGAAACAAAGTGCAACCTGCTATATCTTCACCGTATTTGCACATGAAATAGATGTTTCAAGAGAAGTGGGAAGTAGAAACATATGAACAAGTTCTGTATGGACGAAGTGACATTGAAAGCGGAGACTACCCTGACTCTGGTGCTAATCACAGCCATGAACAAGGTGGTAGGCTAAAGTCTGGAAGGAATACACCATATATAGTAAATATGAATGCAAGATCAATTTTGAATCAGTGTGACACTATTTCTGCTACACTATACTCATTAATATGTATATGGATGCACCTTTAGGACATTACTAATTATAATTCTAGAGAAGAATGCATATTTGGTTGAAGCTGATACTCTGATAAGTCATTTTGTGCAAGTTGACTATCTCATTTCCGTGACCAGAACAGGTTTGAAGTCTTAAAATTGATGGGTTATGAACGTATTTAAACTTTCTAACTGTAAATTACAATAAAATTTTCGAAGACTATATTGGATGAATGGTCAATATTTTGAATAAAGGATTATAATAAAGATATATATATTTATAAAGAAAATAAATGCTTTCATAAATTATCTAGGCTAATTAAATGAATGTAGACAATAAGTAAACAATTAATTTAGATAAGAGAGTGGAGATTTTAATAATTGTAAATAAGAACATTAAAAAATTAATGTGATGGATAGAAGTGCTTAGTTTTAAAATCTATGTTTAAAAAGTTGATTTTAAGTTGATTCTATCCCCCATAGTCTAGAAATTAACATCTTTGATTTAATAACTATCTCATAATTTGTATTGCCTCAAGAAACCATGTGGTTTAGATATAATTGATGCAAGGTCACTCTTCAGTAGTGTGGATTTGATTTGATGCACGAAAATGAACTATTAGGTGCAAGAATGGTCTATCAAAATGTGTGCTTAAAACTCTATTCACCATTCACCTATTTCTTCTTGGTAACTAGAACTAGTTAAAATGCCATTTAGGATTTTGCCAACTTGATAGATGACCTTTTTATCATATGTCAAATCACTTTGGCTTGCTAAGTAAACAACAATGAGGAGTATTGAGGACAACATTCACCAACATGCAAATGATCTATATGTAGATGCAATTCTAGCTCTAAGTGTTCATATATATATATGATGATAAGTGCACATGGAATGTGTTTAAGTAGACCAACATATCAACATGTTGCACAAATGTATAGTAAGTTTGACTCATAGCAACTAATAGAAGGGTGTTGGAAACTTGGAATTTAAAGTTTTGGTTTATTCATGTGTTCTAGAAGATTTAAACTAGATCAATCATGTGTCACTCGAAAATGAACCATGGAACTAGAACAACAATTGCACATTTGCAAAGAATGAATATATGAAAGTGTGTGAATGGAGGTGTAATAATGACGACTTTACAAGACAAAAGTATGGGAGTAGCTTTAGATAGGGTTAAAAAGAGGTTAGTAAGGATTGGTCCATGCAACAATCTAATCACAAGAGTATGCAACTCCTTGACATGTTATTTGCATTAAGACATTCACTATGGTGGGAAAAAACCAAATGGGAAGCATAATGGATATGCTAATTCCACCATTAAATTTTAAACCCACTTTGATGTGCATGGAAATCTAACATGAGCATGTTTTTCAAAGTACACTAGCATTCTTACCCAACATAAAAGTAAACATTTACTCTTTAAAAAGAATATTGATTTGTATAAAGTAAAAAATATTCTTGAATTTCGCATGACATGAGTGCTTCATTAAATCCTCCAAAGCAACAAAAACAAATATGCAATGTGTAGTGTTTTCCACATAGTCAAAATAAACACAAGCTATAAGTTGCTTCTACTATCTTAAAAAAATGAGAAGAAGAGAGAAAGGATATAGGGTTTCATCTATACAAAACATGATTTGAAAATACTTCATTTAGTGTGATAATGTGACATGGATACGATGAACTATGATCATAATAAAAATCCACATGGTGTGATAATGTGATCAAAACTCCATATGATGTGGCAAGTGACAAATATATGTGCAATGTGGAAATGTAATGTGATTCAACACCACACATTGTGTTAATGTGCTAGACCTCTACATGATGTGACGTGTAATATGATCAAACATTTTTTAGAAATAGTAGCAAATATATGTCCATCATAGGTCACTATCTAAACTCTTAACCATGAAATAAAATGTTAGTGATAGCATATACCCCCTTTAAATAGTTGAAAATATACTTTGCAAGGAATTGGAGCAGAGGGTAGAACAATATATGATAATTTTATACAAAATAATCAAATAAGAAGTAAGCATGTAGGTATGTATAACATGTAAACATATATAATCATATAATAAGTGTGTAAGATCATAAATTAGAGATAATCATTGAGGCACATGATTGTTCCAATATAGGGGAATCTCAAAGTAAGGATGATCCTAAAAGGAAAGATAAGAATCATGTAAGAATATAAAAAAGGAATTTGAATGAAGATATAAGATGAATATCATCAAAGTATCAATGGTGGGTATAATATAAAGGCATGGGTCTCAAATGTGTGATAATAAGAAAAATAATGGTGGGGATCATAATTCATAGTGGTATTAGCATGAAAACATAAACATGTCCATGGAATCATAAGGATATACATGATAATTATATGACAAGTAATATAGACTATGAAATATATGCATAAGAGGCATACTTATGGCATAATATGAGGGAAATTAGGAAAAAAAATTAGTTAAAAGATTATGAAAGCATGAAATAATGAGCAAAAGGAAAACCAAAATGACGGAAACTAGGAATAACTTGAGTCAAAAGACCATTAAAGCATGAAATAATGAACAAAATGAAAACCAAAATGGTAAGCATGGAACATGAGTAAACACGAGACTAAATATAAAGCACATAATAACATAAAAGTGGACAAGAAAACACAAGCAAGAATTGAAAGAAAACATGAAAAATAACATAATAAAGATTCCCCCAAGTGGGGAGACAAAGCATTAATTGTAGGGTGACAAGGATGCATGTCCACCGCAACCAAAAAGAATGATCACCTACAACACATTCTATCTTTCACAGCTAATGAAGGAAATAATCAGAGATTGTGAACATGATTTATTTTTCACTCAATATTTTTTACTTTATGCCATCATTAGCAGGGTATGTGCAGGATCATGATGGGCTAAAAAGTGGTGATATGATGGGTATTTGTAGGCTATGTGGCTAACGACTTTTTTTTATCCAAAATTAATGAAATGAAAAGGGTTTTTAAAGGATATTCCCATCTTTACACCAATATAAATTATGCTTTACTTTCAATTTAATAAATAATTATTACTCATTTTCTATTTGAATTATGACTAAAGTCCTGATTGACAGCCGATTGAAAAACATCTATATCTTTCAACATTATCACATTTTTGAATCTGAAACATGCCATATTCTATGCTTCAGATACTATAGGATTAAAAAAATTGAATTTCATGAAGTTTTGACCAAGGTGGTTAGACATACGAAGTTTTATATTTTTTAAAGTTGTAATAAAAAATCATAATTAATTATATACTTGGAAAAAAATTACAAAAAAAAATGCATCACATTGGGACATGAGTCCTCTACTTATATATAAAATCTTATAAAAAAATATTATCATTTTATTTTGGTTAGGATGGTTAGACAAACACCTACTTCTTATTTTTTTCCTTGAAATTTAAGTACCACCGCATTGAAATTTCAAATTTTCATCAAATAGATTTTGTTTTTAAAAAATAAACCTAGTATTTTAGAAACTAAATTCAATTTTCTACAAATTCTATTCTTACATATTTTTGAAATAGTATAGATAACTTATTCAAATTTTTACGTCAACTTTCCTAACTCTGATTTTTTTGATTTTTTTTGCCACTTAAGGGCCTATTTTTTCCATGATGATCCTACACATACCTAGGTCATGGAGGAAAGGAGATATTTGTAATAATAATGGTTATGGCTTGCAATAATTTTTTCTCTATTAGGAACATTTTTGGTTATAACCATCTTCTTTAAAGATGTAGAGTCCTGATATGATTATGGCACTCTTATCTTCACTAGCTTTTCATTACTACTTAAAATAAGATGTAGTACTCTTCCTATGTTTTTGGGAGAGTTGATAATTGCTTATAGTTTTTTTTCAATCCAAAAATAATTGAACTCTCAAAGTTCTTGTATATATGTCTGATCTTCTGATAGGTCAAGCTAACTAGATATTATGTGTTAATTAGATTGAATATAAGCACTTTTTTGTCGATCTAGTACAATGTTCTCAGTTATCTATTCAATTTGTAATAAATATAGATACAGTCTTTTCCATTTGAAGAAGGATATTGCGGGATTGTAGCAACTCAAGCGAGGGTCACTTGAGGTACTGCAATACTCCTCAAGTATTTTAGATTATTAATTATAGTAGAATGAATCACTAATTTGTATTTCTTGGTTTATAATTAAATTGAGTTTTTGAATAATGATTAATTGTTATTATAGTAAGTTGTAGCATAGTTGAGTCATTAAGTTATTGTCTTCACAAGAGTAGTTACTCGTAGCAGTTATTATAGTTAAATCCACATCAATTGTTATTCATTTGAATATGCTTCTAGATAGAGTTATTTCAGTCAAGTTGCTTTCAATTATATTTCTTTTGTCACTCTTCTATACACAACTGATTAGGATGATTTAGGATTCTCAGATGCACATACAATGCTAGCATCATCTAAATATTACAATTCATTGGTCAAGATAAATTAAATGAAGCACCTCTAAGACAATGAATTGCTTAATAAGGGATTGTTGGTCTATTTAGTTGTATGTGTGCATTGTCTACATCAATTGATTGAGTATAGATAGAGATGTACAACTTGCACAATATTATTATGAGGAAATTTCAAGCATTTGTGAACTACTTAAACAACTGCATTCATGGAAACTAGTCATGGAATGCCTGGTTTTACTCTAAATAGATTGGATTCAAGAATTACAACAAATGTGGTATCTATTGACTTGGGTCCAATATGGACCAACAAAGTAATAGAGCCCTTAGGAGATAAGGAAATACCATCGTGAGTAAGAATGGTCACAAGAGATTTATAATATGCCTCATGAAAAGTAAAACTCAAATCTGAAACATTTTATTTCTATCAAAATCTTAAAATAGAGCAAATCAGGTAAGTTTAAACATTCATGAAAATACTCCAAATTTGATTTGAATAATATGTAACTGGAATAGAATGACTTGCTACAGATTTCATTATCATTTTTGCATCATATTTCTACTAATAACAAGAAACAACAATATAGATCTATTGCAAAGTTGCATCAAAGGAAACTTAATTTTGGAGCTAAAATACACCAAAATCCATCAAACTGGAAATCGAGTAATGTGCAAATGAAGAAAAATGTTTTATTACATATATCCACATTGAACTACATCATTCTTTATGTTAAATACATCTAATAACAGCCATGAAAAGATGCAAAAAATACATAAAGAAATCCCTAACTGGAAACCACAACACACTTCGAAACTGAAGAAAACTCCACATAGACTCACCAAACTTCATACCTAAACTCAAGAAAAAAAAATTACATAATAAGATATTTTAATAATGTCAAAATATTTCTCTAACAAAAACACTTACAATCTACAACCAATAATCTGAAATAAGCACACCAACTACACTGAAACACCTACAAATAAACGCGAATAAAATACGAAATGGAAAGATTTAAGCATAATGGAAATCTTTGGATGAAATTTCTCTTGGAGACCTTTGAAACCACTGACTCTAAGTCTCAATCCCATTGGTTTACCAGCCTTTGAAAAAAAGTCACAACCTGTGATAGAAAACAATATATTAAATGAATTCAACTTGGAAGACCAAACAATAATATATCAAAATGCTTTCCAACACCAACTTTGGCACCTAAATCCAAAAGCCCAAGGAAAGAGATGCTTTCATTCCAATATTGTAGCTCCTACTTGCCAAAAGTGAAGTCACCAAGAAATATTCTAATCCAAACTGCCAAATTACATGTCACTTTCCTTTTTCCAAGAAACCCACACCTACCTTGGACCCCAATAATATTTCAATAATATTAATTCATTTGTCACCATGACTAATTTAATTAATTCAATTTGAAAAACCAACTTTTCCAATTTATTTGTAAGTCCTAACTTACTATTTAAGGAAACCAATCTTGCTAAAAATAGTAAGTTCTAATTTTATAAATGATATTTTTAGAAAGGGGGCATGACAAGTCCTCCCTCCCAAAGATTACTTGTCCTCAAGCAATGAAGACTTGAATGGTTGAGATTGTATGTCCCTTCCCATGTTGTATCTTCAATGAGAAAATCTTTCCTTTTGATTGAGTGCTCGATGATACCTCTATTTCTTAACTTCTTTCTTGATTCAAAAACTCTATCAAGTATCAAATTTTGCTTTCTCTCATCACTTGATGGTGGCAGCTCAAAGGAGATCACTATTTTTTATCCCACCACTCTCTAGAAACATGGAACATGAAATAAATTGTGTATTCCACAAACTGGTGGCACATCTAAGTCATAAGTTACCTCTCCTTTGTAATATATGACCCCAATTTTTTTCTCTGTTTTCAATGCTTTTTGTTTGTGTTTGTTTGAGAGTGTTTAATGCATAGAGTTTCATGTTCCATTCATGTTTTGATATTGCATGAAGTAAATAATGTAAGTACATAATATAGAAGCCAATACGCTTGGAAAGGACACTTTCAAAACTCTCAATAATTAGATTTTAATAACAAAAAATTTCAGTCTTGAGATACAATGACATACTCAAAAAATATGTACTTTCAGACTTAACCAACTCATAAAAAAATCAAAAAGTATGTATTTTCAGACCTGTAAATTCATAAGATATCAACAACACTTGAATATCAAACATCCCCCGAACTAAGCTACTTGAAGACCACACCTAGCACTTGATAACATTCAAACCCAAATCGTATTGAGAAGGCCTATACATCAACGAGATACAACTAAGAGAAAACCCTTGAAATGGCGCCACTTGTGAGAGTTCGACCTGGTCTAACAAATTAGGTTAAATTGCTCAATAAAATATATCCAATATATGTCCTTGGTCACCTTGGCTAGGAGGAACTGAATATCCAATACCCACGTTGCAAATAAATTCTGATAATGAGTTATGAGCCAAAAAACTAGGTTCAGGTCCAAATACTAATGAGGACATAAAATTATAAAACCACTCTAGATCTCCTAGACATTCATGCCAAAATGAGAAGAAACCATTGCAAACTAAAACCCAATTGAAACTCATCAAAAATGTTGAAAGATCTTCATTCTTATTGACTAAAATCTGCAAATGGAAGCTCCAAATGTGATTTCTGGATAAAACCACCCTTCCACCAGCTAGGGCAGGTCTTGCACTATCGAAACTAGACCGAGATGTCAAGGGTTTTCATCCTCAACACTCACTTTCAGACCTCTTGGCGAAAAACCAACAACATCTTCTTATGCAACCAAAATCATCCATATCCAAATGAGAGCCAAAACTCAAATTTATAAAGTGGGGGAAGGATTAGGGAAACTTTTATTTGAGTTTGAATACATTTCCCTCTCATTTCACTTTATGAAATGTCATAAAATTACCCCAAGAGGGGCGTCCAACTTTTTTCCTCCAAAATTCCACTTTTGATTTTTAATTTAAAATTGACTTTTAGCCCAAACTAGGCATCCCACCTTATGAGGACTAACATTAGCCTTTGAAATTGATAAATAAATCTCTTTTCTAAGCATCCACTTGAAATACATGGCCCCTCTTTTAAAACATCGTCGTGCAACTAGGCCAAGGGGTCTACTCATAAGGAAACTATTTGCACTTTTGGAGCCTTCTAAAATGACTTAAAGTTATCACTTAGGCACGAAGGTACTTTTTAATGTCCCCTTTCCCCTCAACTTTAAGTTATATTTAGTAACTTTATAATAATTCATTTTCAAAGGGAAAATAAAATATAAAATTATTTCAACCTTAGCAAACTGATGCCTCAACGAAGAATGTACTGCTAAGAGAGAGCCCTGACCAAGTCCACCTTACCTAAAATAGACTTACTATTTTTAGAAAGTACTAAAAATAGCAAGTAGTATCCAAGACTCAAGCCAGAGAGATACTGATATATGGGCTCACTGAAGATTGAAGCCATTGGATTGGTCCCTTGCTAAAAATAGAAATCCACATCTGAATAGTGAAAAACCCCACAGTAAGGATTGGCACAAGTCATTAAAGCTCATCGAGAAACTTACACACATTTCCAAAATAGGAAACCCTACATTACTTTACTTGTCGGACGAATTACTAAAAATAACACTTACTAAAAATAGTAAGTGTGTTAGAAACAGACTAATCCAAAAGAGGACATAAAAAATGGGGACATTACAATACACCCTTCCCAAAGATTGCTTGTCCTCAATCAATTCCAGTAAAACCCTGTAACCAACAATCTGACAGGAGATTTGTAGCACCATCTGCTCAAATCTTTGTCCTGTGAGGTACTAAAAAAAGACACCTCTTGAAAACATCTTGTAAGAAGAGTAATCAAATACTGCAAAGACTCAATCAAATACTCAAAAGAATGTCCCTCCAGAGAACCAAACTGATGTGCTATAGGAGTAAGGTCTAGAAAATTAACACTGGCTCTCTCATCCCAAATGGTAGCTGCACAACTCAGTGTGATCCTCGGATTCTGAGTGAGTCTCAGAAAGGAGCCACCATGTTGAAGTTGTGCCACACTAATCATAACTACCAAACGAAAGTTCCAATACTGCATTCTCCTACCCTCAACCTCCAAAGAGTAAAAATCATCAAAGCCCATACTGAAATACCTGAAAGGATCAAAGCTAATGCCAAAAAATATATCCTGCAAAGGCAACTCAAAATAGACTATGTCAACAAACTCACTGCAAATCACAATCCTGGTCAACATTAGAAACACCCTACTCAATTATAAGAAACTAACCTCGGCATGACACCTCATGATGCCCCAAAGAAGCAAGTCAATCTCGGCTATATCACTAAAATCATCTGACTAGGAAATGCCTCAGTTGATGCAAACCGAAATCATAACATCAAAACTCAAACTCCAAGTGTCAAAAGAATGGTCTTGAATGCCACATCACACCCAACCCACTACAATCAAAATGACATCATCTAAAATAATACATATCATCTCCATGAAGTAACTACAGTGAGTATCACTCACCAAAGTGGAAATAGTAAATGAATGAACTGTTCCTGATAAAACATTCTTAGCCAACTATCCCAAAGCTCGCCCAAACTCAAAATCAGTCTGCTCATCAAAATATGTCATCATAACCAACAAACAAAATTAAGGGCAACAATAATCAAACTCAAATCCCATTGAAATCATAGGAGAGATGAGTATGGAGGTAGCAACAGATTCATCTCCTGGGATCAAATCATCTTTGCCATCCAACCTCAACCATGAACTACTCAACTATTTTGATTGAAGAAACCATCCAACTCATCTGTAAATCCAAATTTGAAGTCATGTACAAGTTGATCAAAAAGTAGGAAATGGTACTAATAAATGAAAATGACCCACTACTCCAATCCTAAGACGACTCCCCATGACTGAAGACTGCACCTGGGTTCCAAACCTTACTATTTTCACCCAATGCAATTCTACAACTAGGAGTAATCCCATCATCCAACTCAAAAAGTAGATTGTCATACACCATATCAACATCTACCTCAAACAAAGGATTATCAATAAACTAAATATTATCCTCAACTCCCAATTCAAACTAATCCTCTTGCTGATCCGAACTCTTATTTTCTAATTTTCTTGGAAAATGTGCTGTTGGAATCAAGCAACACTGAGAGGGGGGTGAATCAGTGTTGTGCAATTTTTGACTTTATTGATCTAATCATTAAAGTGCTGATAACATTCAACAAAAATAAAAATGCATGCACATAAGACAAATAACCACAACACCATAACACAAGGATTTTTACATGGAAACCCTATTAGAGGAAAAACCATGGTGGAGGTCAATCCACAATATTGTTCTGAGTATACTCAAAAGAAAAGATTACAAAATGAGAATGCACTTGCATTCAGGCACACTTCCTAGTACTCATTGCTCAAAAATAGAAAGGCTTACTGCCTTACAAAATTTTGGAATACTTCCAAGGGTTTGAACTGATAAAGTAGCATCTACAAATGTCTGATTATAGTTTCGGTTAGGCTCAACAATTGAATTCTGGACCTTTTGACTGATTTTTCTCTTTTGCTTCAATTCGCACCAAAAATCCTTAATGCACAAGTGAAACTGTGCATAATCACTCTACTGACCTTCTGACATTCACAACATACAACAACTCACATCGAACACACACACAAAAATGATATAATCAATCACTTATATATATCTGCCACCAAGAATTCAATCACTTCATGTTGGCCTCAACAAAATAAGAAATATTCACAAACAGTCGGCTCAAATCATCCATAATAAGCAATGTGCTTCCACAAGATTCAGCCACAACATAATGAGGACCCAAACCAAAATATTCAAACACAAAAATACTTAAACAACAACTCCTCAAATATTCGCGACACACTATATTCACCAAGTCGGCCTCCATACACTGATGAACATAAAATTAGTTCACCAAACCTTCCAACTTTCACCCAAATTGATACAAGGCACCAAGATTTACAAATAACATAGATTATGCATCGAACAATACTTCTTGAGATCCACAACACAAAATAATAATAATAAATCTGTATAAGAATTGAAGAACACAAATCTACTAGATGGTCTGTTCTAACTTAATAGATAATCACTGATCTTCAATTTGTCTACTGGTATGAGTAAATGATGATGTACAAATCGACTAGTTGACAAGGGTTGACATCAATGACAACACCATAAAACATGTGCAGTGTCTCTTTCCAACAATCTCCCCCTTTGGCATTGATGGCAACACTTAGTGAAAAATTACTAAGTGTCAGATCAATACCAACAAAAATACACTGCCAACCAAAAATCCAAAAAGATCTTCATCCACAGCTCAAAGCTACAACTCCCCCTTAGATGAGTATTTTTCATTTTTCTATTCTCCCCCTTTGACATCAATGGAAAAGATGGGGAATCCACATACAAAACTTCTATAAACAAACATAAACTTGAAACTGCATATGTACAAACTTTGTTTCAAACAACTTACACAAATTTGAAAATATCTACAAAATTTGTCTTTAACAGGTTCAAGCTTGTGTCCCAACACTTCTTGAGACTTTCTAGAATAGTTATGTGACCATAGAGTAAATAAGATTGCATCTCAGCTGATTCAAGGTTCACTGGATCACTGACTGCCATAGCATCTTGTGCTTCCTTCAAAGCATTCAACATGGTCTCCATCTTTGGACCAATTAGGCCTCTAAGTTCACCAGCTCTTTCCACAAATCTGTCATTATCACGCTTCAGACTCTTTATTTTGTCAACTAAGGATATAACTTGACCTTCTTGCTCTCCAACGGAAATAGTTAAAGGATCGAAAGCATCAGAAACAACAACTAACTCTTTCTCATGATCCTCAACCTTCTTCTCATTTTCCTTAGTAACTTTTGACAAAGACAAATATGACTTAAAAATCCTTCCACCTTCTAGCAATGCACTTTGAACATTTTTCACACAGGTAGCTAACAAATATTTGTCATTAGCTATCATCCCTTTCAACCTACTAATCTTTCTAGCATCAAATTCCTTCTGAACTTTAACCTGAGCTGACTTCTCAAGTGACTCAAAATGAGTACTTATAGAATTTATAAGCCTCTTCAGCTCACCAGAGGAAGAAACAGATGGATCCTTAACATGAGTAGGCATGATCTTCTCCAGAATGCCAGATGCAAGATTCAATAACTCACTATCTTCAATGTGAGACTTTAGAAATTCTTCCCTAGCCTTAGCTTGTGCAAATGATGCAACTTTCATTTTTTGAATTGGGGACAAAGAGGACAATTGAATAGGGGCATCTCCCAACTCAAGATCAAATTCCTCCTTTTGATCTTCTAGAAACTTCTTCACTGCCTCTAGAGTGTCTTTGCTTCTACTATAACTCCCTTAACTTCAACCTTATTTTCCTCAACCATAATTTCCACATCTACAAATGTTTTCTTGTAAATTGGAGCTTCAACTTCCTCAACTGATATCTCCTTTTATTCAATTGATACAATTTTAGGAGCTTCAATCTCCATAGGTTCTTTTGTATCATGCACATTAGGAGGAATTTGAGTGTCCTCAACTGTAACCTTTCATTTACTGGACCAGATGAAATATCTTCCACATGCTCTTCTTCTTAAACAACATCAATTATGTTCTTTAATAGAACTTTCTTCAGAATTCTCTCAGTTTCTTTTTCTACTTCTTTCGTCTTACCCAACATAAGCTTGTTTATTCTTGTTTAGCTTTTGAACTCTCTTTTTTCTTCTTTTAGGATTGCCTTCATTTCTTCAATTGTCATTACCGGACTTAGATTTGCAAGAACTCATTCTCTCAGCTGCTTTTCTTTAGTTCTAGCACTAACTCTCCTCATCTCCAAAATTTCATACAATTCATTAGGCAACTGTGCCATTATCTCAACAACAGTCATATTGAAATTGTTCAAATATTTTATTGTAGCCTCCTCAAGGACTCTTTGACCAACAGTATCAAAGGTACCATACACTTCACACAGGGGGTTAAGATTTCCATCCTTAATTATACCTCTTTCAACTTCCTCTACTGACATCCTTGGTTTGGTAGGCTTCATCTTCTTCTTTTCTTTCTCCTCTTCACTGGAGGGCTTGACTGTTGTTGCTGTAGGGGTGCTCATATGCTTTATTTCTCTAACTTCATCATATTTTGTCTCTTCATCTTCTAAAATAGTTGTATACACTCTTGTGCTCTTATCCTTCTTCCTTTTATCGAATGCCTTAACTTGATCTTTTGCAGGGGCTGAATTCTTTGCATGATCGGATAGGGGTGTTGAGCTCCTTGTTGATATAGCTCAAGCAGAGGATGTTGTTGGACTATCAGATTCATTTTTAGCAGGCTCTTTCCATTTTTTCGCTTTCATCTTGTTCTCTTTTCCTTCTAGCTTCTCTTATAGCTTCTGCAGGTATACCCATGCTCTCTGCAATGACTTCCACTTCTTTCCTCACTCTCCAAACTATCATAGGTTCCTTCAATTGCTTATGGACTTGCATATTTTTCTCTGCATATGTTCCAAACCTTTCTTCAGACGGATCTAAAGGCTTACTCAATAGATGTTGTGCATATAGCTCCAAGATTCTCTCCTCAACTTCATAATCCATTGGCATAATCCAGATGGTTCTAGGTTTTGCTACTTCCATCAAGCACTAATGGTGTAGGAGCACCTAGGCAACATCACACATCAAGTAACACTATGCAAATTTTCAAGCTTAGCAAGCAATTTTGTGTTTCAAAGGTCATGTTGACCATCAAGTTTTGAGTTTGTGGTGTTAAAAGATGTTAGAGTGTAGGTTGCTCAGTAGTATAGGGTAGATGATATGAGTTACACAATTTGTTTTCTTTAGGAATCACTAGAATTGGGAAAATAAAGCCAAAATGTTGCTTTTAAGCAATTTTGGCCTTTGATGGTGGTTAAGTCCAACCAAAGGGAAAAGAAACTAATTATTGAACCTTTAAAAGGTGAACCTCGAGCTAAATTGAGGTTGGAAGGAATGTTGAAGTGGTAATTAGTTTGTGATCAAGAGAACATGGACAATTTTTCAGTGTGCAATTTTCTATTTTTTTGTTCTTGTTCTGATTTAGCAAAGTTATGAATTGATCAAGGATCTTGGAAGGTTTAGCATGTAGTGTGTTTGTTTTTGTAGCTTTGAATTGAAAAATTAGCTAACTAGTACTTGTTTTCAAGAGAGTTTTTGTAAATACTGTGTTCTTTTCCATTTGTAGTTTTGACTAGTAATTTGTAGAACAATGGGGTTTTAGCTTGCATTGCCACTGTACTTTGAGTACGGGCTTGTTGGGAATGAAGCTAAACTCCATGAATGTACATACAATAGGAGTAGGGGTCTGTAGTAGTCCAAGAAGCATGCAAAAAGTCGATTCCTAGGCGAGCTGGCTATGCCCGGTTAGGAAAGACAATGCAAGATAGTCTCCAACGCTGCAGGGGTGTCTACTCACTGGAAACTCAGGGTGTGTAGTGATTTTAGGAGACCTTACAAAGGTTTGGCAAGAGGCAAGAGTCATCACCAATCCATTTGGTGGTTGAAAGAAGAAAACAGTCCACTGTGTGTCCAAGAAAAGGCTTAAAAAGCCCTAAATCTCTTGAAATCAGGGTTACCCCTGTGTACAGCCTGGGAAGGCCCAAAACCCTAAAAATCTTGGAGAGCTAGGAAATTGAGCCAGGGTTTCTTTTGTGAGTTTATGGTGTTCATCAAGCAGAAAGGAGTTATAGCCTAATTTCTCGGGCTAAGAGACCTAATTGGGGTTCAAGGGCTACTAGCCTTCTTAAACCCTAAACTAGGTTTTGGTAGCAGCGATGGAAGAATGAAGACTTGTGTTTGAACAAGAATCATAGTGGAATGGTTTTGAAGCTTTGGAGGAAACCACACGCCCCTGCAACAAGTTAGAAAGGTTTGGAGAGTTAGTTGGTCTTTAGGAAGATTAAGGGCCAAGGAGGAAAATGGAGGAGAAGGCACCAAGTTTGACTTGGTTAGGTGCATGCAAATGATAGAAGGGTTGGCCAGAAGAACCAGGGGTGTCTAAAAGTCTTAGGACCTATAGGTTCAAGAAGGTGGAGAGTAACACCAAAGGTTTTGCTATAGTGAGACCCAGAGCATGGGACTGTGATTTTCTCATCCAAACCCTTACCTATCAACTGATCAATATCCACCATAAAATAGATTATATCCTTATAATTTTCCACAATAGAGGTAGGAATTCTTTCCCTTGCTTGCATTACATTTTGAAAGTTTTTGAGATATCCCCAGATTATAGTTTTCCTGACTTGTAAATCACCAGGGCTAAATAACATGTCTCTAATCTGAACAACAACAGGCTTATCACTTTTCCAATGCACTTTCCCAACTCCTGGAACTTCATCCATGAAATAAAAGAACAAACATAGCAACAAATTACCGTATTTAAAGGAATTCTTCTTATCTTTCTTAATCTTACCAAGATTTTCCATAAGCTAACTTCGAAGCAATTCACATAAATCATACTCTACATTCTCCTTTACCATCTGATATGTAGCATATATGGTTGTACCAGATACATAATTTTCTCTGTTGGAGTGATATATATTATAACCAATGACCATTGAGACAAACTTCAGACCCACATCAATGATGTTATCAATTTTCATCGCTCTTCTATCAAATACAGAACTAGTTGCATCAGTTACTATTTGATTCTTCAAAGACTTCAAAATTGACAATCCACTAGAGGAATTTAAACTGGTAACAACACTTATAGCCTCTTTTGTAATTTTGAAGGGTTGACTCAACCACATGAATTCAACATGAACTTGACTCAAGATGTACCAGATGCATTCACTTTCATCAAACATGGGAAATTTCAAAATCTGTGTAAATTTCTTCTCCTCTACGGTTTTGAATTTGGGCTTAACACATAAATCCTCTCCAACAATGTGTTTGGAATACAAATTTAGCAACTGTGAGCTCCATAGCTCCTCAATATTAGCATGAATGTATGCCCTAATGTCTTCAATACGCAAAACACCATACAAAACAGATGAAAATGCATCTAAGGGCTCAATCTCAACAGACTTGAAAGGACGCCACTTGAATTTTAGACGGGGTCTATCCTTGACTTCAACTACCAATGGAGTAGCCATTTTCACAAATTCACAGGTTTACAAGTTTTCCCGATAAATACCTTTTAGCTGGATTGGGGTTTGAACTTCGAATTGCCTTCACACTTGAATTCTCACCAAATTTTTCCAAAGTTCACTTTAGAGCTCTTCAAACTTCTTCTTCTCAAAATGCAAAGTGACAAATGAAGGATAGAAATAACCTTTTAGCATTTTCACACCTAACCTTTTGACACAATAAATGTTTTTCCCCTAACTCATCTAGATACCCTATTTCCATACTTTGTAAAAGATAACTCTTTCGCGGACCTTCAATTCTGCATAAATACTCTCTCCAACTGTTCAATAGCATCTGTAGATCATCAATACAATCACTGAACTCATCCAAATCTCGGTGTCGATTTCCTGCAGGGGGTTTTGAAATATTTTCTTGATAGCTCCCCCTAGGCCAAAGGCCTTAACCTAATTCCCAGAGGAATTACCAGAAGCTAATTTTGGTGCTGGCTCATTTCCTACAATAGATAGACTCTTTTTCACCCATGTCTTCTTCATCTGCTTCCTGATTTGATTTGTAGTGATTTTCCCTTTTCCTTTTTCATCAATTTGCATGTTTCTTCTTTGAATTACCGGACCTCTTCTACAAAATCTAGTAATATGACCAGTTTTGTTGCAATTGTAGCACACCACATTTCTTTTTCCGAACTAGTTGTTCCACTAACTTTCTCTTGATCTGCACTGGTTAGAAATATGGCCAAATCTATTGCATGTATAACATATAACATCTCTATTAAAGTTGTCCATTACATTTCTACATTCAGTTGACTTATGGCCATACTTGTTAGAATTAAAGCACTGACCAGAGAATGATGGACCACTTGAATTCATTCTACTTTTGCATTGGGTCACCATATGACCAAATTTATTGCAAACATAATAGATACCATTAAACTTTTAAGCATTAGGTTGTCTTACCAGATACCTTCCAGTGTTGTTCATCTGATTTACTTGTCTAAACCTCCTTTTTCCAAATCCAAAACTTTCTCCTTTCTCATATCCAAGACCTCGCTTGTCACCATCATTCCTCTAACTTTTAATCAATTCATCAAGCTTGGTTGAGCTAATCTTGAACTTCTCCTTGAGTTCATTTGCAATAGCAAGTTCAGTTTTGAGATCAACAATGTGTTTTTCAAGCTCTTCCTCATTATGTTTGGATTGTTCTAACTCAAGTTGCAATTGAATGAATCCATCAGTAATTCAATTGCATTCTTCAGATTTCTCTTTTAGGGATTGGGCAATATTTTCTTCATTCTTCTTCCTATCTTCAATTTCCTTAGTCATCCTCGTCATAATAGATTTTGTCTCATGCTTTAGAACTACATTATCCCTGGAAAAAATTTCACATTCTCATGTCTTATTCTTCAGGGCTTGACTCAGTTGTTCATCTACAATGCGTTTACTATCTTCCTACTTGATTTGATCACAAAGTTCCCTTCTCTTCTCTCTGGACTTATTGATTTTTTCTTTCAATGACTCAATGAATCTCTTAGCATTCATGAGATTTTCTTGTAATTCTTGGACTTTAAATTTTTCCTAATCAAGATCGTTTAGGGCCACCATAAGTTGTTGAAAATTGTTTGAATCCATTGAAACACTTTCCAAGATCTTCCCCAAGCTTTTAAGCTTCTTCCAAGGAACTCAGATATGATACCAATTGTTGGAATCAAGCAACACCAAGAGGGGGGTGAATCAGTGTTGTGCAATTTTTGACTTTATTAATCTGGTCATTAAAGTGCTAATAACATTCAACCAAAATAAAAATGAATGCACATAAGACAAATAACCACAACACCATAACACAAGGATTTTTACGTGGAAACCCTATTAGGGGAAAAGCCACGGTGGAGGTCAATCCACAATATTGTTCTGAGTATACTCAAAAGAAAAGATTACAAAATGAGAATGCACTTGCATTCAAGCACACTGCCTAGAGCTCACTACTCAAAAATAGAAAGGCTTACTGCCTTACAAAAGTTTGGAATATTTCCAAGGGTTTGAACTGATAAAGTAGCATCTACAAATGCCTGATTATAGTTTTGGTTAGGCTCAACAATCAAATTCTAGACCTTCTGATTGATTCTGCTCTTTTGCTTCAATTTGCACCAAAAATCCTTAATGCACAAGTGAAACTATCCATAATCGCTCTACTGACCTTTTGACATTCACAACATACAACAACTCACATCGAACACACACACCAAAATGATATAATCAATCACTTATATATATTGCCACCAAGAATTCAATCACTTCATGTTGGCCTCAACAAAATAAGAAATATTCACAAATAGTTGGCTCAAATCATCCATAATAATCAATGTGCTTCCACAAGAGTTGGCCACAACATAGTGAGGACCCAAATCAAAATATTTGAACACAAAAATACTTAAACAATAACTCCTCAAATATCTGCGACACACTATATTCACCAAGTCAGCCTCCATACACTGATGAACAAAAAATTAGTTCACTGGACCTTCCAACTTTCACCCAAATTAATACAAGGCACCAAGATTTACAAATAACACAGATTATGCATCGAACAATACTTCCTGAGATCCACAACACAAAATAATAACAAAAAATCTATATAAGAATCGAAGAACACAAATCTACTAGATGCTCTATTCTAACTTAACAGATAATCACTAACCTTCAATCTGTCTACCGATATGATTAAATGACGATGTGCAGATCGACTAGCTGACAAGGGTTGCCATCAATGACAATGCCAAAAAACATGTGCAGTGTCTCTTGCCAACATGTGCAAGGTCATGTACTCCTCCTAGATGATATCAATCTCCATCATTACCTATTTGATTTCCTTTTCCCTTTCCATACCTTCCTTCTCCGTAAACTGTTGAGTCTCATAGAGCTAATTATTTGCTTCAAGAAGTTCCTCTTGGACACTTTCCAAAGAAAGCTTTGTGTAATTAAGCTCGATGGTGAGCTCACTAACCTCCTCCCTTAATTGCTTAGACATAGACAAGGTTTCATCTGCAAACCTGGTGGCTATATCTCTATCATGCATCATGTGTAAGTAAGTTGTGTTAAATTCTTCCATAGAGCTCTTAAATGCATCTAAATAAGAAAATGAAATATTAAGCTCACTTTGTCCCATAGATGCATTTTGAATTAAATTTTGCATGTGTATGTTTGTTGTCCAAACTAGATAAAATGTGCACCTCATTTTCAGTGGATACCAAGAGTTGTATTTGCCAATCATGATCAAAGTTTCCATGGCTGTCCCAAATCTCTTGTGCCTCTTCTTCAAACTTTCCCTATCTTCATCACTAGGCCTCCAATCAAAATTAGCCCCAAGCAGAAACTTTTTTGATTTTTCTTCGAGATCATGCCTCTCAAAATCAATTCCCTCTAATGCATCCATTTTACATTCTTTATGCTATGCCAAAAAGTGGTGATATGATGGGTATGTGTAGGGTATGTGGCTGATGACTTTTTTTTACCCAAAATTGTTGAAATGAAAAGGGTTTTTAAAGGAGATTCTTAGCTTTCCACCAATATAAATTATGATTTACTTTGAATTTAATAAATAATTATTATTCATTTTCTATTTGAATTAGGACTAAAGTCTTGATTGATAGGTTAATTGAAAAATCTATAGCTTTCAAATGGTATCACTTTTTTGAATCAAACATGTCACATTCTATGCTTCACATACTATAGAATTAAAAAAAAAATTGAATTTCATGAAGTTTTGACCAAGTTAAGGTGGTTAGACATACAAGTTTTTATATTTTTAAAAAGTTGTAATAAAAAATCATAATTAATTATTTACTTGGGAAAAAATCAAAAAAATATGCATCACACATGAGTCCTCTACTTATATCTAAAATATTATAAAAAAAATATTATCATTTTATTGTGGTTAGGGTGGTAGACATACACCTACTTCTTTTTTGTCCCCTGAGATTTAAGTACTACTGCATTGAAATTTCAAATTTTCACCAAATAGTTTTTAAAAAAATAAACTTAGTAGTTTAGAAACTACATTCAATTTGCTACAGATTCTATTCTTACATATTTTTAAAATAATATAGATAACTTATTCAATTTTTTACGTCAAGTTTCCTAACTCTGATTTTTCTGAATTTCATCGTCACTTAAGGGCCTATTTTTTCCATGATGATCCTACACATACCCTACCCTAAGGTTGGGACACCAGCTTGGTTAGAAGAAGATTATTCCCAAACTAATTCTTCATCATACTTTGGTCCCCAAACACTTGGATCTCATGGTCCTATGAGTTGATGTTTTCTTTTTGAAAGGGTATTCTTGATGTATATTAGAAAAAAAATATGTACCACATTGAGACATGAGTCCTCTACTTATATCTAAAATCTTATAAAAAAATATTATCATTTTATTGTGGTTAGGGTGGTCAGACAGACACCTTATTTTTTCCTTGAAATTTAAGTACTACTGCATTGAAATTTCAAATTTTCACCAAATAGTTTTTTTTAAAAATAAACTTAGTAGTTTAGAAACTACATTCAATTTGCTACAAATTCTATTCTTACATATTTTTGAAATAATATAGATAACTTATTCAAATTTTTACGTCAAGTTTCCTAACTCTGATTTTTTTGAATTTCATTGCCACTTAAGGGCCTATTTTTTCCATGATGATCCTGCACATACCCTACTCTAAGTTTGGGACACCAACTTGGTTAGAAGAAGATTCTTCCCAAACTGATTCTTTATCATACTTTGGTCCCTAAACACCTGGATGTCATGGTCTTATGAGCTGATATTTTCTTTTTGAAAGGGTATGCTCAATGTATCCCTCCAAAGTGGTTGTTTCCCAAATCACTTGAGTCTCTCCCTTATCATCTCCAATAGTGGATTGTGAATCCAAATCAACCAAGCTACAAGGTCTCTACTCAAAATCAGTTACTTGCAATGTGAAATCAAATTCCTTTTCAAGATTCAAAAACATCACTATTGATGCCATCCTCTATGCATGGCTCTCAGGATAATGTAAGGAAATCATTAAAAACAAAAAGAAATTCATCCCAATGTGGATCTTGTTGGATGTTGCGGTTGTGTTGCTGATATGTGGTTGTCATTGATGCCAACACTATTAGCATTGATGTATTGTAGGTTGTATATGTCGAGGATATTGAGAAAATTTCTAAAGAAAGAGTTGCAGGTTGACAGTGGAATAGTGAAGGTCATGAAGGTGTCTTGCTTAGTACGTTGATGATCAGTCATTGTGGACTAAATGGTTTATTGCTGAGTGTATCTAGTTTATCTATTGAAAGTTTCAAAGGTTCGCGTGAAGATTTAATTGTGTTATGAACAGTTGTGTTCTAACAATTTTTATGTGGCTTCAATTAGTGTTCCTGATTGAAGTTGATGTGGTTCTAGTAAATTCAATTGTTGTGGATGTTTATTTGATGATTCTTGATGCTTGTGGATGGATCTAGATCATGCTCTATCTTTGTTGCAGGTCCACGTTGATCCGTGTGCTCGTGGTCGGTGATTTTTCTCTTGTGTGTTTGAGTTTTTATGTTCTTGGACGACATGGTGGTTATAACGTGTTGTGGATCCTTGGAGATTAAAATTTCAATGTTTGGCGCACTCAAGGATATTTTTTTTAAGTCTTCATTATGTTGTGGCTGACGGTGTTTGATTCACATTGAAAATTTACTTGTAAATTTGGGCCAACATTGTGTGTATGTTTTATATTTTATTTTGGCCAACGAAGTTGTTGATGTAATTCCATGTTGCAGATATATAAGAGCGATTTTTAGTGTGAAGTTATGTAGCGAAGAAGTGCCAAAGAAAGAGCAAGTGTGTGAATAGTGATCAAATCATTTGATTGTAGAGAAAAGCATGAAGAATTTTGAGCGAAGTGTGAAGGATTTTTTATGTGCTTAACTGGAACTATAATCAGGTTTTTGTAGAAGCTATTTTCTCAGTTCATACCTACTGATCTAATCCGAATTACTATAAGAAAATGTATCTTCTTTGGGTAGTGAGCCCTCTTGTATTTGAGTAGTGAGCTCTAGGAAGTGTGCCTGAATGCATGTGCATTCCCATTATTCTTCTTTATACTTTTAATAGGGTATAATATTGTGGACTAACATCCAGCATGGTTTTTCCCCTAAGAGGGTTTCCACATAAAAAATCTTGGTGTTCTCTGTGTTTCTGATGTGCTGATTGTTTGTGGTTTATTGTTCATTCATCAGATCTGAGATTAAGTTAAGTTAAGTTTGAAAAGTTTAAATATTCTATGACAACTGATTCACCCCCCCTCTCAGTTGTTTGTCCTTGTTTTTCCAACATTTGGTATCAAAGTAGGTTCCTTTGAAGAATTTTAAAATCTTGAGGTGATCCGAGATGGCATCATACACGAAGGACAGTCTTAGATTCGATGGAACAAACTACTCTTTGTGGAAAGCTAGAATGGAGTTTCATTTGAGGTGTATTCGTGAACCCTTATGGAATATTACAAAGAACAAATATGTTATTCCTCAGAATGGTCCTTCCACTCCGGATGAGATTAAAGAGGTTGATATTAACATCAAGGCTATTGAAGCTTTGTTGAGTGCTCTGACGAATTTGGAAATGACAAATGTGATGGATCTGAAGATAGCTCATGAGATTTGGAAGAAGCTAGAGACTTTGTATGAAGGAGATGCACTTGTGAAGGTTGCTAAGCTACAAAGTTTGAAAGGAAAGTATGAAACTTTGAAGATGGGTGAAGATGAAAATATTTATTCTTTTATGCAAAGAGTAAATGAACTTGTGATGGGCATTAGATGTGTCGATGGTACCTTGGATGAACAAGAAATTGTAGCTAAAGTGCTTAGATCATTGCCTCCCTCTTACAAATCAAAGGCTCATGCTATTGAAGAGCTCAAAACAGTAACAAATGTGACAAGAGATATGTTGATTGGTAAACTTGCTACCTTTGAGTTGAGTGAATTGGTGATTCTGCCCCCAAGACTAAATCTACATTTAAGGCCTCTGTAACCGGAAGAAACAAGAAAATATATGATCCAAGAGAGAGTTCTAGAAAGACATTCAAGTATGAGGAAGAGATGAAACAACTTGAAGATGAAGAAAGAGAGGTAGAAGAGATGGAAGCACTAATTGTGAAGAAAGAAGGCAGAGGACAAGGTAAGTATAAAGAAAAGTTTCCTATTAAATGTTTCTCTTATAGTAAAATAGGTCATTTTGCTTCAAGGTGTCCTGAAAGAGTTCCTAGGTCTAAGCCTAACAAACCTAGATTTCAAAAGAAATGCTATTATGCTGAAGAAGGTGTGACTGATGAAGAATTTGATAAAGAAAATGGAAATGAAGATGAATGGGTTTTCATTGCTATCAATGAAAATGGTCTGGTGGCTACTGAATCTGCTAAAGTTGAGAAAGCTCTTGCAGCTTGAATTGAAGAAAAGGATAAGTGGGTTATTGATAGCGGATACTCACATCATATGAGTGGTGACAAAAGAAAATTTGTAAGTCTAGAGAAATATGATGGTGGGGTTGTAAGATTTGGAGATAACAATGCTGGTGTGATTCATGGTAGAGGATCTATTTGTCTTGGTGGTAAACATAACACTGATGATGTCCTTTATGTTGAAAGCTTAAAGCATAACCTGTTGAGTGTTGGATAGATGGTGGACAAGGGTTACAATCTTTAGTTCAAAGATGGAAGATGCAGGATACTTGGAAACTCTAGAAAGGTAATTGCTTCAAGTACAAAGACAAGAGGTAATATTTTTCACCTAAGTACTACTAATGAAAGTTGTTTAATTGCTCAAGTAGATGAAAGCTGGTTATGGCATAGGAGGCTGTGTCATGTGAATTTTGATAACATTGTCAAGGTAAGCTCCACTCAAGCAGTAAGAGATCTACCTAAGCTAGTAAAGCCTACTAACACAATATGCAAGGAATGTTAGATGGGAAAACAAACTAGAGTTTCTTTTCAAAGCAAACAACATCATTCTAATAGAGTAATGGAGCTAGTGCATACTGATCTATGCGGTCCCTCCAGAATCAAAAGTCTACAAGGAGAAAGGTACTTTATGCTTCTTATTGATGATTACTCTAGAATGATATGGGTTGCTTTCTTAAGAGAAAAATGTGAAGCATTAGAGAAGTACAAAAGTTTCAAAGCTATGGCAGAGAATGAGATAGGTCTGAAGATCAAATGCCTAAGGTCAAATAGAGATGGTGAGTTCACCTCTCGGGAGTTCATTTCTTTTTGTGAAGAGCATGGAATCAAAAGACAATTATCTACTCCCCGAACCCCTCAACAAAATGGAGTTGTAGAGAGAAAGAACAAAACAATTCTGGATGTTGCTAGAACAATGATGTTGGAAGGAAATGTGCCTCACATCTATTGGAGAGAAGCTATAAACACTACTATGTACACTCTAAACCAGGTAAATTTCAGTGGTATTTCTAGTAAGACTCCTTTTGAGTTGTGGTTTGGTTATAATCCTACTATTAAATATTTCAAGATCTTTGGAAGCAAGTGTTATATTAAGAGATGAGGACATAGGAAAGTTTGATGCAAGGAGCGATGAAGGAATATTTCTAGGTTACTCTACTAAAAGCAAGGCTTACCGATGCTATAATAGAAGATTAAGAAAAATGGTTGAAAGTGAAAATGTAAGAGTTGACGGGGACTCTGCTAGATCATCTAGATACTATGGGTATGATTTAGATGACCAACAAGATATTACAGAAAAAGGGAAGAATGTTCAGACATAGAATCAAGTTCAAATTGTTCTGATAAATCAAGAAATTTAGGAACGAGAGACAAGTGGAAGTGCAGAAGAAAGAATAGAAGAACCAGAAGTGTGAGAGAATCCTAAAATTATGAGGTATTTAAAGCTAAACCATTTTGAAGATAAAATTATAGGAGATAAGAATAAAGGTGTGCAGACTAGAAGAAGGATTGCAGAAGAGTATTGTCTAATTTCCAAGACTGGGCCTAACAATGTTAATGAAGCTTGCAATGATGAACACTGGATGGAAGCTATGAAGGAAGAACTGATGCAGATTGAAAAGAATGATACATGGATTCTTTTTCCCAGACCTAAAGATAAAAATGTGAATGGTACTAAATGGGTCTTTCGGAATAAACTGAATGAACAAGGTGAAGTGGTTTGGAATAAAGCAAGACTGATATGTAAAGGGTATTCACAAATGGAAGGTATTGATTTTGAAGAAACCTTTGCCCCTATTTCCAGAATTGAAGTTGTAATATTATTTCTTGCTTATTTCACATATAAGAACTACAAAGTCTATCAAATGGATGTGAAGTCATCCTTTCTGAATGGTGAGCTAGAAGAAGAGGTATATGTAGAATGGTTGGATGGATTTCAACTGACTGATAAGGAAGACATGGTTTGCCGATTGAAGAAAGCTTTGTATGGACTCAAGCAAGTCCCCAAAGCCTGGTATGCTAGAATGGATAAATACTTACTAAATCTTGGATTCAATAAAGGTACTGCTAAAAACAACTTGTATTTTAAGTTGGATCATGAGAAAGATTTGATTATTGAACTCTTTGTTGATGACATTAATTTTGGACGTGATGATGATCTATGTATGAAGTTTGCTGATGAAATGAAAAGTGAATTTGAAATGAGTATGATTGGATAGATGAATTTATTTCTAGGATTGCAATTCACTCAGTTAGACAATGGGATTTTCATATCTTAGACCAAATATGTGAGAGAGTTGTTGAAGAAGTTTGGCATGGAAGACACAAATCCTGTTTGTACACCCATGGTAACCGGATGCAAGTTAACACAAAATAATGATTCTCCTAAGGAAAATCAAACAAGATACAGGTCAATGATTGGTAGATTGCTCTACTTAACTTAGACCAAACCAGACATCATGAATGTTGTGTGTACGGTTGCTAGATATTAAGCTGATCTGAAAGAATCTCATGTGACTGTTGTAAAGAGAATTTTGTAGATACCTGAAAGGAATAGTTGATTTTGGGCTTTGGTATCCTAAAGATGATGATCTTACCTTGAGTACCTATACTGATGTGGATTGGTTAGGAGATGTAGATGACAGGAAAAGCACTAGTGGTGGTGTCTTCTTCCTAGGGAAGAAGCTAGTGTCTTGGTTGAGTAAAAAGAAGAATTCCATTTCCCTATCTACTGCTGAGGAAGAGTATATTGTTGCTGCAAATAATTGTACTCAAGTGCAATAAACGTATCAAAGAATCCGGTGCTACACTCTAAGACCAAGCATATATCAATCAAGTTTCACTTCCTGAGGGAGAAAGTGAGTGAGAAAGAAGTTAGACTGGAGTATGTGCCTACCAAAGAACAAATTGTAGACATTTTCACCAAGCCGTTGCCAAAGGATACTTTTGAGTATCTTAGAGGGATGGTAGGGGTGATTACCCCTCTTGATAAGAACTAGAGATGGATTTGTTTGCATCAATCTATGTGCTTCATAGCTATATTTTGATCCAGATTGATGTTTCCATGGCTGCTACTTAGGGGGAGTAGTCAAAGGTGCAGATATGTGGTTCAAAGCTTGTATGTGGAAAGATAATGCTTATCTTTTCCATTGATGTCAAAGGGAGAGAAGAGTCATGTGAAAAAATGGTGATTATTTGGAGAGAAAGATTGTGAGTTAGATCCTAAGGGGGAGTAAGTGTCAAGAGTTAGCTGTGTTGATGGTGTTTTTCACATCATGTGTTGCCATCAATGCCAAAGGGGGAGATTGTTGGATGCTATGGTTGTGTTGTTGATATGTGGTTGTCATTGATGTCAACACTATTAGCATTGATGTATTGTAGGCTGTATATGTCGAGGATATTGATAAATTTGTTAAAGAAAGAGTTGCAGGTTGAAAGTGGAACAGTGAAGGTCATGAAGGTGTCTTGCTCAGTATGTTGATGATTAGTCATTGTGGACTAAAGGGTTTATTTTTGAGTGTATCTAGTTTATCTACTGAAAGTTTCAAATGTCCGTGTGAAGATTTAATTGTGTTATGAATAGTTGTGTTATGATAGTTTTTATGTGGCTTTAATTAGTGTTCTTGATTGAAGTTTATGTGATTCTAGTAAATTCAGTTGCTACGGATGATTCTCTTATGATTCTTGATGCTTGTGGATGGTTATAGATCATTCTCTATCTTTGTTGTACATCTGCATTGATCTGTGTGCTCATGGTCGGTGATTTTTCTCTTGTGTGTTCAGGTTTTTATGTTCTTGGACAACATGGTGGTTGTAACATGTTGTGGATCATTGGAGATTAAAATTTGAATGTTTGGTGTGCTCGAGGATATTTTTTTAAGTCTTCATTATGTTGTGGCCGACGGTGTTTGATTCGCATTGAAAATTTACTTGTAAATTTGGGTCAACATTGTGTATATGTTTTATATTTTATTTTGGCCGACAAAGTTGTTGATGTAATTCCATGTTGTAGATATATAAGAGTGATTGTTAGTGTGAATTTATGTAGCGAAGAAGTGCTAGAGAAAGAGAAAGTGTGCAAATATTAATTAAATCATTCGATTACATAGCAGAGTGTGAAGAAGTTTGAGCGAAGTGTGAAGGAGTGTTTTTGTGCTTAACTAGAACTTTAATCAAGCTTTTGTAGAAGCTATTATCTCAGTTCATACCCTACAGATCTAATCTGAATTATTGTAAGAAAGTGTATCTTCTTTGGGAAGTGAGCCCTGTTGTATTTGATCGGTGAGCTCTAGGCAGTGTGCCCGAATGCATGTGCATTCCCATTATTCTTCTTTATACTTTTAACAGGGTATAATATTGTGGACTAACATCTAGCTGGTTTTTCCTCTAACAGAGTTTCCACATAAAAAATATTAGTGTTCTATGTGTTTCTGATGTGCTGATTGTTTGTGGTTTATTGTTCATTTATTAGATTTGAGATTAAGTTAAGTTTGAAAAGTTTAAATATTATGTGACAACTGATTCACTCCCCTCTCAATTGTTTGTCCTTGTTTTTCCAACAAATTCTTGTCATACTTAGGTTCCAACACAATTGGATCCCATGTGTAGAAAGGTTGATCACTTTGTTTAGATACTAAGTGTTCATTGTGCTCCTCATGAGTAGTTTTCTTCTAAATAAGTCACTCTCCAACTCATTATCACTGAAATCATCATAACCATCTCTCTCCATAGGCTTGATTTGGTAGTCCGCCCCAAAGCCACCTGTGTCACCATTACCCACATGGGGTAAAGAATTATCATTATTAGTTGATTCAAAGACATCATCTCTCTTGTTTTCTTCATTCCCATCATCTAAAGGTATCTGAACTTCATTGGATAGCTCTAAGGGATTACACAAGGCTACTGTTTTGGAAATTCCTTCATGCACATCCTCATCTATAGCAGTTACATGCATGACCCAAGATTCATCCTAAGGCTCTGTCTCACATTCATCAAACTTCAAAGCAACCACTTCATCTTATTTTTCTATTATGAACTTCTCTTCAACCACCTTCTCTTCATTGAATGCATGAGGTTTCAACTTTTCCACCTCCCTAAAATGAATTTTTGGTTCTCTCTTGTCAAAACTATTTATGAGTCTCTCAGTAAACTCAATATATGATGTAATTTGAGCAATGCCCCATTATGATCACCCCATGATGTCACCACTTATGTGCAACTCCATCAAGGTGCATAGCAGCATATTTTGTGGATTCTTCTTTAGGCATGTGGTTTTGATTGAAGTATCGTCCACCCTTTGAACCTATACTCTCGCTGAAATCTCACCACTCGCATCAAAATAAGGAAGGTTAAGTTTTCCAACTTTCCTTCATAAGTCATTATGATGTTCTCTATTGACCCTGTTAGGTGTATGCCTCATCTTGAGATCTATATAATCCTGAAGTGATATGTCATGCTAGAAACTAGGGCTTGCATCCAACCAATCCTGTATAAATTGATCCTGCAACATAACTAAGGAAATCTCTTGATTGGGTTGTGCTTCTACTCTTGGTTGAAATATAGGCATAAGAGGCCTAGCCATGGTTGCTCCATTCTATTGATTGGCTTCCCTTCATTGTCCCACATCATTATCTTTCCCCAAACAATCCAATCTTTGTATCAACTATGCAAGTTGTTGATTAGTCTCTTGAGCATGTTGGGTTGCTCTTTCTTGACCTCTAACCACTGCATCCAAGAGTTGCATCATACGATCTTTCTTACCAATATTTCTTTCAACTTCTTCTCTTCTTTCACCCATGTTTTCTTGGTACCTTCTTTCTCGGTCACTAATTCTCATAGATTTCTATCACCCATTGGTAGGCAGGATTATTTTGTTCTCTGATACCACTGTAATATAAGACCCCATTTTTTTTGTTTTCAATGCTTGTTGTTTGTGTTTGTTTGAGAGTGTTTAATGCATATAATTTCATGTTTCATTCATGTTTTGATATTGCATGAAGTAAATAATGCAAGTACATAATATAGAAGCCAATACGCTTGGAAAAGACACTTTCATAACTCTCAATAATCAAATTTTAATAACATAAATTTTTAGTCTTGAGATACAATGACATACTTAGAAAATATTTACTTTCAAACTTAACCAACTCATAACAAACTTAGAAAGTATGTATTTTCAGACCTAGAAATTCATAAGATATCAGTAAAACTTGAATATCAAACATCCCGTGAACTAATCTACTTGAAGAGCATGCAATGTATCCTTCTTTCCACACCTAGCACTTGATAATATTCATACCTAAATTGCATTAAGAAGGACTATACATCAACAGGTTGCAACTGAGAGAACACCCTTGAAATGGAGCCACCTATGAGAGGTTGACCTGGTCTAATAAAACAGGTTTTGCTTAATAAAATAGCTCCAATATATGTCCTTGGTCGCTTTGTCTAGGAGGAACTGAATATCGAATACTCGCATTGCAAATAAATTCTGATAATGAGTTATCAGCCAAAAAACCAAGTTCAAGTCCAAATACTAACAAGCCTAGAAAATTATAAAACCACTCTAGATCTCCTAGATATTCATGCAAAAATGAGAAGAAACCATTGCAAACCAAAACCCAACTGAAACTCATAAAAAATGCTATAAGATCTTCATTCTTTTTTACTGAAATTTGCAACTTGAAGCTCCAAATGTGATTTCTGGATGAAACCACCCTTCCACAGGCTAAGGTAGGTCTTGTACTACCAAAACCAATTTGAAATGTAAAGGGTTTTCATCCTCAACACTCACTTTCAGACCTCTTGGTGAAAAAACAACATCTCCTTATGCAACCAAAATCATCCATATCCAAATGAGAGCCAAAAATCAAATTTATAAAGTGAGGGAAGGATTAGGGAAACTTTCATTTGAGTTTTAATACATTTCCCTCTCATTTCACTTCATGAAATTTCCTGAAATTACCCCAAGAGGGGCATCCAACTTTTTGCCTCCAAAATTCTAGTTTTGATTTTTAATTTAAAATTGACTTTTAGCCCAAACTAGGTGTCCAACCTTATGAGGCATAACATTAACATTTAAAATTGATAAATAAACCTCTTTTCAAAGAATCCACTTAGATACATGGCCCCTCTTTTAAAACGACATTGTGCAACTAGGCCAAGGGGTCTTCTCATAAGGAAACTATTTGTACTTTTGTAGCCTTCTAAAATGACTTAAAGTTATCACTTAGCCACCAAAGTACTTTTTAATGTCCCCTTTCCCCTCAACTTTAAGTTATAAAGTAACTTTATAATAATCCATTTTTGAAGGGAAAAGAAAATATTAAATTATTTCAACCTTAGCAAACTAATGTCTCAACAGAGAATGTGCTGCTAAGAGTGAGCTCTGACTAGGTCCACCTTACCCAAAATATACTTACTATTTTTAGAAAGTACTAAAAATAGCAAGTAGTATCCAAGACTCAAGCCAGAGAGAAACTAATATGCGCAATGGCCTCATTGAAGATTGAAGCCACGAGACTGGTCCCCTGCTAAAAATAGAAAGCCATGCCTAAACATCGAAAAAACCCACAGTAAGGATTGGCACAAGGCATTAAAGCTCAATGGGAAACTTCCACACATTTCCCAAACATGAAACCCTACACTACTCTACATGTTGGACCAATTACTAAAAATAGTATGCATATTAGAACCAGACTAATCCAGAAATGTTACACCCCACATTGTGTAATTACTTTTACTATTACTATGTAGGGTAAAATGTGAATGTAATGTGAATTCTATGGATGAATAAATTGTGCTTGCACTTTGTTATCAATGCATTATGAATGAATGTTATTTCATTTAATGTCATGAAGAAATGCATATGAGTGTGAAATGGATGGTTATTGAATTAATATTCTATGGAGATGTATTATGTATAATGCATATTTTGTTGAATAGTTGACTACCTTGGGCATATTTTGAGAATGTGGATGCAGGTATATGTTCATTCCTCCAGAAGGTCTTGGTCGGGTAACTAGTAATGTAACCTATCTGAGCTTACACACACCACAATAGAATAATTGAGTCGAGTTATCATGTGAGAAGTAGGTAAGTCATCCTTAGCGTAATGTGTCTGCATTAGTAAGGGTCTTGATTACTATTGAATGCATGCTTGGTTGATGTTATCTGTTTGATCTTGTGAGTCCTTCCTTATCCTACTACATTTTTTTACATGGTTGAATGAGTATTGGGATATATACATACATGTATATATATGCATAATTTGACATATGCATACAATGGATATAATGGGATGTCCATACAAGTTGATAGGGAGAGGGGTTGGAGGAATCAATCACTGATTCCTGCTCTAGGTCTCACTTGGAAGACCTCCTTGGTGCCTTGCTGCTCAACCTTAACCTATAGGAACTCCTTCTTACCTATGTTCCCCTGGTTCTCTTGGCCAACCTCTCTACCTTGTTAGTTTTCATCTACCAAGCCATCTTTGATATAATTCCTCCATTCTTCCTTTAACCCTTAATCCTTCCTAAAGGTTAAAAACTCCAAAATGTTGAACACAACTTTGCAGGGGTGTGAGGGTGATACAAAGGCTTCAAAACATCTCATCTTTTTCTCTTAAGACCCTCCTAACTCCACTTAACCATCGCTTACACCAAACCCTACTTTTGGGCTACTAGCCTAAGAGCCCAATTAGGCCTCTGAACAGGGATAAAATGCAATTTCCCTTAAAACCCACCAAATACTTAGGTTCTTTGTCAATAAATTGTGTTTCCCTTGCCTATGCCTCAAATATATTTAGGGTTTTAGCCCTGTACAGGCCGTACACTGTCCATTTACAAAAATGATCAAGAACCCTAGGGTTTTAAGCTGCTCAAAGCTATTTTTAGACTGTCAAAAAGTTCTCCTACTAAATGAATTGATAAACCCTCTTCCTAATCACCATGCATATTCAAGACCTTCCCCTAAATTCTCCAAAAAGAATCTCTCCAAGATCTTGTTTCCCCTGCAAGTTATGGACCTTTTACTTCAAGTCTGCCCCAACCAGACTTGATTTGGCTCGCCTAGGGCAAAGCTTTTCTAGCGTCTCCTACACTGCCACAAACTCTACTGACTACCATATTTACAATGAAGGAGCCTAGACACTAATCCCAAAGGGCTGTACAAATTGTACAGTGGGAAAGTGCTCTAGAGCTCCATCCTTTCAAAACTGCCTATTATAGGCCAGAAAACACAAGAAACAAAAATATTTACAAATACAAGATAAATATGATTTACAAAAGAAAAAAGATAGCACACAAATCTTTCTCAATGTTAACACAACATACTAAAAGCAGAAAAATAGCAAGGTCATTCCATTAAAGCTCAAAATGAATGCAAAATACAGAAAATTGTCTCCAAACACTATTTCCTTCAGCTTTGCAAAAAATCAATCTAACAAACATGCCTCCAACCCTATCATATGGTCGAAGCATGCCTTAAATAGGCATTCAAAACAACTTAGAAGCTTGGGTCAAGCTCATATATGAGCTAATGGTGAGTGTTATAAAGCACAACGTGTTTTCTAATCCCTTGCCAACTTTTGACAACTTAGCACCATGATGTAGTAAAACCACTTAACACTTGTCACCTTCTTTTCCAAAGTTCAAAAACATTCCAAAAATCAAAAAAAGGTGGTCTACATGACCTTATGACAAAAAAACAAAATAAGAACTTCATACAAAACTAGTCCTTTCCCAGGTGCTCCTGCACCACAAGTACAATGACATATGTATAGATATGAATATATGTATATAAATAATTGATATGATGCTATAGTCATGTAGGTCATGATCATTCAAATATTGAATTGATCATTTTACTATCATGTTTATAAATAGTATATATATATAATACACATATAAGTGTAAATGCTCAATAGAGGAGTGTATATATATATATATATATATATATATATATATATATATATATATATTATGTGAAGGTTATCTTGTTGTATTCATTTGTATAGCGAATGGAGACATACTTGTTCAACATGGTGTATATATATGTGTGTACATATTAAATATGTATATGAACGTATATGCATATATGTGTATGTATAAGCGCATGCGTATTGTTTGGTGGGTAATGATAAACAAGGATATACACAATCGAGGTATCAAATGATTATGGTATATATTTATATGGGTGTGCATATATCTATACATATATATAAATATACATATATATACATGTAATTGTTAATGCTTATATAGAGGTGTGTATATATATGTATATATATGTATATATATGTGTGTGATATGTAATATAAATATGTATCTATATTTTTTTGCTATATATGTATATAAGTTATATGTTGCTATTATAAATAGCATTTATTATGCTTTTAAAATGCATATTTTACCTTTAGCGATGGCACAACATATATAGGAGGATGCTTATTTAATTGAGGACACAGCCATGCATAGTAGAGTATGGCTTAAATGAAAACCAACTTATTGAAAACTTAATGTGCACTGAGGTCTTTTAAATATACGAATCCCTTATAAAGTGGTATTCAAGCATTGTGTGTTGGACTCAATAGCACATATGAGTGAGCATGCTGCATATAGAAGATTACATGCTTTGAGGTTGATTATCATAGCAATGTTTATAAGCCACAATATACTCTTGTTGTCTATGTATGAAGAGTTTGTAATTTGAAAACAAGGAGCAACCATTAAGTCGATGAACGATGATAGAATAAGTTGATGCCCTTTTTTAGAGAGTCATGGACTTAGTAAACTCTATTTGTCATTTTTTTAAGTATCAACCAACATTTGTAAATGCATGTGAATCATTCAATGACTTTGTCAAATCAATTTAATATGTGAATCAACTCACACCAATACTAAGTCAATACAAGCTTAGTGTCACATACTTGATATTGACTGTTTCTGATAAGAAAAAAATCACACCATCTCTAAGAATGAATAATGAGGCTTTGGCGCCACCTTTGAATACTTATACCTGTAGATGTCCATTATGAAATGAAAACCAAATTCCATCATATGGAGATTTGAATTTGTCTCTAATTGTTGTCATTTAACTAAGTCGATTTGTAGCTATTTAAGTTGAGTATGTGCTTAGATGTTTTCCACCTTTTAGTTAAGATAGATGTGTTGTTGTGCATGCTTACTACTATCAAAACTCATGCCTGAACTATAGACTAAGCAATTACCATATTGTTGTATAAATAGTGGGTTTGTTCATTTGTTTGGACGCATTCTTCTACACATTATTCCTTGAGCAAGTCTCTACATTTTATTTACTTTTTTGTCTACAATATTCTACCAAGTATAGTGAGTGAGAGACTTGAGTATTAGAGAGAGTTTATTATTATTTTGAGAGAAGTATTTGCCAACTTATGAGATAGTGGTTATTGAGACTTTGTTGGAGGATCGATACCATGCTAGTTGTTGATATAGAAGTGTTGTGTTTACAACCAGTCTATTGGAAAGATTATCATAGGCATGAAGATATTCTTCCCTTGTTTTTATTAGAGTTGAATGATTTGTTTCTTGATTGTTTAAACTAGTCTATTATGGTTACTAGAAATTAGGGAAAAGTAATGCTTGCTTTGAAAGAAAGTAGAAGATGTTTACTATTTTTTTGAATTGCTTGTAAATACTCCATAATAGGAGGAATATGTTTATCATAAGTATTACATACTAGATATGAATAAACATGGGATGCATAAGGCTTATTCATAGTTTTAACCCTTTTAGTCAAAAAGGTGATACTCTCGAATGGAATCATCTATTGTTATGATAATTCTTCAATTGAGGCCATGCATTGCATTTGTATTTACTCCATGATAGGAGGGATGTTTGTCATAGGTATTTTTTATTATAGTAGATATGATTAGACATGGGTAAGAGAGAATGTTTTTCATAGGTATTGTTATTATACTAGATATGATCAAACATAGACATCTTAAGGAACACTCATAGCTAGATAATTAATTATGCTAGATGGCTAGTAGGTTACTCCTAGGATTATTATCCAGTGAAGGGAGGGAACTAGTAGGTTTCTCCTGGGATTGTTGTCCAATCAAGGGAGGGAACTAGTACTTTTCTTTATGAGTTATGTTTCCTTAGGTTGTTAAAGAGATAGCTTATCTTGGGGATCTTATCTTTGGGAGTAGCTTTCCCATGGAGAGGGATTGCCTAAGCATAGATATAATGGACTTAAGTCAAAACGAGCTTGCTATAGTGTAAGTGAATGGTAGAACATCGCTTGATTATACTAAGTGAGAACACTTTGGCCAAAGCAGTGTGATTTCCCAGGGCTCCACTATCAGTTCATTGTGTCCATTTAAATACATGAGGGCTACCTAGTGTGGGTTATAAATCCTAGTCATGTAGGGCACAACACTAAGCTTAGAGTGGTATGTTGTATGGGTTTACCCAACCAATACCTTCATCGAAGGGTAGTGGCATCTATCATTGATATATGTGTGGGGGATTGCATATGAATCCATGGTTGGTGAAAAAGTGCTTGAGTGATGCTTCTCCTCCCTAGTAGGTGATAAAAGACCAAGCTTTTGAAAGGTTGATTCCTGGACCATCTATATTTTATGCTAAGAAGCGCAGTGGAGCTATGTTTATAATTTTGTACATTCTTGGAATATTGTAATTTGTGAAATTATTATATTAGAATAGAATCCTTATTGAGTATTGTATGACATCTTTGTTCAAAATGAAATCTATGTGTTGGAAAGATTTGTATAATTACTTTGGATTACAATGACAAATTGGAATTGTGTTATTTCAATTAAGCATGTAATTTACATTATTGGAAGAATTTTTTTTATTGCTATGTCATGACATCATAATTTATTCACTTAAGGTGAAAACATTGGAAATTTTGCTATGAAGAACACTGGGGTTGTTACATGTGATATCAGAGCTGCCAAGTTCAACACTAGAACCTATGAACTCATTATGCAAATGGTACATAAACCTTATCGGAAGATAATGAGTGAAATGTTCTTACGCCAAGATAGAAAGAGAAAAGAACATGGATAAATTAAAGGAAGATGAGATTCCTAGAAACTTGTTAAAAGTTTGGGACTAGTTAAGAGTCATCCCTGGAGTGGAAACCAATATGAAGTATACCCAATATACCTTCATACTATGAGATAGATATAAAACTCTGAGGGATAAAGAATATTGAGAGAATCTTCCTTATTGATAGCAACCTATAGAAAAAGAATACTTGGATTTAGGAAGAATACTACGAATTCGTGAGTATGCATTATTGGCATATGGATTGAAGTAGAAAGTCACCAAAGGAGGTATCCAAGAGGTTGGAGAACTCTTGACTTGAATCTAATTTCTGAGCAAGGCTAGGGACTTGTAAGAAAGAAGATAGTACCTTAGGAATAAGGGAAAAAACTAGAATGGTCATAAAAGAAGTAATCAATAAAGTGGACATGTTTCCACCAACCAAAAATTGATGAGAACAATTTGGAGTTTTGATTAAGATTAGAAGGGAACCAAACAGCCTTAGTATCTCTAAAAGGTTATGAGAGAATAAGTTACCAGGAGTTGGAACAAAGACACTTGGAAAGGTGATTGTGAGAAAGAAGCCTAAAAAGGTAAAACATTTTGATCTAACAAAGGTTTGGATAGTATATAGATGGGTTGGAGTATAAGTAGAACTCACCAACGTGTCAATAAAAACCAACATACGTTAGAGGTTCCAAAAGGAAATGGAATGCAATATGACACTATGTGTCAAATCAATAGAAGTTGTAAGGAAACAACTCTCTAAGTTGAAAAGTACATAAAAAAAAGAGGCTTTGTGAGTATGGATATTCCTCCACAAAGAGGATATTGGAAAGATAATAACAATGAATTTTAGCTTGTAAAGTTGCTAATTATTCATTAGATATCCTATTGGATGATCCAAAATGTTGAATCTATGAGATAGAAATCTACGATGAATCTAACTTTGTGAAAAAGTATATTCAAGGTATGCCATTGAGGCAATAAAAGGACATAGAAAGCCAACAACAAGGAATGTTAAATCATTTCATGAAAGAAAATATTTGCTAGGAGTTCAACTTTGAGTCGAATGAATGTCGTGAAAACACTAAGGAGGGAAGGAAGAGAGTGGATTGACTTGGATTAAGTACCCCACCCAACGAAAAGTGTGGATATGTTTTTCGATTTGGAAGAACTTTGAATTCTTAGTAAGTCATGATGACAATTAAGTCATGTACTTCATGACCACAAGGATAAGGTATTAGAATTTTGGAGAAAAATAGTGGAAAGGTCAAGAGTTATGACCTATTATCACACCATACCTTGCATATATATTGATTGTAGAATCAATTGCTATTATCATTGATGCCTTAGGGAAAGGATAGGTAGACTACTTGATCATGAAAGGGATGATCATTGTCTATGGGATAGACAAGGGAAGATCTAGATTACTTAAGATTTGTAACAAAGTTTTTTACTACTCCTATTGCTTTACAATAAGTAGCTATTGTTGATCTAGTCGTAGATAGTTAGACTATGTGTATAGTGTGAGATATGTCAATGTCATGAAGCGACTTGGAACTATTATCTAACTATGATAGAAAACCTTGGGGATGATAAGGTTTAGCTATAAATCCATAGAGAAGGTATGTAAGATACAATGTGATGTTATGTGAACCACATCAAAATATCTTTATTGGAATGATTATTTGATCATACTTTATACTTGAATGAAACCCTAGGTTTAGAATAACCTATTTGGGATGTGAAGTTCATTCAAATAAAGAGAGAAACATTAGGTTAATTTTTACCTATTGGGTTGGAATATATACTAGACTAATCATTAACACCTATAGGTTGGGAATAACTTACTTGGTTGAGTTGTACATTTGGTCTTGATTGTAACATATAAGGTTAGAATAACCTATATAATTAGACTAGTCATTGGTTGATGACTTAATCTAAAGATTAGGGTATACTGAGGTTGAGACTCACCTATGTAAGTAAATCACTTAAGCTAATGAGAAAATTTTGTGCTTGGTAACTAGGTATGCAATTAAATTTGATATCTACTAGGAACCAACATGATTGAACGAAGAGTACCAATTCTTATCGGGAAAATTAGATTGAGTTAAAAGATGGATTACATCTTTGAAAATAATCTGAGGATAGAATAAATCCATGGTATGGATGTCCTAAGATAAATGGGATTTATCTCCACAAAACTCCTAACCATTATTACTTCGGAATTAAATGTGGAATGAGACCACAAAATAGGTTTTCACTTAGTCAAAGAATAGACTAATATGGGATATAAAAGAGCCTATGAATCCAAAATTTTGGAGAATTAAGGGATGGAATGAGAAAGTTGATGTCAGAGGTAGGACATTGGAGGGACAAAGTTATTTTTTGGGTGAGAAACCACTATAATTTGGAAAAGATGGAGTAAGAAGCTCCATAGAATGTGGCAAGATAATGTCTAGTGTGCCAGAAAATGAAGATAGGAAGTCGTCATTAGAAAGACATGTATATTCTCTTGAGATTCTAGAGATGGAGTGGTAGAATGCAAGATAGTTTAACCTGTCTATGTCAGCGGAACTGACATAATGTTGTGGTGGAGAAACTTTCCAAGGTAACCAACATGGTTGTAAACTTGATTTATGGGATTTCAGTCTCAAGTAATATATTGTGTGAGGTAGTTGCTTAGTATTCTTAAGAAATTTGTCTCAGTTGTGAATGAGAAAATAATGATAAGGTTGTGTGGACCATGATCATACTACAAAAAATTCAAGTGAACGAATGCACAATATATTATTGTAGCCAAACAAGAAAATGAGGAAAACCAAATATTGAATGATTTTTTGAGTACTTGTAAAATTCTAACGTCGAGGTTTGATCCATTATATGGAAAGGAAGGTTGGAAACTCTATTAGGCTAAAATGGGCTAAGAAATAGGGTTAACCTTAGACTTGATAGTTTTTCAAAAAGGAGTAATAGATCAAAGAGATCAATGAAACTTTGTCAATACAAAGCTTAAGTATGAAGTAGTATTGGAATTGATAGATGTCCATGAGCAATGTTGTGCTCAAGATAGAAAAATGGTCATGAGCATTACTTTTGGTTAAAGTAAATATATGAGTAAGAGATGGGTGAAATCGGCTTCTAAGTTATCTAAAAGTGTAAATACCAAAGAGAAGGATGGGACCCACGGTGTAGTGTACAATGCACCATTATTCCTTTTCTATTTGGATTGTACTAAGGATAAATTTGTGAGGCAATGAGAACATGCCTTCTAGTCACTATAGTATAGGTGTCATGTGTCATCTAGATATTATTATACATGGGATGTACATATGAAATATTATGAATACAACACATAAGCTCTTGAGAGAGTAAGTATTTGTGAGACATACAAGTTTTCCTTATGTGATAGCAAGGACATTTGATGCAAAGTATAGGGGTGACAAGATTGCAAGGAGTGATGCTATATAGGATGAATGTTTATAAATATTACATATTTTGAGAATGGTAAGTAAAAATTTCTTTGAATTTATTTGTATGTTACAGTGCTATAGATCATTAGGGATGATGATTCACAAGTGGGGAAGTATGTTACACCCCAAATTGTGTAATTACTATTTACTATTACTATATAGGATAAAATGTGAATGTAATGTGAATGTTGTGGATGAATAAATTGTGCTTGCACTTTGTTATCAATGCATTATGAATGAACGTTATTTCATTTAATATCATATGAATAAATGCATATGAGTGTCAAATGGATGGTTATTGAATTAATATTCTAACTATGGAGATGTATTATGTGTAATGCATATTTTGTTGAATAGCTAACTACCTTGGGCATATTTTGAGAATGTGGATGCAGGTACATGTTCATTCCTCTAGGCAAAGGGGAAGTATCACTCAGAAGAAGGTCTTGGTCGGGTAACCAGTAATGTAACCTATCTGAGCTTACACACACCACAGTAGAATAATTGAGTCGGGTTATCATGTGGGAAGTAGGTAAGACATCCTTAGCGTAACATGTCTGCATTAGTAAGGGTCTTGATTACTATTGAATGCATGCTTGGTTGATGTTATATGTTTGAGCTTGTGAGTCATTCCTTATCCTACTATTTTTGTTTATGTGGTTGAATGAGTATTGGGATATATACATACATGTATATATATACATAAGTCAACGTACATGTATGATGGATATAATGGGATTTCCATACAAGTACGATGACATATGTATAGATACGTATATATGTATATAAATAATTGATATGACGCTATAGTCACTTAGGTCATGGTCATTCAGATATTGAATGGATCATTTGACTATCATGTTGCTAAATAATGTATATATATTTGTATATATACAATACACATAGAAGTGTAAATTCTTAATAGAGGACTATGTAAATATATATATATATATATATATATATATATATATATATATATATAATATATTATTATTATGTGAAGGTTATCTTGTTGTATTCAATTGTGTATTGAATGAATACATACTTGTTCGGGATGGTGTATATATATGTGCGTACATATTAAGTATTTATATGAACGTATATGCATATATGTGTATGTATGAACACATGTATTGTTTGGTGGGTAATGATAAACAAGGATATACACAATCGAGGTATCGAATGATTGTGGTATATATTTATATGGGAAAGCATATATGTATACATATATATACATATACATATATATATATACACGTAAGTGTTAATGCATATATAGAGGTGTGTATATATATCTATATATGTATATATATGTGTAATATGTAATATAAATATGTATCTATATTTGTTTGCTATATATGTATATAATTTATATGTTGCTATTATAAATAGCATTGATTATGCTTTTAAAATGCATATTTTACCTTTAGTGATGATGCAACATATATAAAAGGATGCTTATTTAAGTGAGGGCACAACCATATAGTAGAGTATAGCTTAAATGAAAACTAACTTATTGAAAACTTAAGGCGCAACGAGGTCTTTTAAACATACAAATCCATTATAAAGTGATATTCAAGCATTGTGTGTTGGACTCAATAGCAAGTATGAGTGAACATACTACGCATGGAAGATTACATTCTTTGAGGTCAATTATCATAGCAATTTCTATAAACTGCATTATACTCTTGTTGTTTGTGCATGAAGAGTTTGTAATTTGCAAACAAGGAGCAACCATTAATTTGATGAATGATGATAGAACAAGTCAATGCCCTTTTGTAAAGATTCGTGGACTTAGTAAACTCTATTTTCCATGTTTTTAAGTATTTACCAACATCAATAAAGGTGAGTGAAGCAGTCAATGACTTTGTTAAATCAATTTAATATGTGAATTGACTCACACCAAGACTAAGTCGATACAAGCTTGGTGTCGCATACTTGATATTGAATGTTTTTTATAAGAAGTAAATCACGCCATCTTTAAGAATGAATAATGAGGATTTGGCACCACCTTTGAATCCTTATACCTATAGATGTCCATTATGAAATGCAAACCAAATTCTATCATGTGGAGATTTGAATTAGTCTCTAATTGTTGTCATTTAACTAAGTCAATTTGTAGTTGTTTAAGCTAAGTATGTGCTTACATGTTTGCCACCTTTTAGCTGAGATAGGTTTGTTGTTGCGCATGATTGATGTCATCAAAACTCATACCTAAATTGTAGGCTGAGTAGTTACCAGATTGTTGTATAAATAGTGGGCTTGTTCATTTTTTTGGACGCATTCTTCTATGCATTATTCCTTGAGCAAGTCTCTGCATTTTATTTACTTTTATGTTTGCCATATTCTGCCAAGTACAATGAGTGAGAACCTTGAGTATTAAAGATAGTTTATTATTATTTTGAGAGAAGTATTTTCCAACTTATGAGATAGTGGTTATTAATACTTTGTTGGAGGATCGATACCAGGCTAGTGTTTGATTTGGAACTGCTATGTTTGCAACCAGTCTATTGGAAAGTTTATCAGAGGAATGAGGATATTATTCCCTTGTTTGTATTAGAGTTGAATGATTTGATTCTTGACTATTTAAACTAGTCTATTATGGTTACTAGCAATTAGGGAAAAATTAATGCTTGCTTTGAAAGAAAAGTAGAAGATGTTTACTCTTTTTGTGAATTTCTTGTAAATGCTCCATAATAAGAGGAATATGTTCATCATAAGCATTACATACTAGATATAAATAAACATGGGATGCATAAGGATTATTCATAGCTTTAACCTTTTTAGTCAAAGAGGAATGGAATCATCTATTGTTGTGACAATTCTTTGATTGAGGCTATGCATTTTTTTTGTATTTACTCCATGATAGGAGGGATTTTTTCCATAGGTATTATTATTATACTAGATATGATTAGACATGGGTAAGAGAGAATTTTTTTCATAGGTATTTTTATTATACTAGATATGATTATATATGGGTAAGAGAGAATGTTTTTCATAGGTATTGTTATTATACTAGATATGATCAAACATAGACAACTTAAGGAACACTCATAGCTAGATATTTAAGTATGCTAGATGGCTAATAGGTTACTCCTGGGATTCTTATCCAATGAAGGGAGGGAACTAGTAGGTTGCTCCTGGGATTTTTTTCCAGTGAAGGGAGGGAACTAGTACTTTGCTTTATGATTTATGTTTCCTTAGGTTGTTAAAGAGATAGGTTATCCTAGGGAGTAGCTTGCCCGTGGAGAGGGATTGGTTGAGCATGGATATAATTTCCTTAAGTAAAAATGATCTTTCTATAGTGTAAGTGAATAGTAGACCATCGCTTGATTATACTAAGTGAGAACACTTTGGACAAAGTAGTGTGATTTCCTTGGGCTCCATTGTTAGTTCACCATGTCCATTTAAATGCATAAGAGCTACCTAGCGTAGGTTATAAATCCTAGTCATGTAGGGCACAACACTAAGCTCAGAGTGGTATGTCGTACGGGGTTACCCAACCGATACCTTCATCCAAGGGTAAGGCCATCTATCATTGATAGATGTGTGAGGGACCGCATATGAGTCCATGGTTGGTGAAAAAGCGCTTGAGTGTTGCTTCTCTTCCTCAGTAGGAAATAGAAGAACAAGGTTTTGAAAGGTGAATTCTTGGACCATCTATATCTCATGCTAAGAAGCTCGGTGGAGCTATGTTTGTAATTATGTACATTCTTGAAATATTTTAATTTGTGAAATTATTATATTGGAATGGAATCCTTATTGAGTATTGTATGACATCTTTGTTCAAAATTAAATCTGTGTGGTAAAGATTTGTATAATTACTTTGGATTGCAATGAAAAATTAGAATTGTGTTTTTTCAATTAAGCATGGAATTTACATTATTGGAAGAAATTTTTTTATTGCTATTTCATGGCGTCATGATTTATTCACTTAAGGTGAAAACATTGGAAATTTTACTATGAAGAACATCGGGGTTGTTACAAAAAGAGGACATTGAAAATTGGGACATTGCATCCTTCCTTCCTAATGACATTGTAAGGTCCCTTGAAAATTTTCACTCCATTTTTCTTCAAGTAACTTTGATTATATGGTTGCAACCCAAAGAAATCTCTTATCTAGAAACTAGAGTGCACATCGAAACTAGAGAAAAAACCAACCTCCAAGAATTTCTCCATTCTCTTCCTATCTGGATATAAAAAATTTTTATCTTGTGCAATATATAAATTATCTCTGCATGACTACATGATCTCCTAACTTTGTTAGATAAAGTCAATTGTTGCAAGGATTCTAATTTTTGAAAGTAATGAATCAACAAAGGAGGGTACATCATAATCATAAAGAGTCTTAAATAAAGACATACCAGTGTACATGTGATGGAAGGTATTATAACAATACTTTCCTATATGCAACAATTTCTCCCAAAAACCATGTTGATGATGTACCACTAATAAATATTCATACTCAAACTAAACTCCCCCCTCCTGTAACTCCAAGAATTAAACGCCATCAAAGAAAATACTAAAATCCTTGAGAGGACTAAAATCAATGCCATGGAGCATATCCTACCAAGGTAACTCAAAGAAAACCACATTAGCAAACTCACTACCAATCATGATCCTGGGAAAAATACAAGACACCCTACTTAACCATAAAACTTAAACTCTAGCATCACCACCACAAATACAAAGCAAGTCAATCACTATCACATCCCTAAGACCTTCCAACAAAGAAATTCCTATGTTGTTTCCAACTAGAATCATAACATTGACACTTAACCTCCAAGTGTCAAAGGGAAAGCCATAGGCACACCAACACAACCAAACCACTACAATCATTAAACTATCATCTAAAATCATGTATGTCATCTCGATGAAGTAACTACAGTGATCGTCTCTCACCTAAGTGGAAACAATGAATGGATGAACTATGTCCATAAAATATACTTACAACCAACTACCCAAATTTTTCCAATGCTCAACAATAATCTTCTCATGAAAAGATATCTCCATAACAAAAAAAAATATGTAAGGGAAACAATAATAAAAGTTAAACCCAACTGAAAAAATAGGAGGGATGAGTATGGTAGTAAAAATATGATCATCCCCTATGGCCAAATTACCTCTACCATCCAACCTCACCAAGAACAATTCAGTTGTTAAGCTAAAGATACCATCCAACTCATCTAGAAAACAAGATTTGGAGTCATGTACAAGCTGATCAAGAAGTGGGTAGTAGTACTAACACTAGAGGTTGACCCACTACTACCATCTTGAGACAACATATCATAGTAAGAAACTGCACCTGGGTCCCAAATCCTACAATCAACTCCACTCTCATCACTAAAATCGGTTAGATCTTCATCAACCAATTTGAAAAGTTGTCATGAGTCAAATTGGAATCCATTGTAGATATAGGATTATCAACAAACTAAAAATTAACATCACCTCTAAAATTAGGTTCATTCTCTTACTGATCCAAACTCCTATTTTCTAATTTTTTAGGCCATTATGCAAGATCATACTCCTCCATTACCTGTTCAACCTTCTTGGCCCTTTCTCTAGTCTCCTTCTCCATGAAATATTAAGCCTCATAGATTTGATCAATTTCCTCTAGAAGTTCCTCTTGGACACTATCCAAAGTAAGATTTATAGATTTAAGCTTAATAATGAGCTAACCAACTTCTCCCCTTAATTGTTTAGTCATGAATAAGGTCTCATCTACAAAATTGTTAGCTACATTTCTATCATGTGTCATGTGAAAGTAGGCTATTTTAATTTCCTCCATGGTGTTCTTCATTATTTACAAATCAACAAAGGAGACATTAAGCTTATCTTGACCTCTTGGTGTAATTTGAATTATGCTTTACACATGTGTATGCATACTATCCAGTCTAGATAAAACTTGCAATATATTTTCAGTAGACACTAAGAATTTATTCTTACAACTCTCCCCATGAACTATAATTTTTTGGTAGATTAAAGTACTATCATTGTATTGCATGCAAAAATAAGAATCTTCTTCATAACTATAATTAAGATCACCATGGTTGTCCCAAATCTCATAAACTTCCCCTTGACCATCTTGATGAAAATGTGTAGCATGGGATTGAGGATCCAAATAAACAAGGCTATTGTGTATATGCTCATAATAAGGCTGATATATCTTTTCTCAAAATCAAAACCAAACAATAATAAATCATATTTGTATTACATACCATTAGCACACCTTTCAGCCTTAGCTTCTTCAATGCCATCCTCCATGCATGACTCCTAAGATGAATCTAAAACAACATTTGAATGAAAGGGAAATCCATCCCAAGATATATCCTCATCATACTTAGATGCTGACACACCTAGATCCAAAAATAAAGAGGATTGATTGATTTGATCAAGGTATAAGTATCCACCATGCTTCTTATGAGCGGTTTCCTTCTTGAAAGATTCATTCTCCATCTTCTTAGGATTGCAACCTTCATCAACATCTTTCTCTATGGGCTTGGTTTGGAAATCAAACCCATAGCTACTTGAGATATCATAAATGCAATGAGATGAGCGATCATCGAAAACTAATTTTGAGATATCATAACCTTTTCCTCCTCCATGTCCATCTTCTGAAGGTACATTAGAGAACCCATCAACATTATTTTCTCTACTAGAGACATCAAGGTAAACATTATTCTTAGAATCTTCAACAGATGAATCCAAATTTGGATCCAAGGCTATCATTTTGTCCTATCCTTCATGCACATCCTTATCTTCCATCATTGCATGCATGTCCAAAGATTTTTCCTAAAACTTTATCACACATTCCTCATGCTTCAAACCCCTCACTACATTATACTTCCTGCTATGAACTCTTCTACAACCAACTGGTCTTCTTCAACTTTTTGTTCAAATATCTCAATCAACCTTTAACAAAATTCATCAAAAGAATTTACTTGAATGTAGACTTGGGTGTTCATACCTTGGTGCCACCAATCATGAGTAGCTCCTTCAAGATTCAATATTGTATATTGAATTGCAACTTTCTCCTTCATGGGACTGAATGTGAAATAGTCTAGCATCCTTTGTAACAATACTCTAGTCGAGATCTTGTTTGATCCATCAAATATTGGAATTGAATATTTATTATTTTTACTCATGAGTTCCTTTCTACTATGATTTGGGTGATGTGTGTAACCCTTTGCAATTGAAATTATTTGCTTCAGAGTGACGTAATTACTATATGGGACTAAATTTCTAAATATTTCATATTGATTAGCAAAATTTTCTTTGATGGCCGCTAGATCTCTTGCCAAATCTTCCATGGGATCTGAAGGGGGAATGGATGTAGCAAGATCACCTTTAGGTAGGAACATAGACTTGGAAGCTTTTAGATTTCTTTTTTTAACCTTCAAAGAACTCTGACTCTCTCTAGGCAATACTAGATTTTGATTTTTTTTCCAATAACCTCATTGCCTCTCTTGTCTCTACAAGACTATCTATAGTGTATTTATTACTCCCTTGTAGATCTTGAAAGAATCTCCAATCAACATCAGCCATCTCTTTATTCCTATTTTCCCTTTGTAAAAATATGATCAAAGCCTTAGGATGGAAAGATCATGGATTTGATACCACTTTAGTATCCCTCATGAAAAATCAAACTCAAATCTAAAACTTTTTTATTTCAGCCAAAATCTTAAAACAAAGCAAATCAGGTAAATCAGGTAAGTTTAAATATTCATCAAAATACACCAAATTTGATTTGAATAATATGTAACTGGAATAGAATGACTTGCTGCATATTTCATTATGATTTTTGCATCATATTTTTTCTAATAATAACAAGAAACCGAAATATACATCTATTGCAAAGTTGCATCAAAGGAAACTCAATTTTGAAGCTAAAATACAACAAAATCTATCAAACTACAAATCAGGTAATGCGCAACTGAAGCAAAATATTTTATTACAGATCTCCACATGGAATTAAATCATTATCTCTATTAAATGCATCTAATAATATCCATGAAAAACTTTAGAAATGCATAAATCAATCTCTAATTGGAAGCCACAAAACACTCTGAAACTGAAGCAAACTCCATGTAGACTCACCAAACTTCATACCCAAACTCAAGAATAGAAAATTGCATAATAATATACTTCAATAACATCAAAATATGTTTCTAACAACAAAATTTACAATCTAAAACCTATAATCTAAAATAAGCACACCAAACTACACTAAAACACCTACAAATAAACTGGAATAAAATACCAAATGGAAAGCTTTAAGCACAATGGAAATATCTAGATGAAATTTCTCCTAGATACCCTTAGAACCATTTTATTTGAGCCTCAATACCCTTGGTTTACCATCCTTGGATATTCTTCATGCATCAGTTTACCAACCTTTGAAGAAAAGTCACAACTTGTGAGAGAAAAAAATACATCAAATGAATTCAACTTGGGAGACCAAACAATAATATATCAAAATCCTTTCCAACACCATCTTTGGCACCCAAATCCAAATGTTTAAGGAAAGAGATGGTTGCATGCCAAGATTATATGCTGCACTTTCCAAATGCGAAGTCAATAAGAAACATTATAATCCAAATTGCCAAATTACATGTCACTTGCATTTTTCCAAGAAACTTATGCCTACCTTGGAACCCGGTAATATTTCAAGAATATTAATTCATTTGTCACCACGATTGATTTAATTAATTCAATTTAAAAAAAAAACTTTTCCAATTTATTTGCGGGTCCTGACTTACTATTTTAGGAAAGTAGCCTTGCTAAAAATAGTAAGTGGTAATTTTAGAAATGCTATTTTTAGAAAGGGGACATGTCAAGATTCATTATAGTTGTCCTTGTGAAAGTAATTAATAAACAACATTTCTTCCTTGATAATATTTACCTTGTAAGCAGGATCAACAAGAACACCATTGATGGTCTTTTAGTAGAATCAACCTATTACAAGAATGGAAAGATTGAAGGTGTTGTCATTGATGTCAATTGGTCAATTGGTTATCAACTGATTGTTGTTTTCATTAGTGTCATGAATGAAGGTTATTGGTTGTATATGTTGAGGATATTGAGAAAATTTTAATGATGATATGTTGCAAGTGTTTAGTGATTCCTCTAGGTTTTTCTCCAAATTTTCTTATATATTTGTGCGGTTCAGATATGTTGATCATGGTTGTTGGAAGCTGCTATATCTAGAGTTTTGGCTATTGATTCATTATACAGTGTGAGTTGTGTTCACCAGTTGTGAACTATGGTTTTTTGTGTTTCTGGTTGAGGTCTGGGAGAAATATTGTTGGTCTAAATTTCTCTTTGATGAAGTCTTATGACTTGTGGTTCTAGATTTGAGTTGTTTTGATTGTATTAAAGATAATTTTGTTATCTGGAAAGTTTGTGCTTAATTTTTCTATGTGTTTTACACTAGTTTGGTTGACCTTACGATGTGGAATACTACTTTCAGAGTTAGTGAAGCATGTTGGATCTATTTGGTCATTAGGAAGCATGTGTTTGGGTCACCCTCATTCTAATTCCACCCTAGGATGTTTAGGCACCAACCTAATTTGAATTTGAATTTAGATGGCCTACTTTGGATATGTTTCAAATTTGAAGATGGTATAAATGTAGAATGAGTTAGGGAAGAAGAAGAAGAAGAAAATAAGAGAACAAAGGAAATAGAGACAAGAGCGCAAAGAGAATAGAGATAAGTGTGAATCAGTATGTATGTATGATGCAAGTATGGTAGATCATTGTGAAGCCTAAATGTTGAGTTTCTGGAAGTAGTGAGCTGAAGATGCACTCTATCATTTATGCATGTCTACAAGTGGATTATGTGAACAATGGTGGATTTCTTTGTTGCATTGAGATTGTCTTATCTTTGTAACAAGTCTTATTTATCTTCTTTGTATCTTTGTGGCAATGAGTCCTTTGGGTTTTTAGCCCTATTGGACAACGAGTCCTTGTTTTGGTAGTGAGATTTGTTTCTCGGGAAATGAGCCTCTTGTAATTGGTTTTGATATTCTCTATAGTGTGATTTAATCCTCACTGTGGTTTTTCCCTCATTGGGTTTTCCATGTAAATCTGGTGTTATTCTGTTTATGTGATGGTTTTAAATTTTTGCACTAGTATTTAATGTTTAATCTAATAAATTAGTGTTAAGGATTAGTTATGATAATGAATTAAAGTTTAAATCTATGACAACTGATTGACCCCCCCTCTCAGTTTTCTTGTTCAAAAATTGGTATAAGAGCATAACTACTTGAGGAAGGTTTGGGATGGCTGGAAAAATGGTTTATGATTATCCAAGGTTTGATGGAACTAATTATGCTATCTAGAAATTATTGATGGAAGAATATCTAGAGTATTTTGGATATGATGTGGAGAAAGCTTACAAGAATCCTTACACTCCTGTAAATGGTCCAAGTATGACTAATGAAATCAAAGCACATGAAGCAAACAACAAGGTGAAGCACATTTTGAAGAACAGTCTAGTACACTCTGAGTTGATTAAGGTATCTGAAGATGGCTAAGGAAGTCTGGGATTCTTTGGAAAGGGCACATGAAGGTGATGAAAGAGTTAAAGGGGCTAAATTACAAAATTTGGAGACACAATTTGAAATTTTGCACATGTTTGAAGATGAGAATGTTAAAGCTTATGTATAGAGATTGCATGAGATAGTGGCCGAAATGCGAGGACTTGGTGCTACTGTAGATAAAACCAGAAATGTGAAGAAGATTATTATAACTCTCCTTGATGCTTACAGTGAGAAGGTGTGTGCTATTGAACAAAGTATATATTATAAGACCTTCACTATAGATTTTTTGTTTGGATTTTTGACATCTTATGAGATGAGGAAGTCAAGTCTAAGGAATGGATGCAAATCAAAAATTGCTTTCAAGGCTACAAAAGCTGAAGATTCGAATGAAGAAAAATTTGATGAAATAGAAGTTAAATTTGTGAGAAGGATGAGGAAAGGCTCCGATAAGTATGAATGTAAGTTACCCTTAAAATCCCTAGTTGTGGAGAAATAGTTCATTATGCTACAAAGTGTCTGAAAAGAGCTAAGAGGAATAAACAAAGATATAAGAAAGAAAAGAAAAGAAAGAAGATTAACAAAGCATATTATGTGAATGAGAATGCTAGTATATCTGATGAAGATTCTGAGTATGAAGATCCTGATGACAATGAATGCTTGTTCTTGGCTATATAGGATGAACCTACTCTGCTAATTCTAAAAAAAAGGTGAAGGAAAGCCCTCCAAAAAATGAGAAAAATGAAGGTACTATTATCTCTACTCCACATGCTAAACAAGAAAAGAACTATTGGGTTGTTGATAGTAGTTGTTCACATCACATGAGTGGTGATAAAAGTAAGTTTTTTAAACTTGAAAAATATGATGGAGGCCTGGTTATGTTTGGAGATGATACTGGTGCTAAAATTTGTGGGATAGGTTCAGTAAGTTTTGATGGCAATCATAATATTGATGATGTCTACTATGTTAAGGTTTTAAGGCATAATATTTTGAGTGTTGGTCATATGTGAAGTAAAGGATATGATCTTTTGTTTAAGGATGAGAGGTGTGAGATCCAAAACATTGATTGTTGCAGGAAGGAAATCCGAAGGAAATATCTATCAACTTAAGGATGATGATGGACGATGCTTTATGACTCAGATTAATGATAGTTGGTTATGGAAGAGGAGAATGTGTCACGTGAATTTTGATAACTTGGCAAGGATTAGTGAAATTCAAGCCATGAGAGATTTATCAATAATTACAAAGCTTGTTAATACTATCTGCAAGAATTGTCAGTTTGGAAAGCAAGCAAAAAATCACTACAGATCAAAGGAATACTCTACTACTAGACTACTAGATTTAGTTCATATAGATCTCTATGGTCCTACAAGAGTGAGAAGTCTACAATGTGAAAGGTACTTTATACTTTTTATTGATGATTATTCTAGATATAAATGGGTTACATTTCTTAGAGAGAAATCAGATATGTTAGATAGATTCAATACATTCAAAGCTATGGTTGAAAATGAACTAAATTTGAGAATAAAATGATTAAGATCTAACAAAGGTGGAGAATTCACCTCCTATGAGCTTAATATGTGTTGCGAAGTGCATGGAATAAAGAGACAATTATCTTCTCTGAGGAATCCTTAGCAGAATGGAGTTGTTGAAAGGAAAAACAACACAATTCAAGAAGCTACTAGATCAATGATTACTAAGGCTAGTTTACCGGAAGTTTACTCGAAAGAAGCTATTCATACTATTGTTTATGTATTCAATTGAATTCAAGCAAGATCAAACAGTACAAACACTCCCTATGGACTATGGTTTGGAATAATTCCTACTATTAAGTATTTTAAGGTATTCAGAAGCAAATGTTATATCAGAAGAGATGAAGAAAATTTAGGTAAGTTTGATGCAAGAAGTGATGGAGACATTTTTCTTGGATATTCTACTAAAAGAAAAGCATATAGATGTTTCAATAAAAGACTGAGAAAGATTGTAGAAAGTGAAAATTTCAAGGTTGATGAAACAGTGAAGAATTCAATTGACATTGATGGATATGTCTCTAATGAACCTGATTGTGTAAGAATTGAGGAAATTGTGGAAGAACAAGAAAAGGATGAGCAAGAGAAGCAGAATGAATAGAATGAAAGAGAAGAAGATGCTTTGGTGATGTCACCTAAGACACCTAGATATGTATGAAAGAATCATTCAGAAAGTTAGATTAATGGAGATAAGACTAAAGGAGTATTAACTAGAAGCAAAGTTGCTGCTGGTGAAGTTAATCTATATTTACTCTCTGAGATTGAACCGAAGATAGTAAATGAAGCATGTAAAGATGAACATTGGATGGAAGCCATGAAAGAATAAATTATGTAGATTGAGAAGAATCAAACTTGGGAATTGGTCCCAAGATCAGTAGATTAAAACATTATTGGATCGAAGTGGGTATTCAAAAATAAGTTGAATGAGAATGGAGAAGTGGTTAGAAACAAAGCAAGGATTGTGTGTAAAGGTTACTCACAAGTGGAAGGAATATATTTTTAAGAAATTTTTTCTTCAGTAGCAAGAATGGAAGCTATAAGGATGTTCTTATCATTTGTTGCACATAAAGACTTTAAGGTCTATCAGATGGATGTCAAGTCAACATTTTTGAATGGTGAGCTAAAGAAGAGGTCTACATGGAACAACCAGAAGGATTTCAGTTGTCAGAGCAACCGGATATGGTGTGCAGATTGAATAAAGCTTTATATGGATTGATGCAAGATCCTAGGACTTGGTATGCGAGGTTGGACATGTATTTGATTCAACAAGGTTTCAAAAAAGGTATGTCAAACAATAATCTATATTTTAAGATTGAAAATGACAAAATATTGATTATAATTCTATATAATGTTGATGAAATTATCTTTGGAGGAAATGAAAATATGTGCAAGATGTTTGCGGAAGAGATGCAGAAAGAATTTGAAATGTCTATGTTTGAAGAGATGAATTTCTTTCTTGGGTTACAGATCAATCAAACAAAGAAAGTAATTTTTATTTCATAGTCTAAGTATGTAAAAGAGATGTTGAAGAAGTTTGGGATGGATGGTTGCAAACCGGTATGTACTCCTATGGTGACTAGTTGCAAACTAGGTAAAGATGATGATTCACCTAAGGCTAATCAGAGCAAGTATAGATCTATGATTGGTGGACTATTGTATTTAACTACTACTAGACCAGATATTATGCATGTTTTCTATCTTGTGGCTAGATTTCAAGAAGATCCTAAGGAAACACATATTGATTTTGTTAAAAGAATATTCAGATATTTGAATGGCTCTCTAGATTATGGATTGTGGTATCCTAGAGATACTGACTTTACTCTAAGTGCTTATACAAATGTAGATTGGGCTATATGTGTAGATGACAAAAAGAGTACAAGTGGTGGTGCATTTTTTCTTGGTTGCAAACTGGTGGCATGGTTGAGTAAAAAGAAAGATTTAGTCTCCTTGTCTACTACTGAAGCTGAGTATATTGTTGTTGCATCTTGTTGTACACAAGTTCTATGGATGAAATAGACACTAAAAGATATCACAATGGTGTATGATGATCCTATTTCTATCTTCTACAATAATACAAGTGAAATTAACATTTTGAAGAATCTTGTGATGCACTCAAGGATGAAGCACATATCTATTAGGTATCATTTCTTGAGAGAGAAGTTCATGAAGCATATATCTATTAGGTATCTATTAGGTATCCTTTCTTGAACTAGATGCATATGGAGATGCATTGGTCTGGTGGATCTATGGATCTATCTTTCTTCTAGACTAATGTTTTGGTGGATACCTCTCAGGGGGAGCAAGTAGTGTCAGGTGTTGTCATTGTGAATATTCTATTTACTATGACAAAGAGGAAATCAATGTAAAATATCTTTTTCCTTTGCCATTGATGTCAAAGGGGGAGATTAGGAAGCATGTGAAGAAAAGGAGATTAGGAAGCATGTGAAAAAAAAGAGAGAGGAAGCATGTGAAGAAACAGAGAAAAAATATTGAAAAGTGTATTCAAAGCTAGTATGGCATCTTTGATGGTTTTTCACATCATGTGTTTCCATCAATGACAAAGGGGGAGATTGTTTCAAGAATGGAAAGATTGAAGATGTTGTCATTGATGTCAACTGGGTAATTGGTTATCAACTAATTGTTGTTGTCATTAGTGTCATGAATGAAGGTTATTGGTTGTATATGTCAAGGATATTGAGAAAATTGTAATGATGATAAGTTGCAAGTGTTTAGTGGCTCCTCCAGGTTTTGCTCTGGATTTTCTTCTGTATTTGTATGGTTTAGATATGTTGATCATGGTTTTCAAAAGCTACTATATCAAAAAAATTGGCTATTGATTCATTGTACAATGTGAGTTGTGTTCAACAGTTGTGAACTATGGTTTTATGTGTTTCTAGTTGAGGTCCAGGAGAAATATTGTTGCTTTGGATTTCTCTTTTATGAATTCTTATGACTTGTGGTTCTAGAGTTGAGTTGTTTTGATTGTATTGAAGATAATTTTTGTATCTAGAAAGTTTGTGCTTAATTGTTCTAGGTGTTTTACACTGGTTTGGATGACCTTGTGTGGAATTCTACTTTCGAAGTTAGTGAAGTGTGTTGAATCTATTTGGGTCCTTATGAAGCATGTGTTTGGGTCACCCTCATTCTAATTCCACCCTAGGGTGTTTAGGTGCCAACCTAATTTGAATTTGAATTTAGATGGCCTACTTTAGATATGTTTCAAAGTTGAAGATGATATAAATGCATAATGAGTAACGGAAGAAGCGAAGAAGAGAACAAAGGAAATAGAGACAAGAGCGCAAACATAATAGAGATAAGTGTGAATCAATATGTGTGTATGATGCGAGTATGGTAGATCAATGTAAAGCCTAAATGTTGAGGTTCTAGAAGTAGTGAGCTAAAGGTGCACTCTATCATTCATGCATGTCTACAAGTGGATTGTGTGAATAGTGGCGGATTTCTTTGTTGCATTGAGATTTTCTTCTCTTCGTAACAAGTCTTCTTTATCTTCTTTGTATCTCTGTGGTAGTGAGCCCTCCGGGTTGTTAGCCTTGTTGGAAAGTGAGCCTCTTGTAATCAGTTTTGATATTCTCTATAGTGTGAGTTAATCCTCATGTGGTTTTTCCCTCATTGGGTTTTCCACGTAAATCTGGTGTTATTGTGTTTATGCGATGGTTTTTAGTTTTTGCACTAGTATTTAATGTTTAATCTAATAAAGTAGTGTTAATGATTTGTTCTAGTGAATGAATTAAAGTTTAAATTTGTGACAATTGATTCACCCCCCCTCTTAGTTGTCTTGCTCAACACAACCATGGGTATAAAGAGGAGATTATTCTCCATTATATGGAAGATTTTTTGAATTAAATGATATATCAATAATGTTAAGATCATGACCTTTCAAAGGAACATGTACGACATCCACCTATATATTGAAAATATTTAGAAGGTTTGAAGTTGTGCTTGTTGCAAAATTCATTGAACGAGAAGGAAAGGGATCAATGTAAATCTATAATTGTTGATTAGGTTTGGCAATAGATTCATTTTCATTGATTTTTTTGTCACTGATTTGAATGGTACCATTATCAATATGGTCTTGGACGATATTTCAAAGATACATACTTCTCTTAGTATCGTTCCCAAGGATATGGTGATATTGGAAAAATATTTTTAAATTATCTATGGCTTATCTAAAGAAAGTGGTCTTATTTTTGGAAGAGTTATTAGTTTATCTTTCAATATATTTTGTTTAATACTATAATACCTATCAAATATTTAAGAAAAATTTCTTCATCTATGAGGTATTACTGCTAAGACCTTGGGATCTTTAAGAATGTTGATTACGCTAACTTGATTCAAAGATTTTTTCTTTTGTAACTTGTAAAGGAAGATGCACCACCTTGATTATTAGAGTAAAATGATGAGGACGATCCCTCATATTTAGTCACATTTTTTTGATAATCATGCAACATCATGCACGAATGTGTAAAATAATTATATTTCATGAGCAATATTTAAAACCTAAGTGTTGGCTACAAGTTTCTAACGAATACTTGTTGTACACTAGAATCAAGAAGTGCATAGGGAATTTATGAAAGAGTGAATGATATTAGAAGATGAAATAAATTACATTTTAGGAGGTCCCTTCTTGCAATGGATGAGGTTAGTGAAAGTGAATTACAGACCAATATTTTCATGGAAGTTTTGTAAGAATTGGTTTATCATTTGGTCAAATGAATAGATAGAATTATCCAAGAGAGATAAAAAATAGTCCAACATGGTGTCTTTTAGTGACCATGAGAATAGATTCACTAGAAATGCATCTTGGAAAATTTAAAATCGATGCACAATGCAATGAAAGTGTAAATGTGAGATTATGGGTCCCTTTTTCCATTGTAATTTTCAAACCTTGGTGCTTCAAACCCTTGTGGTAGAGGTGTATTTAGAATGTGAAGAGATAAAGAGGTGTAGTGGTAATATGGTTGTACTAATGGTTGCAAAGACCTACTAGTTAAGTTAGCAAGTTGATTTTTCATTTGTTTCATGTTTCGCAGAAGTGTGTTAATCACAAGATTGATTAGAGAAGCTAAGATTTGTACTATAAAAGTTTGAACAATTGAAGTTTGTGGGGTGGGTGGAAAAAGATGGGTGGCCAATTTGTGGCCAAATTTTTATAAAAGTTTTGAAAGCTCATAACACGAGCGCGTTATAATGTGCTCACATTATGGCTTGGTTTGTTGAGCCTAAGGGTCGGCCACAATGAGCCCATAATGCGAGCGCATTATAATGCAACCATATTATAACATGAGCACGTTATAACACACTTGCGTTATGAGGTATTAAAAGAAAAAGAAAAAAGGAATTATAAATCATTTTCATTGTGATTGAGTTTTTTTTTTGCATGTGGCCAAAACCATTCATTTCCATGCTTGCATTTTGGGAGGAGCCATTTTACAATATTTTTCATCAAATTGTTATTGTTTCATCACCATGATGCTGCCACGTCAACGAGGAGGTCTGAGAGGTAAGGATTGTTTTTTTTGTTGTGAATTTGTTAGTTTTAGGTTGTTTTTGATATTTATCTTTTGAATTTGTAGGAGATGTTAATGAACCTGCAAACCCTCCTCAAAATCATCAACAAGCATATGAAGGACAACAACAACAAAATCCTCAAGTTGAACAACCACAACAATAATCTCCTCCACCAATCCCTCAACATCCTCTTGGCACTCAACAAAACTTAATGAGTGATTGAAAATGATAAAAAACAAATTGAGGATTTAATCAAGAGGTTGAACGATCCAAATGGTTCAACCATGCAGAGAATAACCCTAGAAACTTCACTCAAAGAAATGTTAAAACATGTAGATTCAATCAACAAACAATTAATTGGTTGGCAAGATAGGAGGCTAGCAACTAGGGCTTATTATCAGGATACGTTATCATATAAAGATGTAAAAGATCTAAAAATTAAAAAAATTGATTTGTGCTCATTATTCACTGACCCACACACAAATGCAAATCTTACCCTCAATGCAAAGAGGTTTCATATCCATTGGTGCCACCACCAATAGATTAGGACTTTTTTTTGGGATAGGTGGTACATGGTTTTTTATTACCCACCATGCAACAATTGTGAAGTCCCACAATATTTCCTTAGGAAACTATACTATGAGTTCATCTTGAACAAAATCCTGAATTATTTTGATATGAGGGACTTCCAAGGGAAAGGTGGGGAGTCATCTCAAGATAGACCCGATACACAGCAAGATCCTATGCGACAAGTGAGACAACTTCTCACTAGGCCACCTCGTGAGCACATCGTTATCCCTTCTATCGCAAAGGAGAGAGCTAACGTAGAGAATTTGCAGGCCATCATCTCTTTGACCTAGAGTGTCATCCAACATGCCATACCTATACTACAGTGCCATCCAAGGGAGTCTTCGAGTGGTGGGCTTTGATCCCATTTGTGTCAATCTTGCGAGGTGACTTGTTCATATGACCCCACTGACACTTAGGAGGCTACTACGCAGGATACGTCTAGATGGAGATGGAAAGGGAAATTGACATTTTGAATGAGGCCTATGGAATTGATACACAAGTAAATGTTAGCATGTTCATTGAATTTAATTTATTAAATTTCAATTTTGAAATGCAAGATTAACTAATTTATTTTTATGATTTTAATAAAATTCCAGGGTCATAGTGTTGATACTAGATACACCAGCCATACACTCACTTATTTCTCCACTGCATCTATTGTTGAGGTATGTAACTAGTAAACAATTATAAATTTGTTACATGTTAATAGCATTTTTTATTAATGGTATTTTAATATGTGATTTTGGATGTTGAATAGGCTAATATTGGAGGTTTCGAGGGAACACCTCCTAGTGCCAGTGGATTTAGACAAACCTACACGCAGGTAATAGAATAAAGAGTTTAAATAATGAATTGAACTTAATAGATTTGTGTAGTTTATATTCATATCATAGATTACATTGCATTGCACATCTTTCAAACTCAAAGCATTACTTCATATTCCATAAGTAATAACTAGATGTTGATAGATGAAAAAATTTCAACTACAATATAGTTTTTAAGAAAGTCAACATAAGCAACCATGCAATTACTTCACATAGCATAAGTAATAAGTAGGAGCAACTTCCAATTGTATTTGCTTGTCATGGCATTCCATGAGACCACATTTTACTGAGGCATCTTTTCAAATAATTCACTGCATTGTCTATGCTATGGATGCTTGGAAGAAATATATGAAAGAATAATAATAAGTAGTAGCATAGACAAGGCAATGAGTTGTTTGAAAAAATGCCTCAAAGAAATGTGGTCTCATGGTGATGTCCATCACCATGAGACCCAATTTCTTTGAGGCACTTTTTCAAACAGCTCATTGCCTTTTCTATGCTACCACATTTTCCATACATGTCTACCAAAGAATTTTATCAAACAGTTCATTTCCTCACTGTTATGGCTAAAAGCTTAAAAAAGGTGCTTTCCAACAAACTATGGATGCTTGGAAAAAATCTATCAAAGAATAATAGTAAGCAATAGCATAGACAAGGCAATGAGTAATTTGAAAAAATGGCTCGAAGAAATGTAGTCTCATGGTGATGGAAGGCCATTCCATCACCATGAGACCACATTTCTTCAAGCCATTTCTTCAAACAACTCACCACCTTTTCTATGCTACCACATTTTCCATACATGTGTACCAAAGTATTTTATCAAACTACCCACTTCCTTGCTACTATGGCTAAAAGCCTAAAATAGGTGCTTTCCAACAAACTATGGATGCTAGGAAAAAATCTATCAAAGCATAATAGTAAGCAATATCATAGTTAAGGCAGTGAGTAGTATGAAAAAATTTATTGAAGAAATATCATCTCATGGTGATGGAATTCCATTCCATCACCATGAGACCACATTTCTCTAAGAAATTTTTTCAAACAACTCACTGCTTGAAGAATAGAAACCAACCCATTAGCCAACATTCCCCTCAAAATTCTTTTGAAGGTCCTCATCCTCAATTTACCAATCCATGGAACCTACCACCTTTTATTCCACTTGCTCATGTCCCCACCCCTCCCTCTTCATGTCATGATCTCCCTCCATCTCATAACCAAGGCCTCACTATACAATCCACCCCATCCCAACATAATACCATAGAGAAGGCAATGAACTGTTAGAAAAAATGCCTCAAAGAAACGCAGTCTTATGGTGATGGAATGCCATGACACATTTTTTTGTAGTGGCATTCCATCACCATGAGACCCCATTTCTTTGAGGCATTTTTTCAATAGTTCACTGCCTTCTCTATGCCACCACAACTATTGTACATGCCTACGAAAGCATTTTATCAAACAGTTCACCAGCTTGCTGCTACGGGTAAAAGCATAAAAAAACATGCTTTCGAACAAGATATGGATAGGGAAAATAGTAAGAATGATAGTCAGAAATATATAGTTTAATAAGTACTCAAAATTTTGTTCATTGTCTCATACATTATAAGCCATGACGTGGATCACTATTGTAGTTTTCATGATTGAATAATTTGTTGTTGTATTTTTAGATGTTGCAAGCGGATACACCTTCGAGTTTTCAGAGGGAAATGGAGATTGGTGTTTCATCTCCTATAGAATCCTCGATGGATTTGACAGAGGAGGTATGAGGAAAATTACTAAATTTCAATTTACATTCATTGTTATAGATGTTAGTGAAAAATCACACCATTATTGATTTTTAGTTTAATTTCTATTTGGATGGTTTATATAGGGCTTCAACACGCCTCAACATGGGTATTTGAATATTTACCTCGCGGAGAGTGATCATCAAATGGTGGTGAGTGATTATTTTGTTAAATATGTCATTTTTTATAATTTAATTTCTATATATTAATGTATTTACTTCTTATTGTAATAGATAAGACTTGACCAAGAACTAAACCCTAGGAGGAGCACCAGGAGCACTCCTCAACCACAACATAAATGAGTGACAAATGTATCACCATCCAATTGACAAGCAAAGGGAAAGAGTTTATTTTGAGAGCATGGAGAGAAATGACTTTTGATTCTAGAGCCCTTTGTTGTATTCCTATATGGCATTTTTGTACATATTTTGTATTGGATATATTTGACATTGTATGCCTATATGGCATTCTCGTAATCCTATATGGCTATTTTGTACCTATATTTTACTTATATCAACATAGATTGATGTACACCTACATGGCTATTTGGTTAATAAAAATCTTTTTTATCGATGGTGTCCATATTTGCATTATAAATTCATGGTTCAATAGATATAAGTTACACGTATTCAAGTGTATACTTTACAACTCATGTGTATACTTTGTGACTTACGTGTATTCCAATGTATACTTTGCGACTTATGTGTTTTCATGCATATACCTTGTATTCATGCATATACTTTGTATTAATTTGTATAAACTATGTATTCGTGTGTATACTTCAAGGCTTACGTATTTTTGAGTACTTGTGCTTCCCTTATTCACATGTACATGCTTGAATTATTCAGGTGTATACTTATTAATTGGCTAGACCTAGCATTGACCATTATTGTCCTTCATGGTTTGTCTTGAATATTAATTGATTGATGCTAAACAACTTTATTAGTCATTGCTAAACAACTTCAATATTTCTAGGAATACTAGTAGAGTTACAAATTCAAAAATTGCACAAATTAAAAAGAAAAGATTAACTGTAAATAAATGCACTAATTATTAACTTGATAATTGATTAAGAATGAGTATAAAATATATCAAGAGATGAGCCTTCTAGAATGAAAATTTCCAACTAGAAAATAGGCAAAGCATTCCCAATACTTTGAAAGTAATAATCCACCAAAAATTGCAACAGGAGAGAAGGCTTATTTAAGATCCTTGAGTAATACATTTCCTAATGCTCCCTTGTTCTTACATATCTCAATTCAGTTTAATCCAAAGAGTTCCATGAAATTATTTATCTAAAAGCAAAAACCATGTTTTCAATTACTATTCCATGAAATGTTTCATAAGAAGATTCCAATATAGTTAATCTTTTGATTGGAACAACTCAATTAAGCAAAGGATACATAATCTTCACAACACTTGCAAACCATAATATTCATAGTAGATGAAGTAGTTAACTTCTTGACACATTATCATACAAACATTTATCTTGAATAGTCTTTAAACATTTTTATAGCATAATCCTCATAGTGGAGAATGAATTGTTATGTTCTTGATCCATCACCATATAAACACGTTGAAGAATTTATATGTCAACTTTTTGCAATATTATTTCTTGTATAGGAAATGGAATTGGGAGAAAGAAAGTTATAATTTATAATACAAATAAGAAATGGACTCAATGGTGGAAACTTTATTTATCACATCAAATAATAAATGTACGTGAGAGCATCACTTGTTTCTCTTAGACTCCAATTTTCAAGCATAACAAATCATTTCAAATGAAAATAACAAAATGCTTCACAACCAAAGTTGTTAATTGAGGAAAAATAAAAAATTTCCAAGTTCCACCATTGTACGCATTTACAATTGGTTGTATATTGTTGTAAGGGAAAGGAGGATAATTAAAAAAAATCTTACGCTTTCTAGACTTGAGGATGATCATATGCTTTTTGTTTGGAAAACTTAGACTTCTCAACTGTCATGTGTATGTTTCTCTTTTCGATTGTTTTGCATGCCATCATAAGGGATCAAGTTTGTTGAACATAGCTCAGAGTGATTTCACATGTTTGGGTGTGAAAGAGGACCATTCCTAGAGTAAAAATACCTATCGGGATGTGTTGGAGCAGTTTGTTTGGTCACACGAATTGCAAAATTAAAGTTGCACTACTTTGCAACTTTACACTGCTTGTATTTGACACATTTCCATCAAGTGAAAAATGGACACCAGTGGAAAACAACTTTGAAATAAAAAAAAATAAGAGAGGTTATTTTAGAGGGTCCCAACATGATCTCGTAGGTTTAGACGAAGAGTTCATAAGTACCACATTTTCCAAGTAATATCCCGTCAAAGATTTTTTCCCTTTTGCACTTTGAACCCTTAAGGGATCAAGTCGGTTGAACGTAGCTCAGAGCGATTCCTCGTGTTTGGGTGTGAGAGAAGACCAGTCATAGCATAAATGTACCCATCCAGATGTGTTGGAATAGTCTGCTTGGTCACACAAGTTGCAGAACGAAAGTTGCACCACTTTGCAACTTTCAACTACTTGCATTTGAGAATTTTTTCCTTAAGTGAAAATTCGCCACCACAGAAAAATTCCTATGAGATAGAAAAAATTGAGAGAGGTTATTGTAGAGGGGCCCAATGTGATCCCATAGAATTAGATGAGAAGTTTCTAAGCATCATGGTATCCAAGTGACAACATGCTAAAGTTTGTAGCCATTTTGCACTTAGGACTCTTAAGGGATTCTGCCGGTTGAATGTAGCTCAAAGAGATTCAACGTGTTTGGGTGTAAAAGAGGACCCTGCCTAGCATAAAAATACGCATCCGGATGCGTTGGAATATTTTTTTTGGTCACACGAGTTGCAGAACGAAAGTTTCACCACTTTACAACTTTAAACTACTTGTATTTGACAACTTTTTCCCCAAGTGAAAATTCATCACCACGGGAAAATGCCTCCGAGATAGTGAAAACTGAGAGAGGTTATTGTAGAGGGGACCAACATGATCCCATAGGATTAGACGATAATTTTCTAAGCATCACAGTATTCAAGTAACAACATGCTGAAGTTTTCATTCATTTTTCACTTTGGACTCTTAAGGGATTATGTCGGTTGAATGTAGTTAAGAGCGATTCAGCATGTTTGGGTGCAAAAGAGGACCATGCCCAACATAAAAATACACATTTGGATGTGTTGGAATAGCTCATTTGGTCACATGAGTTGTAGAATGAAAGTTTCACCACTTTGCAACTTTCAACTACTCGTATTTGACAACTTTTTCCCCAAGCGAAAATTCACCACCAAAGAAAAAAACATCTAAGATAGTGAAAACTGAGAGAGGTTATTATAGAGGGGTCCAACATGATCCCATAGGCTTAGACAAGAAGTTTTTAAGCATCACGGTATCCGAATAACAACATGTTGAAGTTTGCAGCCATTTTGCACTTTGGACTCTTAAGGGATTCTATCGGTTGAATGTAGCTCAGAGTGATTCAGTTTGTTTGGGTGTGAAAGATGACCATTCCTAGTGTAAATGTACCCACCTAGATGTGTTGGAACAATTCATTTGGTCAAACGAGTTGTAGAATGAAAGTTGCACCACTTTAAAACTTTTAACTACTTGCATTTGACAACTTTTTCCCCAAGTGAAAATTTGCCACCATGGGAAAAATCCTCCGAGATAGCAAAAACTGAGAGAGGTTATTGTAGAGGGGCCCAACAGGATCCCATAAGCTCAAACGAAAAGTTTCTAAGCATCATAGTTTCTAAGTAACAACCTATCAAAGATTGCAACCAATTTGCACTTTGGACTCTTAAGGGATTATGTTGGTTGAATGTAGCTCAGAGTGATTTTGTGTGTTTGGGTATGAAAGAGGACCATTCCTAGTGTAAAACCACCCATCCATATGCATTGGAATAGTCCATTTTTTCACACGTGTAACAACTAACATCTTACACTCAACACAAAAATAGTTATTTGAGCATCTTCAGCTAAAGGGCAACTGAATAACTAACATTCTAGGGTTTTTCCAAAATATAGATAACGAATTGAAAAGAGAATAACTGCTAGGGAATCATTAACTAACTCACAAGTTACATTAATTGATAAGAGCTAGGGTTCCATTTGCAGTTAGACGGAAAAGAAAATTAATTCTGAAGTCGCTACAACATATAATTCATCAACTAACTTTAAACTTTCATTTCCAATTGGAAGGAAAACTATTAACTGTAAACAAATAACAAAAAATTATAGAAAGGTAATAACTACTTTTCTTTGCTTCCAGGAGGTAACGAGCAATCACTACAGCTATGAAACAAAGATGACAACAATCATTCTATGGTTTAAGAATGGAAAATTAACTACCAAATTCATCTAACAATAACTAACTAACTATTCCATCTAGGATTCCCATTTATCCAATTAATGAACTAAGGAAAAGAAATAACTTCTTTTTATTTATTAACTAATTCCAATTCTTTCATTTTAGTTGAATGATTCAAATAGCTGTCTAACTAATTAACTGCAAAATCTTACAACGTACATTTAACATAAAAGAATAAAATTTATGGCTTAAATGAAAGTAAACTTTAATTAGCATTGCATGTACCTGGATTTATGAGTGAGGAAGAAATAAATTTGACATCATCTTCACGCTATGATAGTTGAGCTTCTTTATCAATGAGGGAAAGAATATTATCATCAGGGGCTTTACCACCCAACCAAGACCTACTAGTCTCCCGAGTATCTTCAACTGAAGAACTCACCCTTCACGAGGGTAATCAACATGGATCAAATTATCATTGTTCCTCTGAGCCTAGTGTCAAGGACCTATACCTCTTGATCGACCTTACTAAGGGTACCTCCGAACTAAAAATACCACTCTAATCAGTGGTATATCTAGTTCTTGATAGATAAAATATGTTGAATCTAGCATCGTACCTTGGCTAAGGATTTTAATTTTACTGGCACTCTTGTGCCGATATCTTTGGCACTCCTATGTCGATATCTTTGGCACTCCTATTTCAATATCTTTGGCACTCCTATGTCATCAGTGCTCTCACCCTTGCTCGAAAAGATGATGTTTGTTCCAGGATTTATATTATAATATCTAGATTAAATTTTCATTTCACATTTAATATATTTTATTCCAAGTTTCATCTTGCAACATGGTTCTTGAATCAGAGTCATATTATTTAGATTTATAGTTTAAATGAAAAGATGGTTTGGCTTAGACAAGCTTATTCCTCCTAATGAATCATAAGTAAAGTTTCAAGTCACAGGGGAACTCATAATCTGTTCCCATTCAAGTTGACACAATTTGGTATTCTCAATAACTCTAGACAATAGTAACCTTCAGGTCAGGTTCAAGTTTTCAAGATCTCAATAAATATTCTTAAATATTTATAATCAGGAAAATCCTGAATAGCAGAACGAATGAAAAACAAGTCAAGATTCAATTCACTGACTAGATGATGGTTTCCTAGGAATATTTAATTATTCTTCCCTGATTTCATAGTTGAGAATTTTTTCAAGTCATAACCCAGCAAATCCCATATACAAATTCAAAACTTGATCACTATAAAGAAGGAAGAAGAACCCCATAATCGTTTCAAACTCCTCAATAGGTAAGCAATTCAGACCCACAATCAACTAAGGAAGAACAAACATATCATGATTGCATGAATGATTTTAGTGTTGACACTACTCTAGACCAAATGAGAAATGAGATTTGTTCACATTGGTCTTGGTATCAATTCGGCGAAATGGAACTAGTTTGAATTTATTTAATTATTTTTATTTTCATAGAAATTTCCTTTGCATATCACATTCAGTATTTACACATTGATTTATATTTGAATGCTAGCTGGTAATTTTTAACTAGAAATATAACAACCCAACAAATACTCCAAATTTTATTCATCAAACAAATATGATGAGGAATTTTAATCGATACTTTCCTGCAAGATTATTTGAACTTGTTATTTGTATTCTTCCTTCTGCAACTCAAAGCTTAGAACCCCGATGCTCCCAACCAAGAAAGAGAACCATCAATAGAAAAAATGTCAGTATTTCTAACAAAATTGAAGAAGTGCAAGATTGGTACCAAATTCAGACCACCACTTCAACAAAATTGCCCAAAGATTTAAATCCCTAAGTCGCCAATAGAAAAGATAGGGACGAGAAAAAGAATGAGCTCAGGTTGGTCAATGGTTACAGGGGTAAGGATATTTCCAAATGTAAGAAAGAAGACTAAGCACTGAGAGGAATGCATACGGGATTGGAATTGTATATCTATGGAAAGAACTTAAACGATGCTATAGAAAGATAAATAGCTCAACCCCTAAGAGAGAGAGAGAACCAAAGTTCAAGAATGATAAAAAAAGAATGAGAAATGAAGATCGAATTTTCCTTAAGGATCTCAATTCTCCCCAAATGTTTTCCCCCAAGAAACCTTTCATTTTTCCCTTCTTGGGCATTCTTCAATGTGGGTGGTGATTCCTGAAGCCCCACCACAAGGCTTGATGCCTCACAAATTCATTTAAATTTTAAAAACAATAAACATTCGATGCCACATTTTATATTTACCAATGTTCAATTGGTCTACATTAAATATTCATTCCTTCCCAAGGATTTCAATATGTAATTATATCATTTATTAATCAATTACTTACTCATTATAAATGATATATATATATATATATATATATATATATATATATATATATATATATATATATATATATATATAAATTGACTTAGAGGAAGAATACTTATTTAGAATTACTTAAGGTCAAGTTATGACTTAGATCCTTTGTCATTCATCGACTCGAGGTAGATAATTAGATTGATCAACTATTAACCATGACCTCTCCCTGATGATTTTTTCATTTCTCTCATGAAGTTGGCAATCCTGCATCCACTGACAAGGATTGTGGTTAGATTCAACAGCTAAATAATATATACATTTAAATTTAATCTCATGATCTCATTCAACTTCACATGAATAATAAATTCACTTGCAAAACAAAGAGTTTGTTAATATATAGTTACAATAATAAAAGAACAACTAACAAAATTTCAATGTCATATTCTCATGAAAGCTTACTTGCAACAAACTTGCATCTGGACATACATAACCAATTCATAGTCTCAAAGTAGGGGATGTAACATACTCCTCCCCTTAAGAATCATCATCCTCGATGATTGTTTATTCTAAATTTTAAACATAACATAAACATATTAATAAATATAATGTTCTCAATTCTTCATCAAAAGATAAATAAATTTTTGAAGGTTTTCTTTATAATCCTACCAGGTAGCATTTTCTTCAAAGTACTGGTCCCACTAGACCTTGCATTGCATAACCTCGCAGTTACGTAGGTGCACCCAACGCACCTCGAGCACTCTAAACGACTTGACTATGGTCACCCCTGGATCCCACACCTGGTGTTTCAACTGAAGTAACCTGATACTCTGCCTGACGGTTGTCTACTGCTGCATGGATCCTTTGTTGAAAAGTTGTTTGCTGAGATGGTAATGGCCTTTGTTGTGGCTACCCCTATTGATTATTATTTGGGCATTGATTAGCATAGTGTTCTCCACCATAATTGAAGCATCCTCCTAATGGTCCTTTCTTTTCTATATGTTTTCTTGGGTTGGTTTCATCCTGATTATCTTTGTAGTCCTTAAAATTCTTGTGTGACTAATCCCCCTTGCCCTTGTTACATTTTCTATCTTTGAGAGAATCATCCTTCTTCAACCTTTGTTCTTGCTGAACTGCTTTCTCATAAGCCTCATCCATTATACGAGGTTCCATAACATTTACCGGACCTCCAATGCGGTTGTTTAAAGCCAAAATGAACTTTCAGACTCAAAATTTTTCATCTTGCTAGTACTGAGGGACATACTTAAGAAATCGAGTAAACTTCTCCCAATATTCATTGACTAATAGAGGTCCTTGTCTCAAATTTTTGAAATCTAACAACTTCTGGTCATAATACATTTGTGAAAGCCACCTCTGACAGAATAACCATACAAACTACTCCCATGATACCTTAGCTGCTACCATTCCCATTTCTTTTCTTTTGTTCTCCCACCAGGCAGCAACTTCTCCTGCCAACTAATAGGCTGCCCATGTTGCCTTTGAATTATCAGAATAATCCCTTAGTTCAAAGTATTTTTCCATTTTTTTCAACCATGCCTCCGCGGAATCACTCGAAACGGAGCCCTCAAACTTACGAGGTTTAATCTTCTTCATATCCTTGGCCAATTCATTAGCCAATCGACTCCTTTTATTACTCAAGCTTATGGTTTTAGAAATATCTTAATGCTGGTCACTATGGTTCTCAGACCTTCCCTCATGCATATCAGTCTGTCTGTTCACTTTCCTTTCCAAATTTAGCAATCAGTTTTGAGTGTCACTCATTAAATTCAATAGTTGAAAATGTAGAAAACAATGAATCTTTGTTATTCAATCCTCCAAATGCACTTCCAACCCCTGTTTCAACCATTAAAAAGCATATTTAACCTTTTCCAACCATATCCAACTGACTACAAGTAACTTTTAACATCCTAACTATTCAACTTCCCTTTTACATGAAAAATGCAAAAGTTGCTATGCAACTTTTTTGCAATTTTTGAAACTTTACTAAATTGACTCAAAATTACTCCTCCTAACCAAAACTAACCCAGAACATTGCAACATGGCCTTAAAGATCTTATTTCAAAACAAAAACATGAAATTAAACATAAAGACAATACATACTAAGCCCTTTTTACAAAATGAAGGCCCAGGTGCCTTGCACCATAGGCACAATGCCTTAGGTACTTCGCTCTCACATATCTTTTACAATGTCACTCATACATTTGAGATTCTCTTATAATTTCTACATCATAGGTGCTCATGATGAGGTTAACTTCAAATGAATAACTTGATATTCCTCGCTAAGCTTCACAGACTCTTTTATAATGGCTTCAAATCAGAATTGAGATTTGTCAAGATCATCAAAATAAAGATGTTGCATTGTTTTTTTGCTTGAGATTCTCTTTAATGGCTCATAAATAAGAATTTTCTAGAAGGAGAGACCAATCAATTTTTAGTAGTTTACTTACAAATACGCAAAGTAAAAGAAGAAAATAAAAAAGAGCATCCAAAGTGGAAATGAAATGAAAATAGATGGAAGGCACATACATACAACAAATCCACACCATTTGGTTCCAACTCGGGAACAACAAGGCATAAATCTTGATGCTTCCATTGAGGATAGGCATGCCAATCTCTCAACTTAGTCACTCCTAGTCATACATCTTCACTGGTAGTTCCAAGATACCTATTGTACACAAAACCTCTCATGAATAGAATAACTTGAAATTTAAAATGCTCTTATAATGTCTACATCATAGGTGCTCATGATAAGGTTAACTTAAAATGAATAACTTGAAATTCCCTCACCAAGATTTGCACGCACTTTTATAATGGCTTAAAATCATAATTGAGATTTGTCAAGATCATCAAAATAAGAATGTTGCATTGCTTTTTTGGCTGAGATTCTCTTGGATGGCTCATAAATCAACATTTTTTTGCAAGGGGACGACAATCAATTTTTAGTAGGTTACTTACAAATAGGCAAAGTAAAAGAAGATGATAGTATTGGCATCAAACAAATTAATGTGCATACTTATAAATTAATCCAACAAACCATCTGGGTCTGCTCTACTCTTTATTGTGTCAAGTATTACCTCATGGTCATACTCACGGACCTTCCACAAGGTCTTGTTCAAAGGCCTACCCCCATATTTGGTCAAACAAACATTGGATGCCATGACAAGGTTCGAGTAATGAAGAATCTTATGATGCGTGTCAAAGTCTTGAAACAACCAATATTTAACACTCTTATGTGGGTACCTTCTAAGCCACATTCCAGTAACAACAACTAAGCTTGTAAGGTATTCGATTTTTTCTCCATCTATAACTGGGGCCTCCAATTTATTTTTGGCCTCAACACAATGACACAAGTAATAGTTTGTTCCCTCTTCATTGTCTTCATCTACAATAACTACATAAACATGCCCTACATTGATATATGCAACAAATCTCTTGAAATTAGTCAACATTACGAATACACTACAAAGTAAGATAACAATAAGAATTTCAAAAACTAAGTAGATATATTACCTAGTTGAACTAGATCTAATATGTGGTCAAAGTCGACTGATGATTCCATCTATGTTAGTTTCAATGCCGTTGGAGGGTGATACGTGTGAAGTGGGATAAGATAAATTTTCAACCATCTCTCAACCCACTCCTTTGACTCAAAATCATTCTAGGTTTGCATTGTACATGAAGAACAAAAGCATGCCATCTTCCGTGTATTGATACTCCATGAATTTGCATCTAAGCTAAGGAAAGAGTGTCGCTCACTCGATCTTGTTAGTGTACAAAAATCCTCATATAGTGCAATGTTAGTATCATCCATCAACCAAAAAAATATACAAATTGAAGATGTGCCTTTATTACTTGGACCCATCGAAGCATTACACCACTCGACGATTGATTTTGCATCTATTAGCTTTACATTGTCTTTATACTTTCACTCTTCTCGTTCTAATACTCTTTTCACACATGCTCCTACACCATCATGCTCTCCCTTTCCATGCCTGACCTCACAAAAGTTCCACATATGTTGAACACCTGTAATGACATGCATCCTGTTCAACCAATAGAACATGCATGAGTTCTTGAACTGTGCTACACAGTCATCCGACCATATTATATACTAACCGTATGTTATGCCCCTCTGAGCCAAATCACTGTAGAACATCTAGAAGCAACCTTGCACAAACTTTGGAGAATGTGTGCGATCATCACTAATATAAAAGTGATACTCCCTCAGTACCTTTCTTTGGTCCTTTATACTATCAGTTGCATGAATGAATGTTATGTGCACAAATATCAAAACTTGTGTGGAGTTTTAATATTGTGATTGAACCTCATGTTGTGGCTGTAGAGTGTAGTTCTCTACAAATTCAACCACTGATACTATGTTTCCAACTAGAAAGGTGTCCTTGCATAACTTGACTTGCATGTCCAACCATCAAGCTCTATGGGTATGCCTTGCATACTCATACACTATTTTGTCACGAAACATGGACATAAATTGATGCACTAGAATCATCTCAATAACCAAATCACACTTTTTTTCTTGATTACTATTGTGCAATTTTCACACATGCCCAACCGGAGGCGGGACCCTCTTTTTTCTTTTGCATCCCCGCCTCTTGGCTTGGTTAAAATTTGGTTTTGCTCTTCTTGGCAGGTTACTTTGGGATTAAGTCTAGACTAGGTTTGATGAGGACAATATTTTGAGGCTCTAGGGGAAATTTGTTTGTCTTGGAATTCAAAAATGGGGATTTTGTAGTGACTTTTCAATGTTATATGTAAATATTTTTTACACCTGTGCATAGAGGACGAAAAATTGGGCACGGTTGCTTTTTGAACTTTTTGAAAATTCCTTCTAGAAAAAAAGTTATGGGGTTTAGGGGATTTTGACCCTACAGGGAATTTGGGAAATTTCGTCCCTGAAGGATTTTCCGAAATTCCTTGACCCCTCAAAACCGAAATTTTCCAAAATGGAAATTACTTTTTCAAATTTTTTCCAAAAATGGAATTTTTTTCCTTGAAATTTTAAAATGTTCCCAAAATGAAATTCTTGAGATGGATAAAAATTTTGAAAATAAAAATTTCTGAAAATGGAAAGTTCCCATTAAAAAGTGTAAGTTTTTTTAAAAGGCCAAAATTTTATTCAAATTTAATTTGGATTGGATTTTTTAACATGTGAGCTACTAATGATGATATCTATTTTTCAGGATTAAATAAATATCAAAAAGGGGAACTTGCATATGGATTCATGCCAAAAGGGAAATATGGAAGAGTTTAATTCAAATTTTAAAAGTGGAACTTGCATAAGAATCTGTGCCCAAACTGTCTACAATTGGAAGGGGTTTTTGGAATACATGTGAAGCTGATTTCATCATCCAATCAAAATTTTCATTAATGACAGGCTGGCATAATATTGTTTTCTCATTGTTCCATGATGTAACTGCTTTTATGCAATTGGATGATGATGTACCATGAGCTCCCAAATTAAATGTAACTGTTGGATGCTTCTAGAGGTGTAATTTGTGCCATTGGATTGATTTAATTCTGGCCTTTGATTCAAAATGTAATTTTCAATAAAAGGCCAGTGCCTTCTCATTTGTAAGAGGGGAGACTAGGTTAGAAGAGATTATTAGAAGCCAAAATTGGCTAAGTTAGGATTTAGATTATGCAAGATAGTAGTTGTAGGAGAGGAAAGAGACTGTAAATTGTTATGTAATTCTAGAGAAGTTAATGCAATTGGATTGTTGATTTGGCAAGCTTTGTGTTACACTTTGATAGTTTATGGTTTCTTGTTCTCAATTCTCAATGTTAGATGTTAGATTTCAGTTCTTTTGCAATAATGGTGAAATTTTAATGATGTTGATCGATCTCCGCTCCATAGTTTTAGCAATTTGTTGATTGTAATTTGCTATGTAAAGTTAGTCTGGGCCTTATTTTGTGCTAGGTTCAACTATGGATTCTTATTTACATTGCGCTAGTTATTGGGTATGTGAATGAATATTCATAGTCTGAAAATCTTCAATTTCCTTAGAAGATTGCACCATTTATGCAGAGTTGTGGGCTTGTCCTTGATCAAGCAGAGATTGGTTTTGTTGGAGATCTGTCCATTTGCAACATTCATCATTATTGTGACTGATCTTAGGAGCTAGTTTACAATTGAATCTCTCTTAACCCTTATCTCTTTTGTTGTTTTTTTTGAAGTTGGGTTAGTTTTAGGATTAAAAGTATCACCATATTGTTGCATCTGATGAAAGTACACTTCCAACATTGTTCATTTGTAAGGCCCCTTGTGATTACCAACATTTTCACATTTATCACTGAGTTGTTTATGCATTGTCAAGACTTGACATTAGAGACCTTGGGGTTATCTCTTGAGGCTTGCTGATAGAGATTTACCTTTCAAGAAAGATAGGTTTCCATATTCTGTCTGAGTTGTGCAGAAAACACCATCAACAATTACCATATTTTATAACGTATGCCACTAATTTATACTTCCCAAGCTCTACTATTTTTTGTCCCACCTCATATGTGCTTTCCATATGTTGACATACTGACATACGCTGCAAGCCACCGCAACGCTCGCATGAACCATCCAAGCATGTTGTCCTGTAGAATATTTGGCCATCCTCTATTTCACATAAATTTTTTTATAAAAACTCTCTTGAATATTTTGGTGGTGCTTCTATGCCACAATCCTGCAAAACATGATTAGTATGCAAATCTAAAAATATAGAATGATAAAAATCATAATGGTTAGAGAATTCAATATGTAGTCTACAACAACAAGTAGTGTGTGTGTGTGATTTATCTTGACATAAAAAGGTTTAACCATTTTAAAATATCTTTGACAAATACTAATTTGAGGATAATCTTGTTGAAATTTATGAAAAAATTGGGTTTGAGTCGTATCCAAAAAATTCTTTGGATGTGGCTCGCGGTTCTAACTACCGATTCTCCTTCTTATCACATCCCTTTGATTCAAAGATGGCCTTGTTTTATTCTTCCAATACTCTTCAATTAGTGTTCTCAATGCTTCAACAACTTTTTTATCTTTTCGTGGCAGTCTCCCCGAGAATGCCCATAATTCATTTGAATTAGTGCCCTTAATTCTTTGTTGCCTTTGAATGACTCTTGATAAAGTTTTTCTACTACTTATCATTTGTTCACTCATCTTTCTAATAAGACGAGCTCTCTTTGTTTGACTACTTACCAAAGTCAATGTAATGACATGTCGAGTGACATTAATATCCTTTGAGCATGAGGTATTACCCACACTCTCATAAGCATCCATTAGATTCTTCACAATAGTGTTTTCACTTGAAGCATTCAATGTTCTCAACCCAAGAGTCTTCATGATGTTTCTATACTTTATACCCCATATCATTTCAACAAATAGTTGACATCTTGCGGTCTCATTTATCCTTTCAAAGAATAATTTCCAAATCTTATCAGCATATCTTCTACAAGTGCGTGTTGGAATCTTACCTTCCATGTGTTCCAAAATATTCTCATCAATATTAATCAAATTCTTTGGATTTCTATGCAAAATTCTAGGTGGTCTTCTCCTAGGTACATACATCTCAACATTAGGAATTTCATCAATATTTAATTGAGGTGTGCTAGATTGTGTACCTTCGATCGAGGGTGGAGTAGAAGACATACCTTGAGGTTCACATGGGGATGATGGTGTACCTTCTTTGTCAAATCCGAATGATGATGTGCTCTCAACTTGAGATGCGATGGATGGTGTCCAACCATATTCACTTGTGGTAGATGGTGTCCTTCCATATTCACTTGCGGTAGATGGTATCTCTCCATATTCACTTATGTTTAATGGTGTCCCTTCATATTCACTTGCGGTAGAGGGTGTGTCTCCAACTATGGTATCTGAATCTATCTTACCACGATGCTTTCACATTCGTGCCCTTTGTGCTACCAATTCATATTCTCTTTTTGATGGTTGAGGTTCCTCTTCAATTAGATTATTTTTGTCAATCGTATCCAATTTCGTTTTTTCATGATATGCCCTCAACCGTTCTGTCTCCTTTGGTTTTTTGGTTTCATACTATTTGTCTATTAGTTTATTCCTTATTCATTTCCTCAGCATGGCAGATAATTTTACCTATAGCATGGTAATGAGACAAATATTAGTTCCTAAAAAATGAATCCATACAAATAAATGAAATATATGTCATTCAAGGCTTCATACAAAATACTTACAATCATCTTGTAGAAGAGTATTTCTAGAATAGACAAAGGTCACATGAATTTTCCCGACTGAATGCCTTAAAGAAATTTGGTAATGTGGAATTCCATGATTGCAAGATAGGCTCAAAATAGAAGCATGGACAAGGAATGTGAATTGAAATTCCTTGTCAAACAATTCAAATGCCTCGGCAAGCTAGTGAGCTCACTCACTAGCCTGCCAATGTGGTAGGGTTGAGAAGGTAGGGGCAACCTATACCTCATAGAAATGGGGTCTCATGGTGATGAAAATGAATGCCTCATAGAAATGGGGTCTCACGGTGATGTATGCCTCATAGAAATTGGGTCCCATGGTGATATACATCACTATGAGACCCCATTTCTATGAGGCATACACTACCCCTACCTTCTCAACCCTACCACATTCACAAGCTAGTGGAGCATTGGAAAGCTAGCTCACTCACTAGCTTGCCAATGCAGCAGGGTTGACAAGCTAGGGGCAGTGTATGTCTCATAGAAATGGGGTCTCACAGTGATATATCACCATGAGACCTCATTTCTATGAGACATACACTGCCCCTAGCTTGTCAACCCTGTTGCATTATCACCGTGAGACCCCATTTCTATGAGACATACACTGCCCCTAGCTTGTCAACCCTGCTGCATTGGCAAGCTAGCAAGTAAGCTCACTATCTTTCCAAGCTCACTAGCTTGTCAATGCTACCACATTTTGCATACATTTATACAAAAACATTATTGTCAAACAATTCAAATGCCTTGTCCATGCTTCCATTTTGAGCCATGATTGCAAGATAGGCTACACCTTTCCCCATGTTGCTAACTTAGCCTTGAATAAAGAGTCTTGAAATAGTGGAGAGAAGGGTTAGAATCCCATGTAGGTAGAATAATCAAGGAAACATTTAAATATATTACAACATAAGTGATGAGGTAGGTTTAGTGATGAGGTAAATTTAGAAATAGAGATGAAAACCAAAATAGTTTCAAAGATCTATCAATGTGGGAGGAGTATATTCCATTTTTTTAGAGACATGTATGGAAAATTTGGTAGCATAGACAAGACAATTAGCCACTTGGTATAATTGTTTGAAAAAGTACCTGAATGAGATATGTCCTTGTGGACTATAATGATTGAAAAATATGAAAAAAATAGATTTATTGAAAACTCTTTAGAAAATTTCAAGCATATGCAAATTGTAGGTGTAAAACCAAATTCAAGTACATTTTCCAACATCCCCCATGCCTATACCAAAATGAAAGCTTTGGAGAGTGGTATGCACATCCATAATAAAGGATTGAGAAATGATGTTTTATTTTACTTCCTTATAACTTATGTCATATATATGTGTATACAAAATGTGGAAGCATACACAAGGTAAGTCAATTGTTAAATAACAAAATGCCTCAAAGAGATGTGGTTTAAAAATGTAATTGGAAAGTGTAAAGAATTATGTAATTTAAAATGTGCAAAATAACAAAAATGAAAGCAAGCCATAATAGAATGAAAGAAAATGTGTAAAGACTTCACATACCTAAAAGACTAGAGTTTCAAATGGAGGAGTTCTACCCAATTATGTAGCCTTTGCTTCTTCTTTCTTCAAACTCCTCAACAATTTGACTTTTTCAAAAGCTTGTTCCCCTCCAAACTTCAATTGTATATCACTTTTGAATGGAATTCAGACTTCAATTGATATTATATTCCTTTCAATGTGAAAACTCTATTATTTCATGCAAAGGTGGTGGAAAGGTCATGAAAAAGGTGGTGGAATGTGAAAAACATGTATGCACACTTCACAACATCATCAAAAAGCTATTTTTTGTTGGAGCACGTGCAAAACCAGGAGAATATGCAGAATGTGGGCCTTGAGATCATGGGTATATTGATTTTCTTACCATTTTTAGAGCAAGCCAAAATGTACTTGCGGTATAACACACTCGCATTATAACGCGAGCGCATTATTTTTTGCTAAAAAATGGCCATATCTCTACTACTTCAAAATGTGCTCACGTTATGAGAAAGTTGATTTTTTTATAGATTTATTTTCTCTCTCTTTGTCTCTACCCTCTACCCTCAACCAAAAACCCTTAATCCCTCTACCCTTAAACCCTCAACCCTAAACCATAAACCCTCTACCCTCAACCCTTAGCCCTTAAACCTTCTACCCTCTATCCTCAAACCCCAAACCTTCAACCCTGATACCCTCTAACCTATACATTGGACCCTCAACCCTAATCCTTCAACCATATGTACCCTCAAACCTAAATCTTAAACTATCAACCCTATAGGTCCTCAACCCTATACCTCAATTCTCAACCCTCTACCCTATACATTGGATCTTCAACCCTCATATATATTTGTCCCTCCTTCCTCTTATCTCCTTCTCCCTATCTCACTTATCCCTCCCTCTCTCTCTCTCAAGTCTCTCCCTCCTACCCTCTATCTCTCTCCCACTCCCTCCCTCTCTCTCTCTCTCAAGTCTCTCCCTCCTACCCTCTATCTCTCTCCCACTCCCTTCCCTCTCTCTCTCAAGTCTCTCCTCCCCCTCTCCTCTCAGGTCTCTCTCTCACTCCCACTCCTCCTTCTATCTTTCTATATACCTTAACCCTATACCCTCTACCCTTAACCCTTATACCCCTCTATCCTCTACCTCTATCTCTCTCTGAACATACCTACCTCTCTCTCAAGTATCCTCCTCCTACCCCCTCACCCCTCTCAAGTCTCTCTCTCCCATCACCTGTACATATACCCTCTCTGTCACTCTACCTCCTATCTCTCTCCCTCCCCTCCCTCTCTCTTTCTCTCTCTCTTAAGTCTCTCCTTCTTTCTCCTCCTTCTCCCTCTCTCACTCCACTCCCTCTATCTCTCTCCCTCTACTCCCCTTAAACCTCTGCCCCTCTACCCTTAACCTTATACCTCTATCCTCTGCCCCTCTCTCCCTCTCTCCTCCTCCCTCTCTCCTCTCTCTCTCAGAGTCTCTCCCTCCCCTACCCCTCTCCTCTCTCAGCTCTCTCTCTCTCCCTTATCCTATCTCTCTCCCTCTACCCTTAACCCCTTGCCATCTATCCTCTGCCCTCTGTGTCTCACGCCACTCCTCCTCCTCTCTCAGTATCTCCCTACCCCTCTCCCTCTCTCAGCTCTCTCTCTTTCTCTCTCTCTCTCTCTCTCTCTCTCTCTCTCTCTCTCTCTCTCTCCTCTCTCTCACTCCCACTCCCTTTTGTCTCTCTCCCCTCTGTAACCCCTCTACCACTGCCTCCCTTGCACATCCCTCCTGCCCTCTATCTCTCTCCCTCCATCCCCCTCTCTCTCTCTAGTCTCTCCCTCCTACCCCCTCTCCCTCTCTCAACTCTCTCTCTCTCACTCACTCACTCACTCACTCCTTTTATCCCTCTCAAGCTAGGTTGCCATTTTCACTGAATAAGAAAGCTAGTGGGCCCACCACCTTGCCAATTTCACCCACCAACTTGCCAATTTGGTGAAATTGGAAATGTAGTGGCCTATTTGAAAAAATAGGTCCAAGATTCCCGGTGATTTGGGAGACTCCATTTCTTAGACCCATTTTTTCAAACATGCCACTACTTTGCAAATTTCACTGAACTGGCAACCTAACTTGTCATGTTTGAAAAAATAGGTCCAAGAAGTGGGGTCTCTCAATGATTTACATCACCAGGAGACCCCACTTATTGGACCCATTTTTTCAAACATGCCACTACATTGTCAATTTCACCGAATTGGAAAGCTAGTGGGTGAAATTGGTAACCTAACTTGGCTTGTTTGAGAAAATGGGTCCAAGAAATGGGGTCTCACCAGGAGACCCCATTTCTTGGATCCATTTTATCAAACAGGCCAATTTAGGCTTCCAATTTCATCCTCAACCCTATACCCTCAACCCTATACCCTTAAACCCTCTACCCTCTACCCTCTGCCCTCTACCCTCTACCCTCTACCCTATACATTAAACCCTCAACCCTCAATTATCAACCCTCAACCCTTAATCCCTCAATCCTCAACCATCAAACCCTAAACCCTCAACCCTGATACCCTCTACCCTATACATTGGACTCTCAACCCCAATCCTTCAACCATATGTACCCTCAACCCAATACCCTAATCCCTCAACTCTATATTTCATCAACCCTATACCCTCAAACCCAATACCCTCTACCCTATACATTGGACTCTCAACCCCAATACTTCAACCATATGTACCCTCAACCCAATACCCTAATCCCTCAACCCTATAGGTTATCAACCCTATACCTCAATTCTCAACCCTCACCACCCCTATACATTAGATCCTCAACCCTCACTTAAATCTATGTCCTCCTCCCTCTTCTCTCCTCTATCTCTTCTCCTCCATGTCTCTGTCCATCCATCCCTCCTCTACTAATCCTCTCAGCCCCTTGAGCCTAGAACAATCAGCCTAAACCCTCAGCCATTAAACCCCTGACCCTTTAACCCTCTACCTCACCCTCTGCCTCTACCCTCTACCCTAAACCCCCTAATCCATCAGCCCTAATCCCTCAACCTTAAATCCTTAGAAGTCTAAGAAAACTCTCTACCTAATCCTCAACCCTCAACCCTCTACCCTCTACCCTCAACCCCTTGACCACTTGTCCACTCCTTCCTGCCCTCTACCCTACATTGGACCCTCGGCTAATCCTTCAACTCACCCTCAATCCTCAACCCTCAGCTTCCCTCAGCAGCTGACCCTCAACCTTAAACCTCTACCTATACATTTAAACCCTCAACCTCAATTCTCAACCCTCAACCCTTAATCCCTCAACCCTCAATCTTAAACCCTAAACCCTCAACCCCTATACCCTCTACCCTTTACATTGGACCCTCAACCTAATCCTTCAACCATATACCCTCAAACCTATACCCTAAAACCTCTACCTTCAACCCTAAACCCTCAACCCTAAACCCTTTAACCCAAAACCCTTAAACCTTATACCTTATACCCTCAACCCAATACCCTCTACCCTTAAACCTCAACCCAAATCCCTCAAACCTCAACCCTTAAACCCTAATACCCTAAACCATCAACCCTATAGGTCCTCCACCCTAATCCCTCAACCCTATACCCTCAAATCATATCTCTTTCTCTCTATCTATACATCTCACCTCTCTCTCCCTCCCTCTCTCCTACCCTCTCTAATTTTCTCTATCTACCCTCCCCCTCTTTCTACATACCTCTCACTCAATCAATCCCTACCACTCTCTCTCGCTTCCTATCTATCTCTCTCTATCTCCCTCCCACTCTCTCCCACTCCCTCTCTCTCCGTCTCTCTTAGGTCTCTCCCTCCCACCCCCTCTCTCTCCCAAGTCTCTCCCTCAAACCTACCTAGGTAAATCTCTCTCTCTCTCTCTATCCCTCCCACCCTACCTATATAAGTCCCTCTCACTCCACCCCCATCTATCTCTCCCTCTCTCAAGTCACTCCCTCCCACACCCTCTCCCTATTTCAAGTCTCTCACTCACACTCCTCTCTCTCCCACTCCCTCTCTCTCACACTCCCTCTCACTACCTATCTTTGAAGACTCTCCCTCTCACCACCCCTCACACTCTCAAGTCTCTCCCTTTGGCACCCTACCTACATAACTCTCCCTTTCTCTCTGTATCTCTCTCTCTCCCCCTCTCTCTCTCCCTCTCTCTCAATTCTCTCTCTCCCACCCCCTATATCTCTCTCTCTCTATCCCTCCCACCATACCTAGCTAAGTCCCTCTCACTCCAACCCCTTCTCTCCCACTTTCTCTCTCTTAAACTCTCACTTCCACCCCCTTTGCTTCTCTCCCTCCCACCCAACCTAGACAAATCTCTCTCTTAAAATTCTCCCTCCATCTAAATACATACATAAATACATACATACTTACATACATACAAGCATAATACATATGTACATACAATCCTACATACATACAAGCATACATGGACATTTGTATAAACAATCTTACATACATATAGGCATACATACAATATACATGCATTGATACATACAGGCATACATACAGGCATACAAGCATGCATGCATACATACATACATGACATACAAGAATACATGTACATACAAACATACAAATATATAAAAATACATTCAATAGAGTAGCATTTAACATAAAGCAAGACATAATGCGAGCAAGTTAAACCACACCCGCATTCTGTCTTGCTAGACATGTCCCTCACAAACACAAAAACCCATGTCAAAACTAAGATATAGCGCGAGCACGTTATATCTTTCTTTGGGAATCCCCATGCCTTGGGCTTGGTATTTTCCTTGGAATACCCACCCAAAGGCTTGGAGGGCATTCCCAATGACCAAAGACGTGTTTTTGCAAATTCTACAATATTTCACATAATCGAGTTTGTGCTCACCGTTAGGATTGCACGTGGTTCAATTTTGAACAAATCAAACACCTGGGTAATGTTAGGTTCTCTCTTAGCTATCCAACGATGTAATTTTTTTGACTTGCTGACAATGTTAAGCCTTTAATCTATAATTTATTTTGTTTGCGTGTCTCTTTTTTGGGAAAAAGGTAGTGTTTGGTGTTTTTTTCGTTATAAATTAACCATTCATCAAAATTTCAAATTAATTACATTTTTAGAAACTAGACTCCATTCTAAATTTTTAAAAAAAAATTTAAAAAAAAATTAGTTAGTTTCCAAAATTTGTAGGGGTAGCATGACCAAAATTCTATTTTTTAGGAAGTGTCTACTTAGAAAATTAGTATAAATTCAAATATTCATTAAAAAATTATCAGAAAAATCATGCATCAACTACATACTATTAGCTAATTTCTCACTAGAGTGATTTTAAAAATAGTAAAAAAAATTTCATCATGCTAGAGATGTACAAGAGTTCCTATGTTATGTTTTTCTGACAAAAACAACACCAATTTTTGTACGTCCCTCTTTTGAACCCCTTAATCTCAACCATTTTAAAAATAAATTAGTAGTTTAGAAAGTAGACTCGGAGCACTACAATCCTTGTTTTTGTTCACTCTCAAAATCTTGAGTGTAACTATCCTCAATTTCACGTCTGAGTATGCTAGAGATGTACAAGAGTTGCTATGTTATGTTTTTCTGACAAAAACACCACCAATTTTTGTACATCCCTCTTTTGAACCCCTTGATTTCAACCATTTTCAAAATAAATTAGTAGTTTAGAAAGTAGACTCGGAGCACTACAATCCTTGTTTTTGTTCACTCTCAAAATTTTGAGTGTAACTATCCTCAATTTCACGTCTAAGGTCAGTATTTCCTGATTTTAGAAAAAAAGTTGCACTTAAGCCCCCTTTTTGGGACCCATCTTTTTGCACTTACCCTGCATAGGTGTAGATGTTTCATTAATAATTGTATGATAGGAAAAAGAAGGTTGGGATATACTAAGTGATTGCATGCCAAGAAAGGGTTGATATGTTAAGTGATTAATAGTAGTAGCAGATGAATATCTAGTATAAAAACCACCAAAAGGCACATTCATAGCCATAGGTAAGGTATTCACCATATGAATATAAGCCCCTAACTTCGACATTGATAACTGTGTGCCAGTTATATTAGACAGTGAGTTTCTCGTGTTCCTAGAATGGGTGAATAAGGGGGCACATAACTTTCAACAATGAGTACTAGTTTTCTCAAAACCTCAAGTCATTTATAATCTAAAATTAACATGTTTATTAGATTGTCAACATGAACCAGTTGAGTATAGGAATCATTTGATAATGCAATTTGGAAATCTCTTAAGTCCTCTAGATTTTGAACTTACTCAAAGGGAACCCTAAGATCAACATTGTGATCAATAGGAGTATGAGAATTATGTGGTGTATAAGGATTAGAACCAAGATACGACATAGAAATTAGGGGGTAAACTCATAGTATATTGATTTTCTATGAAACTTGGCATGATTTTGAGAGGACTATAAGGACATTTTCAATGTGATATGTTTAGGTTTAAGAGAATTTTTCTTATTATCTCACCAGAAGAAGTAGACTGGGTTGTTAAACTCATAAGAGTATCAAAATTCTCAAACTATTGATCTTCTGAAGGGAAAGAGAATAAGAAAATAGGTTTAAGTGTTTTGAAATGTTTTGGATATTTTCAAACTCAAAAGAAGATTTCTAAGAACATGAAGTTCACCAAAATGTAAGATAAAAATTGAGCTCTATGAAAGAAATTGATAACTCAACTTTCTATTACATTTGAATGAATCGGATGTTGCTTAACTATATGACTTATTCTTTTTTATAAACTATTATAATATAGAAATGAGATTAACTTAAACAATTTCAATACTATTTCCCAATTATAATAAACTGGTATAAATATTTACTTCTATATAAAGAATTATAACTTAAAAATAATAGAAACAAATAGTGCATGCTTTAAAGATGTTGTGACACAAATTAGTCCTCTATCAAAGATACTAGAACCATGTGCAGACTACAACACAAAGTGCTATTGTCTCATACAGAAAAGAATAGAAAATTCTAGAATAATATAAATATCTTCCTTGGACAAATTACAAGGCAAAATAGATTATGACAATCTGTACACAAAAAAGAGACAAAATGTTTGGAGTGGTTGTGTTAAGAGGTTTGCCTTAGTCAAGCCCTCATTTTGGTATATCTACCTCCATGGAAAACCAAATAGGATTGTGATAAAGGATGAAAATGATAAAATATTGAAAACAAAATGTGCAATGTTAGATAAAAGAAATAAATTAATAGTAACACAATGATATCAATAATATTTCAAAATGATAGCTTTTATAAATTACCCACAATAAGAGAAGCAAGCAATTTGTGAGAAATCCACCTTGAAGTTTCCATAGACCTCTAGAAGGATTCCAAAGATACAACAAGATTACTCCCTACAATCTCACCATGAGTGAAAAATATGCAAGGGCCAAGAGAACATTGTGTTGAGATGAAATATTAAAACTTCAAGGGTTACAAAGCTAGAAGCAATTTTTTTTGTGTGTATCCATCCCAATGTCTAAAAATCCAATCTTTTTCCTCTTTCTACCAAGGAAATACTTTCTTTTTTCAAAATATTATGTCTCAGACACACATGTAGGTCATGAGTGACAACTAGAGCTTTAGACTATTGAATTCTTGAAAACATAACGTTCCAACGGTCATTTGAATCATGGATTTTCATGGGACGCTATCACATTGTGCAGACATCCACATGTAGTGCTATCTATTGGATGTTGTGGATATGGTTTTTGATATGTGGTTGTCATTTATGTAGACACTATTAGCATTTGGTGCATTGAAGACTGTTTATGTTGAGGATATTGAGAAAATTGTAAAAGAAGGTATCTCTAGTTCCCAGTGAAATTGTGCAAGTCAAGAAGGCATGTTCTTTATGTTGAAGATTAACTGATGTGGATTAAAGGGTTTATTTTTGAATGTTTCTAGATCATCTACCAGAAACTTCAGAGGTCTGCGTGAAGTTTTGAGTATGTTGTGGTCTAAAAGTGTGTTGCTAGTCTCTGTTAGTGTTCTTGAATGAAGTTTGTGTAATTCTTTTTCTCTCATTTGTTGCAAATGCTTCTCTGTTGTTTCTTGGTGTATCTAGATCATTCTCTATCTTTTTGGTGTGTCCACATTATTTGGAGAGTTCGTATTGAAGATCTTTGTGTGCATGTTCGGTTTCTCTTGTTTCTAGCCGACATGTTGGTGGTAGTGTGTTGTGGATCTTCGAGTTCTAATTAATTAAATTATTTTTGTGTTGGAGATGTTAATTTGGGTCTCCACTATGTTGTGGCCGAACTTGGTGGATTCACATTAAAATTTTATTTGTAAATCCAGGCTGACATTACAAATATATTATATTTTTCTTTGGCCAACAAAGTAGTGATGGAATTTCGTGTAGCAGATATATAAGGGCGACTAGTTCAGTGTTGGTGATGATGCTTCATGTGTATGTGCTAATATCATTTGATTGTTGAGTAGAGTGTGAAGAAGAATGTGCAAAGTGTGAAGAATTGCTGAGCTTAGTTGGAACTGTAATCAGGCTTGTGAAGAAGCTATTTTATCAGTTCACAAATCTTCGATGGTTTTAATCCAAACCCTATTGTTGGACAGTGAGTCCTCTTTTGTAATTGATCGGTGAGCTCTAGGTAGTGTGCTTGAATGCATGTGAATTCCCCTTTAGTTTCTATTATACTTCTAGCAGAGTATAATCTTGTGGACTAACATCCACCATGGTTTTTCCCAAATAGGGTTTCCACACAAAAAACATATTTGTGTTATTTGTCTCTCTGATGTGTTGATTGTTTATGGTTAATTATTTACTCATCTTAAGTTAAAATTAAAGAGAGAGTTTTAGTTTGTTTTAGTTTTTGTCACAACTGATTCACCCCCCTCTCAATTGTGTGCCCTTGTTTTTCCAACAATTGGTATTAGAGCAGGTTCCTCTAAAGAAAGTCTAATAGCTTGAGGTGATCCAAGATGGAAACTACATTCAAGAAGGATAGTCCTAGATTTAATGGCTCTAACTATTCACTGTGGAAAGTTAGGATGCAATGTCACTTAATGTGTATTGGTGATGCTATCTGGAAGATTACTAAAAATCAATATGTCATTCCTCAGAATGGTCCCTCTACTACTGATGAGATCAAAGATGTTGAAAACAATATTAGGGCTATTGAAGCTTTGGTGAGTTCCTTGACAAATTTGGAGATGGCTAATGTGGTAGGTCTGAATACAACTCATGAAATGTGGACAAAACTGGAAACTTTGTATGAAGGAGATGCATAGGTGAAGATGGCTAAGCTACAAAGCTTGAAAGGCAAGTATGAGAATTTGAAGATGGGTGAAGATGAAAATATCACTTCTTTTATGCAGAGAGTAAATGAGATAGTGATGGGTATTACATGTGTTGGTGGTTTTTTGGATGAGGATGAAATTGTGGCTAAAGTACTCAAATCCTTGCCTCCCTCCTAAAAAATGAAGGTTCATGCTATTGAAGAATTTAGATCAGTAAACAAGTTGACAAGAGATACACTTATTGGGAAACTTGATGCCTTTGAGATAAGTGAGTTTGGTGAATCCACACCAAAGACTGAATCTTCATTTAAGGTTACTATGTCTGGAAACAACAGACACAGATATAGTCTGGGAGAGAGTTCTAGGAAGGTATCCAAGTATGATGAAGAACTAAAACAGCTTGAAGATAAAGAAAGAGAAGTAGAAGAACTGGAAGCGTTGATTGCAAAGCAAGAAGGCATAGGAAAAGGTAAGTATGAAGATGTATTACCTATTAAATGTTTTTCATGCAATAAAATAGGCCATTTTGCATCAAGATGTCCTGAAAGAGTTCCTAGATCCAAACCTAAGAAGTCTAGATTTACGAAGAGATGCTACTTTGTTGAAGAAGTAGTGACTGATGAAGAATTTGATAAAGATAATGGAAAAGAAGATGATTGGGCTTTCATTGCTACCATTGAAAATAATCTCGCAGCTGCTGAATCTACTAAAGATGAAAAAGATCTTGCAACTCAAGTTGAAGAAAAAGATGAGTGGGTCATTGACAATGGATGCTCACATCATATGACTGGTGACAAAAGAAAATTTGTGAGTCTGGAACAGCATAATAGTGGAGTTGTAAGATTCAGAGATAACAATGCTGGTATGATTCATGGTAGAGGATCCATTTGCCTTGGTGGTAAGGAAAACAAAAATGATGTCCTCTATGTTGAAGTTCTGAAGCACAATCTATTGAGTGTTGGACAAATGGTTCACAAGGGATATGATCTACAGTTCAAAGATAGAAGATGTAAGATACGTGGAAGTTCCAAAAACTTGATTGCAACTGGAAAACAAACACAAGGTAACATTTTTCATTTGAATATTGCTAGTAGAAGCTGCTTGATTGCTCAGATAGATGAAAGCTAGTTGAGGCATATGAGATTGTGTCATGTAAATTTTGACAACAATATCAAGATAAGTTCTACTAAAGCAGTAAGAGATCTGCCTAGATTAGTAAATCCTGCTAATGTAATCTGTAAGGAATGTCAGATGGGTAAACAGACTAGAGTCTCTTTTTGGAGCAAACAATTTCATTCAAATATTTTGTTGGAACTGCTACATACTGACCTTTGTGGTTCTTCAAGAGTCAGAAGTATTCATGGAGAAATGCATTTCATGCTGGTTATTGATGACTATTCTAGAATGATTTGGGTTTCCTTTTTTAGAGAAAAATGTGAAGCTCTAGAGAAATTCAAATGCTTCAAGGATATGGAAAAAAATGAGAAAGGTTTAAAAATCAAGTGCCTGATATCTGACAGAGGTGGTGAGTTCATTTCTAAGGAATTTAACTCTTATTGTGAGGAACATGGAATTAAAATATAACTATCTACTCCCTGAACCCCTCAACAGAATGGAGTTGCAGAGAGAAAGAATAGAACAATTCTGGATGCTACCAGAACCATGATGATGGAAGGAAATGTGTCTTAGATGTACTGGAATGAAGTGGTAAGTACTGTTGTGTATACCTTGAACCGAGTAAATGTGAATGGAAATTATGGTAAGACCCCTTATGATTTATGGTTTGGTTTACAAGTCTATTATTAAGTATTTCAAGATATTTGGAAGTAAGTGTTATATCAAAAGAGATGATGATATAGGAGAATTTGATGCTAGAAGTGATGAAGGTATTTTCCTAGGTTACTCTACTAAGAGCAAGGTATACCGGTGCTATAATAAAAGACTAAGAAAGATGGTTGAAATTACAAATTTCAAAGTTGATGAGGAATCTATCAAGTCATCCAGACAATGCAGCTATGATTCAGATGAAGACAAAACAAGTCAAGTGAAAAGCACTCAAACACCAAATCTACTTCAAATTATTCCATATGTTCCAATGAAGCAACCTCAATTTGTTCTGGTAAATCAAGTCAGTCAGGAAGCTTAGACAAGTGCACATGAACAAACAAGTGGAAGAGTAGAAGAAAGATCTGAAGAATCAGAAGTCCAAGAAAGTCCCAAAACTCCAAGATATGTAAAGCTAAATCATTCTGAAAGTCAAATCATAGGAGATAAGAGTAAAGGAGTGCAAACTAGAAGAAAAATTGCAGAAGAATATTTTCTGATATCCAAGATTGAACCTAAGAGTGTCATTGAAGCCTATCAAGATGAACATTGGCTAGAAGCTATGAAGGAAAAGTTGACATAGATTGAAAAGAATGACACGTGGCTACTAGTTCCTAGGCCTAAAAACAAAAAAATTATTGGTACCAAATGGGTATTCAGAAACAAGTTGAATGAAGAAAGTGAAGTGGTCCAAAATAAAGGAAGACTAGTATGCAAAGGCTATTCTCAAATGGAAGGTATTGATTTTGAAGAAAACTTTTCCCTTGTAGCTGGAATTGAAGTTGTGAGATTATTTCTTGCTTATGTTGCACATAAGAATTATAAAATCTATCAAATGGATGTGAAGTCTGCATTTTTGAATGGAGAACTAGAAGAAGTGTACATTGAATAGCCAGATGGATTCCAACTAACAAACAAGGGAGATATGGTTTGTAGATTGAAGAAAGCTTTGTATGGACTTAAGCAAGCCCCCAGAGCATGGTACGCTAGATTGGAAAAATATCTACTGAAGCTTGGATTCACAAAAGGTACTGCTGATAGCAACCTATACTTCAAGTTAGATCATGATAAGGAATTGATTATAGAAGTTTTTGTTGATGATATAATTTTTGGAGGAGATGATAATCTATGCATGAATTTTGCTGATGAAATGAATAGTGAATTTTAGATGAGCATGATTGGTGAAATGAAGTTCTTTCCGGGTTTACAAGTTACACAATTGGACCAAGGGATTTTCATATCTCAGTCCAAATATGTGAAAGAGCTACTGAAGAAGTTTGGAATGGATGACTCCAAACCTGTTGGTACTCCCATGGTAACTGGATCCAAGCTATCACAGAATGATGATTCTCCTAAGGGAAACCAGACTTGGTACAGATCAATGATTGGTGGATTTCTCTATTTGACACAAACTAGACCAGACATTATGAATGTTGTATGTATGGTTGCTAAATTTCAAGTTGACCCAAAGAAATCACATGTGACTGCTATCAAGAGAATCTTCAGCTATATGAAAGGAACAATTGACTTTGGACTTTGGTATCCAAAGGATGATGATCTTAATTTGTGTGCATATACTGACGTGGATTGGGCTGGTGATGTAGATGACAAGAAAAGTACTAGTGGTGGTGCTTTCTTCCTAGGGAAGAAGTTGATAGCCTGGTTGAGAAAAAAGCAGAATAAATTGTTGCTGCCAATAATTGTACTCAAGTGATATGGATGAAACATATGTTGAGAGATATTAGAGTGATATATGAAGAGCCTATTGCCATATACTGTGACAATTCAAGTGAAATAAACATCTCAAGGAATCTGATACTACACTCTAAGACTATGCATATTTCAATTAAGTTCAATTTCTTGAGGGAAAGAGTGAATGAGAAAGAAGTCAAACTGGAATATGTGCCTACCAAAGAATAGATTGTAGATATATTTAATAAGCCCTTGTCGAAGGATACTTTTGAGTATCTTAGAGGGATGCTGGTGGTAATCACCCCTCCTGATAAGAACTAAAGATGCATTTATTTGCATAAATTTGAAAGCTTCATTTCTATATTCTGATCCGGATTGATGTTTTTGTGGCTACTACTCAGGGGGAGTAGTCAGATGTGCGGATATGTGGTTTAGAGTGTGTGCATGAAAAGGTCATGGTTACCTTTTCCATTGATGCAAAGGGGGAGAAGTGTAATGTGAAAAATCCTTGTGAAGAAAAGTTCAGTTGTGAGAAGTACAGAATAAGTCAATCTGTTGGGTTGATGGTATTTTTCACATCATGTGTTGCCATCAATTCCAAAGGGGGAGATTGTTGGATGTTGTGGATATGGTTGCTGATATGTGGTTGTCATTGATTTCAACACTATTAGCATTTTGTGCATTGAAGACTGTATATGTCAAGGATATTGAGAAAATTGTAAAAGAAATTATCTCTAGTTCCCAATGGAACTATGCAAGTCAAGAAGGCATTGTTTTTTGTACGTTGAAGATTAGCTGATGTGGATTAAAGGGTTTATTGTTGAATGTTTCTAGATCATCTACCATAAGCTTCAGAGGTTTGCGTGAAGTTTTGAGTATGTTGTGGTTTGACATTGTGTTACTAGTCTCTAACAATGTTCCTGAATGAAGTTTGTGTAATTCTTGTTCTCTCAATTGTTGCAGATGCTTCTCTATTATTTCTTGGTGTTTTATGGCGTCTCTAGATCATTCTATATCTTTGTGGTGTGTCCATAGTATTCAGAGAGTTCGTAGTTGAAGATCTTTGTGTGCATGTTTGGTTTCTCTTATTTTTGGCCGACATGTTAGTGGTAGTGTGTTGTGGATCTTCGAGGTGTAATTAACTAAATTATTTTTGTGTTGGAGATTTTAATTTGGATCTCCACTATGTTGTGGCCGACCTTGGTGGATTCGCATTAAAAGTTTATTTGTAAATTTGGGCCAACATTACAAATATATTTTATTTTTCTCTGGCCGACGAAGTAGTGATGGAATTTCATGTAGTAGATATATAAGGGAAACTAGTTCAGTGTTGGTGATGATGCTTCATGTGCTCCTATGTGTGTATGTGCTAATATCATTCGATTGTTGAGTTTAGTGTGAAGAAGAATTTACAAAGTGTGAAGAAGTGTTGAGCTTAATTGGAACTGTAATCAGGCTTGTGAAGAAGATATTTCCTCAGTTCACAAATATTGGATGGTTTTAATCCAAACCCTATTGTTGGATAGTGATTCATCTTTTGTAATTGATCAGTGAGCTCTAGGCAGTGTGCCTAAATGCATGCGCATTCCCCTTATTGTTTCTTTTATACTTCTAGTAGAGTATAATCTTGTGGACTAACATCCACCGTGGTTTTTCCCCAACAGGGCTTCCACGCAAAAAAATCTTTGAGTTACTTGTCTCTCTGATGTGTTGATTGTTTATGGTTAATTATTTACTCATCAGATCTGAGGTTAAGTTAAAATTAAAGAGAGAATTTTAGTTTGTTTTAGTTTTTTTCACAACTGATTCAACCCCCCCTCTCAGTTGTGTGTCCTCATTTTGCCAACACTGTCATCTAAGGAAAAACATACTAAAAATTTTATATACATGGAAAAATCAAAAGCATGATCACATTTTGATATCATCATATTAGAATTAAGATATTTAATTTATAAAGCTAAAGGAGAGTTTCCATGTAATGTGAAATTGCAAAGGGGTATACAATTTTTGACACTATAGTAAGATTTTTGGAAAGAAGGATAAGAGCTATGAGAGGAAGAAATACAAGACTAGGAATACATACATATTATTCTATAGCTCCATATTGATGCTCTATTAGTATAAATTATTTCTCTCAACATCTAAAGATCTAAGATTGCAAGAAAGAATGCTTTAGTTTTTGGAGTGAAAAGTGGGTATGGAAAATATGTGGGATATATTTTCCCCTATACTGAAGAAGGTGAGATCTGATAGAGATGAAGAATGGATGAAAATAATATTATTGGAGATTATTTTACCTTATTTTGAGTTTTTGATGTGTGAGTTATAGAATAATTTAAGGTGAAGGTAAACTAGTCATGAGAGGAGACAAGAAAGTGTTTATTATAAATAACCTTTGAAATGGAAACATGAATAGCTTAATGATGGATGAACAGATGGGAAAGAGGGAGGAACACATAAAAAAATGGAAGAACATGTGGAAAAAATAAAAATGAGAGAATGAGTAAAAATAAGGAAGGTAAGGCCAAAAATGGGTTAACAAGAGGAAACATTAAAATGACTACAAAACATATTATAAGAAGTTGTAGGATATGTAATACTTATTATTACACCTACATGGCCTTGTTATTCTTCTATTTTTCACTTTTTATAAAGCCTCATGTTTATCATACTTTTCTTATATCTCTTATGTTTCTTACCATATTTATGGTTTACATTTAATTCATTATGAGGCTTACACCTTACTATTGTTTATTATTTTAATTATGTTGATTGAAATATCATGGTTATTCTAGAGCATATATATTGAGCATATATTCATACATCATGCTTACATATTATCTATACATTGATATTTAAACTTTTAGAGTCATTTAATGAGTCTATATTGCTTTATCACACCCTTCACACTACTTTCAGTTCTCTTTTCATATCCTTAGTACTTATCTTTACATAAAGCGCATCATGTCTTCACCCATCACATTTGAGTCATTTAATGAGTCTATAATGAGTCTAAATTGGACCATCTTGAGAAAAGAGACAATTTCACACATAATTGGACCCACTTTTGACTCCCTCTACATCATTTCCCCTTCAAAACAACATTTATAAGCCCCTTAGACCCATTAATTTTGATCTAGAGGCCCGTTTTACCTAAGAAATCACATAAAAACTGACAAACAACATTTAATTATATCATACCCCAACAACCCACCTTCAAATAGCAGTAGTGGGAACCATTCACCACCTTGGGTGAATGAGTCCCTTTTAGTGGGACCCATTCGCCAAGGGTGGCAAATAAGTCCCCTTTAAGGGAAAATTCAAATTTAAGAGGGAATTTAATCAATTTAACTTTTATTTTTGGTGAATGTCAGCCTCTTAGGTCTAATTAATGATAAAATAAGGTTTTTTTGCTTATAAATACTCATTTCAAGTCATTTCACACATATTTTTATCATCTTTTCTTATCTTTTATCATTCCTCAAGAGCAATTCATAAAGTCAAGTCTTCCACAACAAGTTTCATTAGTAAAAGTTAAAGTTTTAGGACAACAAATGAGGGGTTTTGTAGGTCTTGAAGCTCACTTCTCTTCTCAGGATCCAACATTGAAAAGGGTTGATGATGGATTCCTATGGTGAATCATGAAGAAATCTAGGGTGAGGAAGTGCAACTAGCCACCAAATCACACCTAAGGACTTGGTTTCCTATTGATTCCATCTTCCATTTTCACTCTATCTTCTGACTAAGGTTTGCATTTTGTTTGTTTATCATTTTCATGTCATTTCATTCCTATTTTTCATGTTTTTTTAGGTTTCTAGGGTTGAGATATTGCATCATATGAATCATTCTTGCATGTCTTATTCTAGAGCAATAGAATAGGATCTTTGTCACATCTCAACTTTTCCTAGTCTTTAACACATCTAAGGCTAGGGTTTATGTAAATTTTTCTCTATTCAAGGTTTAATTACCCAACTAGGGTTTTGACCAAGGAAAACCCCCCATTAGATAAACAATTTTAAGTTGTTTTGTAGGAATTTTCTGAGATCTCAAATCGAGTTTCCATCAGAAATTGTTGTGCAGGTGTCAAGGTGTAGAACATGATTTTGAAGTTGCAAAAATTCCAAAGTGGACTAATTTTCCATGCATGGCGAATGAGTCCCTCCTGAGGTGCAAATCTGAGTCATATCCAGTTCCAGGTCCCCGACTGTCAGAAAATAGATTATGTGCAGAAAATTCCTAACCTGGGACTGATTCGCCCAAGGTGGCAAATGAGTCCTAGTCAGCTCAAATTCAAGTTTCATCAGTTTTCCAGATTGTTTTCCAGTCATCTATAGTTTTCCAGGTGCACACATTCTGAGAAGCGGCCTTTCGTTGAGTTTAATTTTCATTTTTGTTCATTCTTTCAATCTTTTTGCAAACAACACTATTTTCAAACATAGCATAGATATTAATCTTGCATTCATATTTAGTCATTTAAATCATTTACTTGCATTTAGTTTATTTCATTTGGCTTAAAAAACATTGCACATAACATAATTTTAATGAACCATTAGCATTTTTGCTCCTATCTTTCTCCTTTTAGGTGAAAAACCCTAGAAGAGCAAGAGAAGTACATAGGAGGCCAAAAAATCAACGGTTCATTTTGGTGAACCTAACTTTTGAGCATACCATCATTTTGACTTACATTTCTATTTGCATCTTAGGACTTCATTACTTCATCATTTTGCATTATTTTGCATCTTTAGGTTTCTTAAACATTGCATTAATGAAAGCATTCTTTACCTTCCATCATTACATTTCATTCAATCACTTCAACTCTCTACATTATCATTTAGCATTTGCATTGTACAGACTTGAAAATATTTAGAAAACACAAAAAAATCAGAAAAATCTTACAAAATTCATCTCCTAAGACTCATTAGCCACCTAGGGTGAATCATTCCCTCTATAGTTTTGCATCAGCATTTCCACATTTCAGTTTCTTGCATTGCATCTTTCTATTTTCTGTAATTATCCTTCTGTTACAGTTAAATTATTTCTATTTTCTTAGCATAAATTTCATTTCTTATGGCATTCATGGATAGTTTTAGATCTTTGAAAATTTCCTTTTCTATTTTCATTCCTAGTTCTTTTAGATTAGATTCATTGACACATAAAGACACAAAAACTGAAACATCAAACAATCCCTTCAAACAAATGACTCAACTTAGAAACAACATCTCATCCAAGCCTCTTAGTAGTGATGATGTTGATAAGTTAGATGAGGTTCTTCAGGACTTCCTCTCACTCACTTCATCCTCTAATGCTTCAAATGAGAAAACTAAACCCCTTAATGATAAAATCCCCCCCAAACCTTTTGCTTGCGATGACTTTGATTTGTTAGATGAAGCCCTCCAAGACTTCATCTTGCATAAGCCATCCACTAAGGTTTGTGGTGACCCATTCATGATACTGAATGTTAACACCTCTAATGCTCCTCTTGAACATCCTAAACCAGTTGACCATAATTTACCCCTAAAACCTTTTAGTCATGATGATTTGCATTTGATAGATGAGTCTCTTCAAGAATTTATCTCACCTAACTCATCCACTTTGGTTTGTTGTGAGACCTCTAAAATCAAGGACATTAATGTAATTCAACCTAAACTTATCCTTTACCCACCCTCACATAAAATTCACTCTTCCAATCGACCTCGATACACCCTTTACCCACATAAAACCAATGTATCGCAACAATCTAGTAACGATACTATTGCTCATACATATAACACCCAAAACAACCCACAACCCACACAACCCTCCTTACCTTTACTCAATCCACCTAGTGTTCCTCGCTATAGCCCACACACAAAAGAGTATGATCTTGTTGAACAATTAGAGAATACTCCTACCAAAATTTCTCTTTGAGATTTGCTTCAAAACTCACCAAATTATAACACAAATTTTCAAACCGCTACAAAAAACCACAATTCCTCCTGGTTCCACTCTGAATAATGTGGCAACTCTAATCCATAAAAATAATCTTGCCATTATCTTTCATCACCATGAGCTCCTTCCTTTGGATTTTCATAAACAACATGATGCCTTTATGATAATTGCTCAATTCAATCACACAAATATCAAACACACTCTCATAGATAATGGTTTTTCCATTAATGTGTGTAGTGTGAGTCTCCTTGATCGATTAGATGTTGATAGGTCACAAATAATACCTGATTATGTCAATATTCGAGGATTTGATAATACAACAAAGCAACTACTTGGGATAATTACTTTGCCTATTATGGTTGGGGTGGCTACTTTGCAGACTCCTATCCATGTAATGCCTTATGATCTTCTGTATAATCTTCTTTTAGGCCGACCATGGATTCATGAGATGAATTTCGTGCCTTCAACCCTTCATCATGTCATGAAATATGTTTATAAAAATTGTATTTATCAAGTTGAAATAGATCATGAGCCTGAAAGTTGCTTGCACCTTGAAAAAGGGGTTACGAGTCCTTTGAAAACATTAATTCCAACATCCAACATAGACCCTCTTGAAATTGAGTAAAACAATAAGGAAACAGTCTCTAAATTATTTGGTGATGATTGGGGATCCTTAGAATTTACACCCTCGTTTATGGGTGAATGCATACTTGTTGATGGTGTTTTCTGCACAGCAACAACTCAGACAAAATATGGAAATCCTATCTCTCTTGAAAAGTAAATCTCTATCAGCAAGCCTCAAGAGATAACCCCAAGGTCTCTAATGTCAGGTCTTGACAATGCATAAACAACTCAGTGATAAAATGCGAAAATGTTGGTAATCACAAAGGGACCTTACTACAACCAAATACTGAATCCTTTAATTTATCAGATCTAGCAATATGATGATACTTCAATTCTAGATTTAACCCAAATGATAAAAGAAATAGAAAAAGAGATAGGGTTTCAAAGAGATTCCTAAATTTAAGAACTACTCCTAAGATTAACAATGCAAATGATTAACACTTGAAATGGACCAATCCCTCAAAAACTAATCCCTGCTTGACCCAGATGAATTTGCAATCTCATAGGAATAGTGCAATCTTCTATGGTATTAAGGATTTTCAGATCATGAACATTCATCCAAAACAACCCTATTGCAATTGCAATGAATAAACCTTCACAATTGAACTAAGCACAATAAATATAAGGTCCAAGCTAACTTTGCAAAGCAACCAACAATTAGCTAGCTGCCAAAAGTATGGACCAAGGATTGCTGCAAACACTTCAAGCATCAAACCATAAACACCATTGAATCATGTCTAATTCTAAATCTAACATATATCTAATATTTCTCAAGCAATCTCAAAAGATGGAACAACAAGAACCATGCAAGATAAATCAACACAAAAGAATTCACCAAAAGTACAATGTCTTCAATTGTATTGAATCACCCAATAACAACAACAATTCCAGTGTTTTGTATTATAGCACTTGCTCAAAATGAACTAACTTCTAACTCTTTCTCTACTACTTAATTCGCTCCAATATCCAAAATTATCTATCTAGCCCCTTAAAAATAAGGAAAAATTCCATATTTATAGAAACCCCCCAAGGCATGTCAGCCTAGTTAGAATTTACAATAATAATAAATGGCCATAAAACAAGTCGGCCAAGAGGAATTCAAAATAAGATAAAATATGCATTAAATGCATGAACTCCATCCAGGTCAGCCTGAGATCTCCAATATAGTTTGATCCAATGCATGTGAAGGAAGGAGAGAAATAATGGGAAGCACAAATTCCGATGTAGCACTGCATTAACTGCTTCCCCCTTTATCCTTATTTCACTCCACCCTATCATGCACCATAAAAAGTACTATATCCAAGTTGGCTATAGGCGGCAGAGGTAAACCTTAATTCTCTTCTTAATAAATTTAATATCTTCTCTTGATTGCCCCACCAATTTATCCCACTCAACCTTACTCGTTTGATATTTATCAATAAATGCAATATAGATGACCACATCATCCAAGTGATGTTCAGTAACTAGATCTTCATTGATTGGAGAATATACATCTCACCACCACTTTCTCAACTATTCTAAGGTCAAATGCTTCGGTGTAAATTTCTTTCTCCATGTCATCACCTCAAAGAAAGAAATGCATCTATTATAGATATCGGTTAGGATGTCCTCAATTTTCCTCCTCTACTTATATACCTTCTTCAAAACCTTTTTCCTTATTTGCAAAGCTTCAAACCATTCCCAAGGTTGTGCAGCTCTGGAGGAAGGAAGAATTCCATCACTCACTAACTTATCTTCAGTATACTCCATGATGGTCTTGGTTTTCTGCAACAGGAGATCCACATGTTCTTTATCTTGAGCCAATACATCTTTCAACCAATTCATTGATCTCATTTCATCTCCTCCGGTTGAAAGGATGGCCTTGATAGCATTATCTCCCTTAGTTTGCACCCCCTGTAACCAGTTCATTGTGGCAAGAGTAGTGGTCTTCATTCTCTCCAACTTTGTTGTGGTTTCTTCTGGTAGAAAATTTGCAGCAGAAGATGAGGAGCTAATAGATTGCAAGGGCTTCATCAAGTCCTACAAGTACTTTAATTTCTCATTCTCCTTCTTCAACTCCTATTTAGTCTGTTCCTCCTTCCTTAATCTACCCAAGATTGCAGCACTAGAACCTTCATATTCTTCAATTTCTTGCTCCATGGAGATAGGCCCTAAATTTATAGTTTGTATACTATAATCATCACTAGTTACATCCTCACAATGACAAAGAACATCCAATTCTCAAAGACTCCAGCACTCTTCAAAAATATCACCCTGCTAAGGAGTGTGATGGCATCATAGTACTCTAGTTTGAACTTTTCCCTATATATTTGTTTTGGCAGCTTTGAGATGTGGGGCTTGGGTTTTTCCAACCAAGAGTTAACCACCTGTAGAGCCTTGTTTGTATCATCCTAAAAATAACTCTTGGAAAAGATCAGGTCCAGAGCCACCACATGAGATTTGTCAGGCATGTCAAAAGTCTATGCCACAGATACAGGAGAGAAGTTGGCTAACACCCTACATTGAGGACCAATCACCATCTATGTGCCCCTGTCATAGTGTTTTGCACATTCTAACACCAACTCATAACACTAAACAGTTGGAGGAAACCCAACCACATGAGCCAACCCTAATTCTATCAATCTTCTAGCCAACAATGGAGGGTTCGGTTGTGCCATTCTTGCCTTGAATTCCTCATAATCCTACCTGCCAAAATTAGTGTCACCAATTTCAGACCAAGTGGACAACAACTTGGATTCAAGAACCTTATTCTTTATATCCAACTTAATTCTTTCTGCTTCTAAGAGAGAAGATCCTTCAACATTTGAATCCGAAGGATTGCCCATTGTCTTACTAGCCATCTCCCTACTCGATTTAGTCTGCATCCCACAAAGAACCACAATAAATTCACCTTTATAATATTAGCATGGGTGTTTAACCAACCATAAGAAATTCAATCATAACCAACCAACTCAAAACAAAATCCAAAATCCCCTAAAATTAAAATGAAGCACCATTATAAGGAAATCTAGGATTTTGAACCACCCGGGGAAATCAAGCCAGGGGGAAAATCTGGGAAAATCCCTACTAGGTGGATTTTAACGATTAAGCATGGATAACAAGAATCAGTCATCATAAAATGGAAGGAGAGCACACAACATCCTTTAAATTATTAATATCAAGCATGAGAAGCACAATCCATAATCATTAAACTCACTACCCTCCAGATTCTCCATAGTGTGAGACAATTTTGGAAAAATCTGCCCAGGAAGGAAATCCGCGGAGTATATGAGATTTCGAGCTTTTGCGTACATCCAAAAAAATGAGCAGACAAAGGAGAAACTGGGGAAATCCAAAGGTGCGAGAATTCCACGAAGACCACGAAATCCTGAGAATTATTATTTCCCTCGTTTTCACCCAGAATGATCGAACGATTACAAATTGAGGGCGTTTGGGCTCAAATCCAAATAGTTTCAAATATCTTATCGATTATCCATGGCTTCCCAACATTCTTCAGAGGAAAATTGGAGAGGGACGGTGATGCCCTAAATTCAATCATCATTTTTCTAAGCTCAAACTCTAAAATTTTTCCATTAATGTAGAGGAGTTAGCTCAGATCCCAATTACCCTTTTCACTAAGTCCAAGGATGGGTTACTCAAAGGAAACACTGATGAGTTTCACCTAAATGAAATTGAAAGCAGGTTCATGAATTCATTCAGGGCTGGGAAATCAATTGAGTTTAGAAAACCCTAAAACCATGCACATGGGGTAGAGCTCGAACAAGCAACATGAGATGTTGGGCACCATAAAACTCAAGAAACACAAGCAAAGCCAGAGCCACATACCCGAATGAAGTGAATTTGACTACAACAACAACTAAAAACAAACTTCAATGCCCTAGCAAGCAACTGAAGACGCAAGAAATCCACCAATAAATCCTTGAATCAATCACTCGAACCAGCGAATCGAACCAGCGAATCAATCAAGCACTCAACATCAAAAATCTCTAATAGCAATGCAAGGCAAATAACAACAATAAATCATCCAAAACCCACTAAATACTCGCCGCAAGGATCGTACCACCCAACATTAATGCTATCGACAAGACAAGCCAAATGCAATCTGAGAATTCGACAAGAGGATGAAAATTCGAGGAAATCCGATCCATGCAGAATTCCACAGGAACCAAAATCTTTGGATCAAAGCACAAAAGCAGCCAGCACCTGGTTTTCAAGGAAACCGGGGAATTCCGCCAACAGAGGAAAATCCTGAGGTTGAAGGAAAACTCAAAAATTTCCCATAACTTAAGATTTTCAATGTACACCATAGAGAGATCATCAAAGCAAGAAATCTAAACATCAAGGCTCATGTCAGGGCAAGGTGCATCCCCAAAATCAAAGGGAAAAACACCAGGAATGAAAGCAAAAGAGGGTCCCTGCTTTCAGCGGGGCGTGTGTGCGAAAACTCCACAACAATACTCACACAAAAGATGATAAACAAGAACAACTAACAATAATGTCCACTGAAAATTTTGAACAATCTTCTCAAACATCAATATCCTATAATTTGGATGACAATGCGACATACACAACAAATTTTGATGAGATAGATTATCAATCCCCGCCTACTCCGCATGAAATGGAAAGAATTTATGGAAAAGGCTATAAATTTGTAAAACAATTAGGCTATACTAGAAAAGGGTGTGGAAAACATGAGCAAGGAATTCATGTCCCTATTGAACCTAATAGGAAAGAAACAAAAAAAAGACTGGGATATTCTTTTTCTAAAATGACCAAAACTACTCAACGACCATCTTTGAACATTAACGTTATAACATGTCAACCACAACACAAACTCACAATCAAACATCCCAATTTTCTTGATATAATATTACTGCCTTCATGGAAGTATGTCAATAGTGATGAAGCTTTGAAACAAATGTTAGGAGTTTATGATACCCCATCCTCGCTTACTTTCATGAAACACATTACTCATGCCATGAATGTTACCAAGCAAGAAGCAGGCGATATCACCGAAGAATTTTCTGAATCTAAAAGTCCTAAATCCAATGCACTCCCTTTAGGAGATACAATTGATGTGCTAATGGACATTAATGATAAAGATAAAGTTATAAAGATTGGGAAGTGCCTTGATGATGAAGAACAAGAAGATACTACCACTTTACTTCATGGTTTTCCTGAAATTTTTGCTTGGAAATATTTTGATATACTAGGAATTGACCCAAAAATTGTGATGCATAACATTGTCCTTGCTAACAATGCTAAACCTATTCGTGAAAAGATCAGAAAAATGCATCCTAACATAGCCTTGCGTGTTAAAGAGGAGCTCAAAAAAATTCTTGATGCAAGCTTTATTAGACCTATTGATTATTCTCCTTGGATCTCAAATATTGTCACAGTTGCAAAATCCAATAATCATATTAGGATATGCATAGATTTTTGAGACTTGAATAAAGCCTATTTAAAAGATGACTTTCGGCTTCCTAATATAGACATGATCGTGGATTCAATTGTTGGAAATGCTTAATTTTCATTCATGGATGGATTTTCTAGTTATAATCAAATCCTTATTAACCCTCACGATCAATACAAAACTGCCTTCACAACTGTTTGGGGCACATTTTGTTGGGTTGTGATGCCCTTCGATTTAAAGAATGTCGATGCAATATATCAACGTGCAATGACATTAATATTTCATGATTACATTCACAAAATTTTGGAAGATTATGTCGATGATATCCTTATTAAATCACTAACACGACAAGACAATGTAAATGTCCTTCGCAAAATCTTCGAATGAATACGAAAATAAAACATGCGATTGAATCCAAAAAAGTGTGTCTTTGGCATAGATAGTGGTAAAATTTTAGGGTTTCTCATATCTCATAGAGGCATTGAGGTGGACACAAATAAAATTGATGCCATTATTAACATGCCACCTCCTAGGAATATTTCTTAGTTGTGCATGTTACAAGGTCAAATTCAAGCTATCTATTGTTTTGTTGCATCTTTAGTCGATCACACATTACCTTTCACGAATCTCATTAAAAATGATGTCCCTTTTGATTGGGATGAGGATTGTAAACATGATTTTGATTTTGAGAGTCTAAAGGAATACTTGGCCACTCCACCTGTTTTACAGCCTATTGTGCCAAATAGACCATTTATCTTGTACATCGCCACATCATCCCATGCTCTTGCAGCATTGTTGGTTCAACACGATGATCATGGTAAAGAACACCTTGTTTATTATATTAGCCACACCTTAATTGATTATGAAACACGATATTCAACATTTAGCAAATAATGTCATAACTTACTAGTAGAGAATACAAGAGCCAAATATCTTTTCAACAAAACTGATCTCTCAGGACACTTAGCTAAGTGGGTGATGTTAACTGAGTTTGACCTCAAATTTGTTTCACAAAAATAAATCAAAGGCCAAGCATTAACCAATCACTTAGCTAACACTCCTTCTCCTTTTGCTTTACCTACTTCTAATTCCTTTCCTGATGATCATGTCTTAACCGTTGACATTAAACCATGGGAGTTATTTTTTGATGGATCTAAGCATCGAATAGGTTTTGGCACTGGCGTGATACTAATTCCACCCAACGGTAAACCTATACCCTTATCCTATCAATTAAATTTCCTATGCACAAATAATATAGCTGAGTATGAGGAATTGATCATAGGTTTGCAAGTTGCTTTATCCCTAAAGGCTAAACATATCATGATCTTTGGTAATTCACAATTAGTCATCAAACAAATCAATGGTACATATGAAACTAAACATGATAAATTACTGAAATACAAGGATCTTATAATGCGACTATTAGAAAAATTTGACTCGTTCACCATTGATAACTTCCCATGCAAAGATAATCGACATGCAAATGCAATGCCAAGTGCGGCTTCTCTCATATCCCCACTTGATCCTTCCACAAATTTCACCTTCATTAGATCCATCCCATCATGAAACATTCAATCGATACTCCATTAGAAATCATTTTGGAAATAACTCAAGATGCTTCGTGTGAATGGTATGATATAATATACAACTACTTAAAATATGATACCATTCCCGAACCTACCATAATGAATACTCGAAAACGTTTATGTAAACTTGTGACTAAATATGTAATCCTTAGAAACACATTGTATAGAAGATCTTTTAATGGTCTCCTATTACGATGTCTTAAAGATTCTGAAATCCCTTTAGCACTTGAATAGGCTCATGATGGTGCCTATGGAGATCATTTTGGAGGTCGTTCGTTAGTGCAAAAACTTATTCATATGGGTTATTATTGGAGACATATGGAGAAGGATTGCTTCACCTACGTTAAACAATGCCACAAATGCTAAGAGCATAGCAATTTGATCCACTCTCCTACCACTGAGCTCCATGCCAATGTTACCATTTGGCCATTTTCAATATGGGGGTTAGATCCTCTTGGAAAAATTTCACTGCCTTCTTCTGCTGGACATACGTTTATCATAATCGCAATAGACTATTTCATGAAATGGGTGGAAGCTACTCCCCTCTGATCTACAACTGTTGAAGCAATTTGTCATTTCATCTTGGACCACATAATTGCTCGCTTTGGACTTCCTTCCATAATCATTTTAGACAATGGAATGCCATTTAAGAATAATGAAGTTCAAAAATTTCTTGAAACATTCAACATTCAACATCGCTTTTATACACTATATTATCTGCAATCCAATGGACAAGATGAAAATACTAATAAGATTCTCGAAAAAATTCTCAAGAAAAATGTCACTGGAAGCATCATAAAGACTGGCATACGCAACTATCTTATGCACTTTGGGCTTATAGAACTAATGTTCGTTCATCCACAAGAAATATCCCTTATAGCCTTGTTTATGGAACTGATGTGATTATGCCCTTAGAGTTAGAAATTTCTACTTTGCGAGTTGCTATCTGAGATATTTTTTACGATGACACTTATAAAGATCAATGATTGCATCAACTCAAGATGCTCGATTGACAACACATTAACACTCTCAAACATCTCCAAGCTCACATCAAACAATTACAATGCAAACACAATGCTCATGTCATCCCTAAATAATTTTCTAAGGGAGATTTTGTTCTTATTGAAAACCAACGAAATGCTAGTGCTAACAACAAAGATAAAGATAAGTTCAACCCTAATTGGTTGGGTCCTTACATAGTTGATACCAATTATGGGTTTGGTGCTTATCTCTTAATGCAGCTTGATGGAACACCCCTTAGGGAACCCATTAATGCCACACATTTGCATTAGTATTATCTCTAGCCCCTTTTGAATAGTATAATTGATATAGCAGTGTTTTTTAAAGTTATTTGATGTTATTCTAAATAACTTTCACATTGCTTTATTCTTGACAACTAATTTTATGTTTTTCTTGAACACTAAGGTAATCATTTAAGTTCATTTTATAATTTCTTTAGGCTTCATACTATTTACATTCCTATTGTGTTAAGTTAGATCCTTATGAGTGTATTTAATTTAACATATTATTTTCTCATTATCAATGTTGTATCTATGCTATAATTGAAATATGTTTTACACTAGATCACATCAATCTTGTTAAATCATGTAGCCATTAATTAAATAATTTTACCATAAGTCATTTAATTAATCACATAACATTTAATAAAAGAGATACATCATCATAACATCAAATGTGAATGTCTATATATATATATCAAATTTTTATATACATCTCAAAATTATATACAATATCATAGTGGTCTATGAGAGCTAGACCCCTTAGGGTCTGGCACTCGTGATCCGGTCCCTAGTCATCGAGAGACGGTTGTGTGTGATTGTGATCATGAACTGCCGACTCTAAGTGCATACTCCAGACCCTTTACTTGACCAACAGCTATAAGCCGCTCATCTTCCATATGATCCCTCTCCGCTCATGTCTGTGCCAGCTCTACACGCAGTCTCTCTACCTCTGTCGAGGTCTACGTTGACTGTAGTGCACTCTTAGTTCAATGGAGTCATCTCCTCATGCTCTCGTACGCTACCCATAATATTGTGAAAGGTTTGAGTGACTCTGCCTCCTCCTCCATGATTGGTAGGGGCATGTAGTGAGGATCCATCTCCTCCTTTCCGATGGATGCAGGCACTATCTCTGTGGCTTCCTCACAATAGAACTCTTGTCAGTCTCTCATCGCTCCTACAAGATAGATAATGTACACAATCAGTCACACATCATCATGATATATATATATATACAAAGCATAAATCACTAAAGGACATGCGTAAAATAAAATTTCATCACCTATGTCTCCAGATGCATGAGGAATGTCAACCTCCTCATCTCTAGGGGGCATGGAGGATGTGCTAGCCTCTCTCTGACTCTGAGTGTTGATGTTTGTTGTAGCTACTACCTGTGATCTGGTCCTATAAGTATGTGAGGACTCTCCATGCTTGTACCGATCCTCAATAGCTACCTCATCACCCTCACTCAGGGGTGGTTCCTCCTCATAATAATAATCCTCCTCATAATCCTCATCCAAGTCCTCCTCTCCTCCATCCTAGTCCTCATAATCAGGATCAGCCTTAGACCAATACTCCTAATCAATCACATCTGTAAAAATATATGTTGGCCTATACCGTACCTCCTCTGCTCTCTCCTCTGGCTCCTCACCCTCATATGTTGCTAGCTCTACATCACCTATAGGGAAATCCCTGGGGAACACAAGAGCTGGTCATGCATATGATCACCACTCCTCATGCTCGTCTATGCTATCGACATCATCAACATCAGATGCTAGTAGTTGGTCATGATCTGAATCATTGGAATCACTCTCACAAACATGATCTATAGTCAGTTGAATAGTATCACCTAGCCTCTAGGCACTCTACACTAATCGTCTAATGAAGGGGAACACCCTCGGTGGTGTCTGCACTTGTCCAAACTACTGCATGACTTGCCTGTAATAGAACAGTCGTACAACATAGTAATGCCTCCCCACTAGGTACCTATCCATTTGCATCCTCTGTAACTATCTTTTGGGATTTGGCCACTATAAAGTGAGTATATAAGGTCTCCATAGGATCTTGTCCTCCTCCAGCTGGTCAAATCTCACCCTCCAAAAGTGTAAATCCCCATACTGCCACAGGCATCGCAAAGGATATCCGAATGCTTGTGGGTATCCTACTACTATAGTACAAGGGTATCTGATAGGCCTGGTACATGTGATATACTCAAGGCACCACACCTGTAGAAGTGTACAATGGACCATACTGTCAATCTCTCAAAATACAAACCAACCAAGATCATAATACAAATGTGCTAGAATGCAAGGGCCCAAAGCATAGACTTTCCTTTGCTCATACATCCCTTGTATCAGGTGTACCAGTCCCCCATCCAAGTGTGTCGCTCAGGTAAAAGCACAAGCTATGCCACATTTTAAGCCAACTTATCGGCAAAACTGAATTTAATTATTTCTAACTAAAAATCAATTTTGGTCAAACATATGATCTAGTAAGATTCATTCTAGCTAAGTTAGATACTTCTACAACTTTTTCAACTAAAATTGTTCGCTAAATATATATGGATCACCACTTTGAGTCCAATTTACCAAAAAAATAAAATTATTTGAAAAACTTGAAGTTTCAATAACTCATACTAATGTAAATAATATTTTTTTTAAAATATAAAAATACCCTTTTATAGATCGATAAGTGTAGTTTTCAAAAATATATTTATTTTAATAGTTTAATTATTATTTATATTTTATTTTTTATTTTTACTAAAAGTAGGTTATTAGCACAAAATATTAGGTTCATTACCATGCCAAGGAAAAATACTAAAACTTATTAAAAAAATATAAAAAAATATGATGCACTAGATAAAAGAATCTATTTCAAGATGGCATAATTTTTTTTCCATTTTAGATAAATATTTAATATGAAAGTTGGCGTCATGTGGAAACAACTATTTTTTGATTCACACAAATTTTAATATTTATTTAAAAATATATATTTATCTAAATTGGGAAAAAATATATCTGTGCACTAAAGTTTCAAGTTATAAATACACACAAAAAATTTGAAAGAAAAAAAATAAAATTTACTATAAAAAGTTTGACGTCCCATGCAACTTCATTTTTCAGCATTTTATTAGCAACTAAATTATAGTGTTAATTTATTAAAAACTATTTTAAAATAATTTTTTAATTTTTCTAAAAAACTACAAACATAAAATATACTAAAAAATACATATTTTACTAGTTTACATCATTTCAAAATTCAAAACATATATGCCACTTTTTAGTGATTCAAGTTTAAAATTTGGATCAATGTTGGTTGTTTCCTTTATAAAGTGTGACACAGCTTTGTGCTTTTACCCGCTCATCCATCTGGATTGAGAGCCAGTGCCACTATATACATCATAATCTATCTGACCACAGGAGCTCGCAAATATAGTAGCATGGGCAGCTCGATCCATGCTCTAACCCTCTCATCATGTATTAGTCCACCTAGGATAGACTGCATATCTCTCTTCTTCTCCCAGAATGATCAATCCCCCTAGAAATACACATGTGCTCCCTAAATGGGAACTCGGAGAATGCGGTGTACGTCCTCGAGAGTGATAGTCATTTCCCTAGTGGGAAGATGAAAAATACAAGTATCAACATCCCAACACTCGCACAGAGCCATAAGCATGGCGTCATGGTATCTCATGGGTGGCATCAGATATGCCCAATAGATACCCACTGACTGTAAATGATCTACCTCTGTCGCTGATAGCACTGGTGCATGATCTCTTAAAAATGTGAGTTGTCTTCCCCCTAGCCATTGTCACAACCAGGTGAGAACCTATCAAAATCATCACAAAATGCTTTAAATTTCATCTAATATCTTCAATTTTCACATTATTCATCAAGCAAGTGTGCTAAAGTCAATCTAGTCTACTTTTCTAATGGCCCTAGACACTTTAGAATCCTTTTAGGACATTTTACAAAGAAACGGGACACTTCACAAAGAAACATGACACTTTGCGAAGAAACAAGACACTTTGCGAACAAAAGGGATACTTTGCAAAAAAAGGGGCATTTTGTGAACATTTTTCCAAGAACCCTAAATTAACCTATCCATGCATAAAAACCATTACATTATCATAAAATTACAAGGTGAAAGTTGTAGAATCAACTCACATCACGATACAGCTCGCCGCGTGCCACCTGCTCATGAAGTTCATCCAACCACGAAGGTGTGTAATCTCGTCTGCTCAGCATGTTCTTCTCTCACTCGTCACTCTCAAGCTACATGAAGGTAAAATGAATAGTAAGTTACAAATTACCTTCTGGTATCTCTTTTAATCACTTTTCATCTCTTTTTACTCTTACACGACAACATACTGTTACTATCTTTTAAAGCATTCATAAAGTATATCCTCTTCAAATCACTATAACGGGAGGTAGGGTAATCCATTTTTGATGTTGTTTGATGCGTTGGAATCATGATTTTGCACCCGACATCATCATCCATCTATCGTTATGTGGCATGGTACTTGGAAATGCCCTGCAATAAGATGTTTCTTATTTGACATGCCTAGATTGCTACCTTGATTCCACCTTCGTAAAGCAAGTGGAATCAATGGGGGGCATACATCTACCCTCGAATTTGATTCCTAAGAGTTAGATAAAAGTATTTTAGGAAAATTAACGAATGTGTGTTACAGGATGCGGTTCCTAATGTTGTGGTTGTGTAGATAACTACACTGGGGACTTTTTTCTCCCGTCTTTTTGAATAAGTATCCTTTTATGTAGTAAGGTGCATCGTTTAGAGTCCTTTAGCTTACATATGCACATAGAGTCATATGGGCGCTAAAGTGGGGGCTAAATGTGCAATAGAAAATTAGACCCTCTCGAGAAAAGAGACAATTTCATGCATATTTGGACCCAATTTTGAGTCCCTCTACATCATTTCCCCTTCAAAACAACATTTATAGGCCCCTTAGACCCATTAATTTTGATCTAGAGGCCCGTTTTACCCGAGAAATCAAATAAAACCTGACAAACAACATTTAATTATATCATACCCCAAAAAACCACCTTCAAACAATAGTAGTGGGACCCATTCAACACCTTGGGTGAATGAGTCCCCTCTGGTGGGACCCATTCACCAAGGGTGGTGAATGAGTCCCCTTTGAGGGAGAATTCAAATTTAAGCAAGAATTTAATCAATTTAACTTTTATTTTTGGTGAATGTCCACCTCTTAGGTCTAATTACCGGGAAAATAAGGTGTTGTTGCTTATAAATACTCATTTCAAGTCATTTCACGCATCTTTTTATCATCTTTTCTTATCTTTTATCATTCCTCGAGAGTAATTCATAAAGTCAAGTTTTCCACAACAAGTTTCATTAGTAAAAGTTGAAGTTTTAGGATAGTAAACTAGGGTTTTTACAGGTCTTGAAGCTCACTTCTCTTCTCAAGATCCAACATTGCAAAGGGTTGATGATGGATGCCTATGGTGAATCATGAAGAAATCTAGGGTGAGGAAGTGCAACTAGCCACCAAATCACACCTAAGGACTTGGTTTCCTATTGAATCCATCATCCATTTTCACTCTATCTTCAGACTAAGGTTTACATTTTGTTTGTTTATCGTTTGCATGTCATTTAATTCCTATTTTTCATGTGTTGTTAGGTTTCTAGGGTTGAGATATTGCATCATATGAATCATTCTTGCATGTCTTATTCTAGAGCAATAGAATAGGATCGTTTTCACATCTCAGCTTTTCCTAGTCTTTAACACATCTAAGGCTAGGGTTTATGTAGATTTTTCTCTATTCAAGGTTTAATTACCCAACTAGGGGTTTGACCAAGGAAAACCCCCCATTAGATAAACAATTTTAAGTTGCTTTGTAGGAATTTTTTGAGATCTTGAATCGAGTTTTCGTCAGAAATTGTTGTGCAAGTGTCAAGGTGCAGAACATGATTTTGAAGTTGCAAAAATTCCAAAGTGGACTGATTCACCATGCATGGTGAATGAGTCCCTCCTGAGGTGAAAATATAAGTCAGATGTAGTTCTAGGTCCCCAACTATCAAAAAATAGATTATGTGCAGAAAAGTCCTAACCTGGGATTGATTCTCCCAAGGTGGCGAATGAGTCCCAGTCAGGTCAAATTAAAGTTTCATTAGTTTTCCAGATTGTTTTCCAGTCATCTATAGTTTTCCAAGTGCACACATTCTAAGAATCAACCTTTCATTTAGTTTAATTTGCATTTTAGTTCATTCTTTCAATCTTTTTGCAAACAACATTGTGTTTTCAAACATGGCATAGATCTTAATCTTGCATTCACATTTACTCATTTAAATCATTTACTTGCATTTAGTTTATTTCATTTAGCTTAAACAACATTTCACATAACATAATTTGAATGAACCATTAGCATTTTTGCTTCTATCTCTCTCCTTTTAGGTGAAAAACCCTAAAAGAGCAAGATAAGTACATAGGAGGCCAAAAAATCAACCGTTCAACATCATTTTTCCCCTCACATCATATTATTTTTGTAAGGTAGGGGGAACGACCATGTTCAAGGCCCCAGGTCATGAAGGGCCAAGAGCGGAAGGCTGCCCTAGCTTACCTTAGCTAAAAGGGTTGTTAGGAAATGCGAGACAAGAATGATGAGGACTTTAGGCCCTTCAATCACTCTGCAAACTCAAAACTCAGAATGGGGCTAGGAAAACCGGTTTTTGGGTTCAACTTTATGCCTCAGGAAGCTCTCTACCCAAGGATGAAAGAACAGTCCCAGGACTATAACACGGTGCGTTGGAATCTCTCAAGTGTGTTGGCATCCGTACAACCAAAGGACTAAAGAGACAAGGTTAAAATCTAGAAAATAGACTAACGGCCTAGCTAACTACTTCCAAAGGGCCAAAACAATGCTATGAAGTAGACAAGATATGCTCTAATATGATAAAGTAAATACACAAGAGTTAGGGTGGAAAGAATAATATCACAAAGGAATTCATTCACTAGCTAGCTCCTAGTAGCACGCTCACCTACACACAAAGAAGAGGGAAATTTGGTTGGGGCTATTAAGGGGTATACCTCAGTTAGACCCCCACTTTGGTGTTTCCACCTCCACGGACAACCAAGTTTGCAACGATGGAGAAATAGTATGATAAAGGAGGAAATGAAGTGAAGAACACTAAAACACTACAAAATAGTAAATGTTCTTACTCAACCAAGTAATAGAGGAGATGAGTGGAAAACTTAACACCTCCACCAAGAGCACTCAAGGCTAATGGCAGAGAAAATGAGAGTACTCAAGCCTCTGCTACAATGGTGTTGTCCCACACTTGATCTACTGAATTGATGGAGTGATGTTGTTGCTGCTATGGAGTAAAAAAGTGCTGCTAAAAGTGCTTGGGAGTGCAAGAAGTGAGTGCAAGAGAATGTGAAGAAGTTGAGTTGAAAGCTTAGAAGATGAAATGTATCTAGAAGGAGTGAATTTGAAGGAGAGAATGAAGAAAATAGCCATATTCAAGTTAGTCGGCTAAAGAGGGAATTACAAGTTGACCACCAATGAGAAGTGTAACACCTTTGCAAGCTCCAACTGCAGGAATCTTCCAGGTACGTAAGTGCACCGTGTGGACGTAAGTGCACTGCATGGGCATCTCAACAGAAAATCCTCTCTCGACGCTCAAAATAGGTGCCAATTGGAACGAAGGAAATGAGCTTATGTGGAATTTAGCCTCTGAATTTGGTTTTCTAAAGTGGAGAAATGCATAAGGGGAATTTGTGTAAGGGGTGAAAATTCACTCCTATACATTTTTCCCCCACTTTAGTGAGCACGAATACTGATGAGTGCTTCAGTAAACTAGTTCAAAGAATAGTAGGGTTAGAAATGTATACCTGAACTGTCATGGAAGTAGACCACAATCTGATGAACCTAAATGTGCAGGGCAAGCAAATGACTTCATAGCTTCTTAGAACTATGTAATTGAAAGCTCCTTAGAGGCCTGCAGACTTGCAAGGAGGTGACCCCCAAGATCTCTCACATGAAGGAATCCCAAAGAAGCAAGTGCCTCATAGGCTCTTACGCCTGCAATGAAGGTATCCTCCAAGATCTCTCATATGAAGGAAACTGATTCAAAGCACCTTATAGATCTATAGACCTACAAGGAGGTGTCCCCCAAGATCTCTCACATGGAGGAAGCCAAAAAAGTGCCTTACAAACCTGAATATCTTCAAGGAAGGTATCCTCCAAGAACTCTCACATGAAGGAAACCCCAAGAAAGTTCCCTACAGGCCTACAGACCTAAAGGGGAGTGACCCCCAAGATCTATCACATGGAGGAAGCTCAAAGTAAGTGCCTTACAGGTTCTCAGACCTGCAGGGAGGTATCCCCCAAGATCTCTCACATGGAGGAAACCCAAGAAAGCGAACTCCACAGAGTCGGAAAGAGGCTTCATAAGCACACCTGCAAAGTGACATGTCTATCTGTAGGTAGAACATGTCAGAAGGTAGCCATGTAGGAAAGTAAGCTAACAGTCACGTAGACTGTCAACAAGTTGGAAAACTTTCAAAGCGGTCCCTCAGGAACCCATTGTAAAGAAGGGGTCCACTCAAGGGACGCATAGTTTGAAAGCAAATGTTTTCTTTCTCGAATCGATCCATCATCAAGGAATCCTTTTGAAAGATGCTCACTTCATCAAGGAATTCAAAAGGAAGTACAGGCCCCCACATGAGGGGAAGGTCAAAATTGTTGCCACTTCAGAGGAAGGTTTTCAAGTTCTTTCTTTACAAACCCATGATGAAGGAAACATGTTTCATTAGGGTTTCAAGTTAAGAATGTGATTCTAAAAAAAAGGTTTGCAAAGATTCTCGAGAAAAGATACATTAGTAATGAATTCACTTTCTAAATATTGAAATGTTGTAGAAGTGGCATTGTCACACATGAGAGGGACAACCCAAGTAAAGAAGAAAGATAAAGAGAAAGCAAAAGAGAAAAACACAAATAAAGGGCATAGGGGTGGCCTGATATTTCATGGTCATAACTGCTCATAAATATATATATATATATATATATATATATATATATATATATATGTATAGTAATAGTATATAAATGAATTGTCATCAACCCCCTACTATATCAGACCATGTGAAGAATGCACAAGAAGACAAAGTAAACGTAAAAAAATTGGGTTAACATTGAAGGGCAGCCTAAATGCCCCTAACGCTTTGCATCGTCCCTAATTTACCAAAAATCAAGCACAAACATGGAAGAATGATGATACAAATAGAGGAAGGTTTATGACACAAAAACCATGCCTGTATCCAAGCACCAACAGGGGTGACAAGGGTCATACATATCAAATTATTTATATAAAAAATATTATAAATATACTTAACTACATGAGTTAAGTGGGGACACATGTTTCTATTATAATTCCTTAAAAAACTCAAGTCCATTATTTTTTTAAAAGTGGTAACATATATTTTTATTGACAAACTCAAGTTCACTTTTCATTTTAGATTATTTATTTTCTTGATTTTTTATTTTTTATTTAAAAAATATTAAACTCAAGTTCTTTTTTTTTAAAAAGTGGTAACATATATTTCTATTATAATTTATTAAAAAAATCAAGTTCACTTTCTTTTCTTGATTATTATTTTTTATTTAAAAAATGGTAAAGTAAAAGTAACTTTAGATGTTTTATTTTATACTTAATATTTTATTTTATATAAAATTTATATACTAGTATATTTATATTTAAAAATATATATCTAAAGTAGTCAAGGGATATCTCTTTTCCATAGTTTATTTTATTTTCTCTCCGTCTCTAGTGGAGGAACAGATTCCTATACAGAAGTAGGAGGAGCAGGTTGAGAAGCAGTGGAGGGAGTCGGCTCAAGTGCCTCGACAGTGTGTCTCTTCTCGTTCACTATCATGGGAGTAGGAACAATAGGAGGTCATAGATCGAATTCCCTTTGGGAACCTTATTTCTATCATATAAGTAGTACCACAATCTGGGGTATTCATCAGGGAGATCCGAGATCCTGAGCTTGGGTTTGTGCCAAGGTGGTATCATCGGACTCAACGGATAACTGTCCGGCCGACTCATCCAATACTCCTCCCAAGGAAGGGGAGAGGGCGAGGAAGTCCAAGAAAAGGAAACCTTCTCTTTTCCTTTACGGGAAGGAGAGGGAGCCAACATGGAATTCTCCTTTCCCTTTTGGGAAGTGGGAGCAATCTGTGTAGGCTTCTCCTTCTCTCGGGAAGAGGAGGCGACCAACTGTTGTATCATAGGAAGGGTCAGTTTTGATTGTCCCTTGTCCCTAGTCTTATACTTTACATAATTCTTGTAAAGTAGGTTTATTCTCGGAGGAAGCGGACCAAAAGTGATCCAATGGATATCCACCATGGGACACCAAGGGTTGGTATCTAGTGTCATGCACTACATGCACGACACCTTCGTGGGAAAATTTTAAACATTTGTGAACAACGAAGGCGATTCTAGTCATGGAAGCTAGCCAAGGTATGCCCAACTTTAGCTTGAATAAATCTGAATCCAAAATAACATTAAAAACTGTGTCAACAGCCCTAGGTCCAACTAGGATGGACAAATTTATCAAGTTGTATGGTTTGAGACACATACCATTGTGTGTACAGATGGTAGATTTTGTTTCTTCATATTCTTCCCTCTATAATGAATTCAATACTAATGTTTCTTCTGTAATGACATTGACATGACTCACAGGGTATACCAAGACCCCCATCACAATGTTACCATTGAGGCGAGTGAGAATGTAGAGAGGAGAGGGCTTGTTGTTTAAGGGAAAGTCTTGTGACATGAATGTTATGTCCGACAAACTGGCTGTAGGTAGAGCAGTAGAAATCACCATGACCATGTTAACATAGGCCTTGGGTTGAGTAATAGAATCAGTGGGATCGATAACCATGTTAGCAAAATGTGATGAAAATGGGTCCATGTATATTTGTAATTCACTATTATCTTTCGCCATTGATTTTTCAGCATTCTGTTTACCCCCATCGAGACGAATGGTATTGTCCTTGATGCGGTCCTGTATCTCATGATGTAGTTGCATACAACATTTGGTATCATGTCCATTAACTTGATGGTACTGACAATAAGTGCTTCCAACATACCAATTAAGGTAAGGCTCCTTAAGAGGCTTAAGACTTGGCAAGGTTATGATCTTATCCTTCAACAAATTTTGTAAGATAGAAGAATAAGATTCTGATAACTTTGTGAACTTTCAGTTACGTCTGAGGCCATTATCATTAGCAACGGCTACTACATTCGTAACAGTCTATGGACACATAAAAAGTATCCCTTTTTTCTTGCTTGATTTGGGAATAATTGATGACAAATTAGACTTAATGAGGCCTTGATTTAGTGTTGTGATTTGTTTTACACATCCACACTAGGTCTTGGAACCTTGCAAACTGAATTAAATGCATTAAATGATGTCTTGTGTAGGTGTTGTAAAATAATTTCACGCTTCTCTAGACTTAGTGGACCTAATCTTCCCCTAATTCGATGCTATAAAATGTCTTTAATTGCATTATCACATCAATCTACAAGGCTTGTGAATTAAACTTAATGTTAATATAGTGTTGTAATATGTCCTACACATTCACATTGGATGTTGTGCCTTTCTAGGCTATGTGAACTTCATTTTAATGTTGTAAAGTGTATTTAATCACACTTTCACATTGAATTTTGTGTCCCAAGCCCTAATTACCCCTTACATCATCATTAATAGGCACCTATTGTCCCATATTGTGCATCCCAAGGCATAATTTGATCAAATACCTGATGAAATACACATAAGAACTAAAATTCCTCATTCCCCAACATTCCAGTTGTCAAAAGGGCTCCTCTGGGACTAAGTCGCACATTTGGGTGAATGAGTCCCTGCCAAGTGGAACTAAGTCACCCAGCATGGTGACTTAGTCTAATTTGGCCTATTTTTGAGGTTTGAGTGGGAAATTTTGGAATTTAAGTTTATTCTTTCTTCATGTCAGCCTTAAGGATCCAATTAATAGACAAATGAGGTGAATTTCCTATAAATATAAGTCTCTAAACCCTCATTCATTATCTCTTAACTCATCATCATTCATTCACCATTTTATCTTCTTTCTCAAGTCAAGCAAGCTAGGGTTTTAGCATTCTAAGTCATCAAGATAACTTTCTAAAGCATTCAAGGGCAAGATTCTTCATCCATTGTTGCAGCAAATCAAGATCAATCATCATTGCAAGATTTAGGTATACTGAAGGCTTGGAAATCATTAAAGATCAAGTTACAAAGTTGTTGAAGACATCTTCTTGTTGACCAAGTCAAAATATCATCAAAAAGTCACTTTCAGGCCTGAAAACCAGAGTTTCAGAAGCAAACACCTGTGAAGAACCGAAGTGTAGACCGAGGGCTTCTGTTTCCACTTTTGAATTTCAGAAATTCAAAAGTGGAATAAGTTGCCAATAGTGGTGACTTAGTCCCACTGAACCTATTTTTTAGAGGTTTTTGTATATTTCGATACCCATTTGGCCGAAACGAGCTCTGGAGCAGGTTTTCCAGATATGGGACTAAGTCACCTAGATGGACACAAGTGTCCCATTTGACTTCTACAATAGTTTTGTCAGGATTCCAAAACTTCATGCCAACCTTTTTCAACCTCCAGGTGCACACATTCTGTTTCATAACTTTCTGTCTAGTTTTGTTTGCATTTCTAGGTCATTTATCACATGTTTGCATACAACACTATGTTTTCCAACACTTTGCATTTCTTAGAGTTTACATTTAATAATCCATCTCTTTTATCATATTATTGCATTTAGACATCACATTTAGGCATATTACATCCCTTTTACATTAGTCTTTGAGTGTAGACATTAGCATTTTGGCCCCAATTCCTCTCCTTTTAGGTGAAAAACCTAGAAGAGTTAGAGGAACCCTTGGGTAACCAAAATCATTGTTTAAATTTTTCGTGAACTCGGCGTGAATCCCTTCTTTTCTAATTTTGGAGTCCATAATGCACCTAGAATTAGCTTGCATTACATTTTTCATTAGTTAAGTGGCATTCTAGGGTTTAAAATTTTGCATTAGTGCAGGTGCATATAGTTTGCACTTTTTCCTTCCAAATCATTGCCACCACCATGACCTCCATCAGAACCACTTCTACCAACACCACCTCTACTACCAAATCCACTACCACTACCAAAGCCTTCACCACTCATATCACCAAAACATACACCACTAGAGGTGACATGAGGGGTGAAGCTAAAGCCCAAGGGGACCTTGTTTACTTCGATAGTTTTGGGTTTTTCAGAGACAGAAGGGATGCTGATAGAATTGACCACATCGGCCATGTAGAAAAATGTGGGAGGCATTGATACTCCTAACTATCCTTCATGCTCTTCAAAAGTGACTCCTTGTACAATACTAATATTTTTCAAAGGAGCACATGCTTCAGATAGACTGATGAGGCTAGTCAAAAGTTTTATGCATGTTCAATCCTTACCCACCATATGTTTTAACTCGCTAATGACTTGAGTGGCCCTGGCCATCTTTGGGTTTCTTTCCAATTGATTTTATAAGTCACCTAAACCTTTGGCAAGGGTGGAGACATATTCTAAAGGAATATGAACAACCTCATGCTCGTCTATTGAAGATGGTGTGGGAGATGTGGGAGGACTGGGGATGTGATTGGTCTTGTCGAAGAATCCCATCTCGTCCCTTGACAACTGCTCTTGCACAACTAGACCAATGACGGGACCAAAGAAAAGGCCTGTAGATAAACCAGTAGTGACCTTCATCCTTTCCATCGAGAGGTGTCGTATACTTCTCCTGACAATATACCTGGAAGTTGTGGACTGGGTTGTGATGCTCATAAACCTTCACAACACTCAAGAATAAAATGGTCACAAAGCACACGGGAGAAGCCTTAACACCAATGGATGAACAGACGTTGGTTCACATCGGGTTCACCAAAAATGTAAGGTAGGGGGACCAACCACGTTCAAAGCCTCAAGTTATGAAGGTCCAAGAGTGGAAGGCTACCCTAGCTTACCTCAACTAAAAGGGGTGCTAGGAAATGCGAGACGAGAATGATAAGTACTTTAGGCCCTTTGATCACTCTGCAGACCTAAAACTCATAATGGGGCTAGGCAAGTCAGTTTCCAGGTACAATACTGCACCTCAAGAACCTCTCTACTTGAGGATGAAAGCACAGTCTTAGGATGACAGCACAACATGTTGACTGCACTATCATCTCTCAAGTGCACTGGCATTCATATGACCAAAGGACTAAAGAGACAAGGTTAAACTCTAGAAAATAGACTAATGGCCTAGCTAACTACTTCCAAAGGGCCAAAATAATGCTATGAATTAGAAAAGATATGCTATGATATGATAAAGTAAATACACAAGAGTTAGGGTGGAAAGAATAATCTCACAAAGGAATTCGTTCACCAGCTAGCTCCCAGTAGCATGCTCACCTACACATAAAGAAGAGGGAAATTTGGTTGGGGCTATTAAGGGGTCTGCCTCAGTCAAACCCCTGCTTTGGTGTTTCCACCTCCACGGACAACCAAGTTTGCAACGATGGAGAAATACTATGATAAAGAAGGAAATGAAGTAAAGAACACTAAAACACTACAAAACAGTAAATGTGCTTACTCAACCAAGTAATAGAGGAGAGGAGTGGAAAGCTTACCACCTCCACCAAGAGCACTCAAGGCTAATGCAGGAGAAAATAAGAGTACTCAAGCCTCTACTGCAATGGTGTTATCCCACACTTTCTCTACTAGATTGATGGAGTGATGTTGCTATAGAGTTCAAAAGTGCTACTAAAAGCACTTGGGAATGTAGGAAGTGAGTGCAAGAGAATGTGAAGAAGTTGAGTTGAAATCTTAGAAGATGAAATGCATGTAGAAGGAGTGAATTTGAAGGATAGAATGAAGAAAATAGCCATATTTGGGTTGGTCGGTCGAAGAGGGTGTTACAAGTCAACCACCAATGAGAAGTGTAACACCTCTGCAGGCTCCAACCACAAGAATCTGCTAGGGATGTAAGCACACCACATAGACATCTATGCGTCATGTGGTCATCCCCGACAAAAAATCCTCTACCAATGCTCAAAATAGGTGCCAAGTGGAATGAAGGCAACAGGCTTATATGTGGAATTTAGCCTCCAAATTTGGTTTTCTAAAGTGAAGAAAGGAAAAAGGGGAAATTTTGTAAGGGGTGAAAATTTACTCTTATACAATTTTATAGCCATATTTTTCACACCAAGGCATCAAGCCTTTTCCCAAACATTATCTCTTTCCTACATACACTCACTAGGGATTTATTTCCTCACCTCCACCATTGTGTGTTCTTTCTCATATATACCACATTGGCAACATATGCCTATCCTAGTTCCCTATGTTCCAACACATGTGTTTTTGGCCATTAAGGGCTACATCACCATTTTTCCTACTTTACCCATGGTAGGGGCAACATTACCTCTTATATCCTATCTCTAGGTCATATAGGATTATCATACTTTATTATTCTAAATGAAACACATTCTTATCAAATGATGTATTCATTGTTATTATTTATTTACATGATTCATATGCTTAAATGCTTCTTTCAATTATATTTACATGATCTCATGTACTATTTTTTCCTCTCTTTCAATTCCTTTCTTCCTATAGATGCAACTCATCAAAGGGGGCATCTATTATCACTGGGTGACCCCACAATAGTGTGTCCTAGTTATGGGTCAGGGAAAAAATGAATCAAAAGTATCAAAAATTATAAAATTCCTTTTAATGAACATATACCTTTACATGAAAGACCATTCCAAGGTGATGTCATAATATCCTCTGAATAGATGCCTTTTTTTTAATGTTTCACGTTCAAAATGATCTATGAAAGGCACCTTCAAATAAAGGTCCTTGATTTAAAGATCCCTTTGATGTTATTTTATTGTTGCTCACAAATTTTTAAAAGATAATTTTTTGTTTCAAAGTAGGCATTGGACCATCAAATGGAGCCATCACAACATGACATTTTGTAGAATTGTAGGCCTTAGAGTAAGTTTTCCAAAACTTATAATTTGCAATTGTATAAGAGAAAATTTGCACCCTATGTGCAATTCCCCTTTTTGTCTTTGTCCACCTTAGAAAACCAAGCTCAGAGGCTTAATTCCACTTAATCCCATTGTTGGTGATCCACTTGGAGCATGTTTTGAGCATTGGTGGAGGCATTTCTGTCGAGGACGCTCGTGCAGAATGCAGACATCCGCGTAGCACACTTATGTCCCTGGAAGATTCCTATTGTTGAGCCAGTAGAGGCGTTATTCTTCTCATTATCAGTGAAGTAGTAACACCTCCTTTCGCCGACCGACCTGAATATGGTCGTTTTCTTTCTCCCTTCTTCATATTTAGTCCTTCAACAAGCATTTCAACTCTTCGGCAGATCAAGTCTTCATTCTTGCACACTTCAAGCTCCCATTCTCACACTTTTGCATCCATTCTCACTCACTCTAAGCATTCAAGCACACCATTGCAGTAAAAACTTCACTTCGTCACTTCGGTAGAGCACATTTGGGACCACGCCATTGCAACAGAGGTTTGAGTTCCTCTCATTTCTCCCCCAAGTAGCCTTGAGTGCTCTTGGTGGAGGTGGTAAGCTTCCCTCTCCTCTCCTCTATCACTTGGTTTAGTAGCATAGTACTGCATTGTAGTGTTTGTATTCTCTTTACTTTATTGCTTCTTTATCTCGTTTCCTTGGCTGTCCATGGAGGTGGAAACACCTAAATGGGGGTCTAACTGAGGTAGGCCCCTATATATCCACCTAACATTTTCCCTCTTTCTGTGTACAGGAGTACGTGCTCTTCGAAGGATCAACTGGTGAATGAGTTTCTAGGTGAGATCCTACTTTCCCTTGTTACTCTTGCATTTCTACTTTACAATATTAGAGAATATATCATTTATTTGCTTGTTTCATTCTAGCCTTTTAGTTGAGTAGCTAGGCCATTAGTCATTTTGGTGAGTTCAACCTTTTCTCTATTGTTTTCTGACCATACAAACTACAACGCACTTTAGAGACGCTAGCGCGCCACATTGTCATCTAGAGTCCGTACTGACATCCTCGGGAAAAGAGCTCCCTGAGCCATAGAGTTGAACCTAAAAGCCGACTTGCCTAGTCCCATATTTAAAACTCAGGATTGTAGAGTGGTTCTAGGACATCATAGTCCTCATCATTCTCATCCTCATAACCCTAAACATTACACTTAGCTGAGGTAAGTTAGGGAAGCCTCTCACATCTTGACCCTCTGTGACCTAGGGTCTTGCATGCAGTGGTCCCCGTCTCTTACAACAATATATTTTATATAATGTTATTCTTTTTTTTTAATTTTTGGTGATTTTGTACCAAACATAAGGGTTTTTTCAACACGTGTAAAATAAAATATAGAAAAACCTATAAAAAATATCTATACACTTTGTATCCATGTCCTTGATTCAATAAAAAATAAATTGATATATACAAAATAAAATGCTTTATGTAATAAAATCACTAAATTATAATTAATGTAAATTTAAATTCAATTATAAAGATCAAATATGCAAAAAAAATAGAAAAATATACATGCACTATATATTAGCGTTAGTGATTTGTGTTTAATAAAGTATAATTTTATCTTATTTTTAATAAAAGTTATGCATTATGGAACAATGACACTCACAAATAATATTATAAAGTATAAAAATAAGTTATTGTAGTAACGAAAAGAGTAACCTTTTTCCCTTACTTGGTTTGATAATAGAAATTACAAAAGAATTAATGGTGTCTTGGAGTAGTGTTGTAATGTATTTTACACATTCAAATCATTCTAGGCCCTTTATCTGATTAAAATATGCCTTAATTGGTCCTTTGCAAAGGTGTTGTGAAGTGTTGTAACACACTTTCACACTTTTCTAGGATTTGTTTACTTAATTAAGCTTAATAGGCCCCTTATTAATAAAATGTATTTAAATTTGTACCTTATTTAGGTGTTGTAAATTGTTGTAAAGAACTTTTGCATTTATCTAGGGTGGTCTTAATTAATTGTGGTTAATTGGAGTTAATTAACCCCTTTAGTTCAAATTTAAACCTTATTTATCACACCTCCACGAGATCTATCCCGACACCCATAATTTAAATAATATAACATTTAATTGGGAAAAATTAGGTCCTAGAAAATGGTGCTAGGACCCATTCACCCTAGGGGGTCAATGAGTCCTCCCTTAATAGGACCCCCCTTTCCAAGTCGATCTGAATTGGGTTTTTAATGTACTTTCCATCCCTTGGGGTTAGGTCGTAGAAAACTGAGCCAGGACCCATTTTCCCTAAGTGGCGAATGGGTCCTCCCTCAATGAGGACCCCCTTTTCAAATTTAATTCTGGCAAGAATTTAATAAAGTTTATTTCCATATCTAGTGTCGGCCTTAATTGTTTGAATTTTGGGGTTAATTCACATTGTTTCTCCTAGCAATTTATTCTAAGCCTTCAAGCATCCAATTTATCAAGCATTAGAGCATTACAAGAGAATTTTCAAGGCATTTCAAGGTAGATTATCAAGGGTTTACTGTAGCAATTCAAGATCATATAATCATGACAAGGGTTTTATGCATTCATGTATGTTGTTGAGCTAAGAAAGTGGATGTAGCAATGAAGATCTACTTTCAAGCATTGTTCATATCATATTCAAGGATCCAATATCTACATTATTCATGGCCACTACATGCCATTTTGCATATTTGTTTCACACGACATCATCCAAGGTGATATCAATTGTATATTTCATGATTCATTCTTCAATTCATTTATTTCATCAATTGGTTTAATTACCTAAAAGGGGTTTGAAAGAGGAAAACCACTATCCCCTAACAAACAACATTCTTCTCCTCTTGCATGTGTGATTGTAGGTTTTAGATTGAAGAGCAAGATTTGGAGCAAAATTGTCAAAGTTGTCAAGTTGCAAAAGTTGCCATTAAAGTGCAAGAACGAAGAATCAAAGTGACAAAATTAAGTATAGGTTTCCAGAAGCTGATAGCCAGGAATTTAAGAGTGTAGACATCAAGTAACAAGACCTTGATCTCAGTTTTAGAAACCCTAATAGGGACCCGTTTGCCACTGAAGGCGAATGAGTCCTTTGTATCCTAAAAAAAACAAGTTTTTGACAAGGTACACAACTTTTTATGCTCTAAAAAATTCCCTCATAGTTGATATAACAGTTAGGTATCATTTCTAATTTTTATTTGTGTCTTATCATACACATAATTGTAGTGTTTAGGGTCTTAGAAAAATTAGTGGTCCATCATCTTATTGATTCATTTTGGTGGACCCTATTTTTCACCTAAATATTAATGGTGAACCCGACATATTGAATATTGCAATTTTCTGATTTTGAAGTATTTCATTGCATCCTAGGTTAGATCTTGCATTCATTTGCATTTAGATTTGCATTGAATTAAGATCTCATTTAGGGTTTCTTGCATTCAAAATTGCATCTAATTTAGGGTTTAGATTTGCATTTTTTGCATCTCTCTGAATTTGAAAAATACAAAAACAAATCAGTCATTGTGCATATCATTTAGATCTCATACAATTGCATTTGAAAATTTAAAAAAAAAATTGCATTCCAACCTATGTCTTTGCATTCATCTTTTCATTACATTTTTACATTGCATTTATGGAAAATCTAAAATTGAAACTCACTGCCTCAGACCTAGATCTGAAAGACATTATAGAAACCTTGAAAATAATCCAAAAATAGTTTAAAAATACCTAACCATGACCCATTCACCTTTACTGGTGAATGAGTCCCTGATCAGTTCAAACTTGAACCTTCTGGCATTTGAAAACACATTAAAAATCACCCAAAAATCCATAGAAACATCTCAGAAAGACCTAACTAGGACCCATTCACCCTTACTGGAAAATGAGTCCCTGTTAGGTCCTTATCTATAATGTTTGGAAGTTGAAATCTTATTTTTAGGATTTTGTTTGTTGCAATTACTTTCCCGTTTCAATTTCCCAATTTGTTGTGTCATCAAATTTAGTGAATCTAGTTTAATTTGTCTTCATTCAGTACATTGTCAAAATTCAAAAAATTTAGTCTATTGCATAGTGTAATCAAAAAATTACCTTGTTTTAAGTCTAAAAATCTGAAAATGTTTACATTTATGGGACTTTGTATAATATGGATCAGAGCACTTTTCACTTTTGCATATGCTTTGTTTGCATTTTTGAATTCTTGCATACATTGGATAAAAGTAATTTTTATCTTTGGATATACATTGTTTATATTTGTGAGGCATTTCATAAGATGGTTAGAAGTACTTCTCACTTTTGGTCAAACAATGTTAGTAGACTACCTTTCTAAACATGCTAAGAAAGAGAATACAATGGTGGATAATCATATCAAATTTGGTCTTCCCCTAATATCTCTCCTATTTGTGATGAAGATATTTTGGTGATAGAAGATCAAACCAATGAGAGTTGTGAGAGTCCTATTAGTCTCTCTTCCCTTACCTCTCCTACTAGTAAAAACATTATTGAACAAGAAAATACCATCATTGATAAGTAAGAAAATTCAACTATTGATCATTCCCCTATTTGTGATGAATTCATTTTAGATGAACCAAACAACAAATTTCATGAACATCTAGTTTGTAGTTCTCCTAAAAACTCTCCTCCTAGGGAGGATACCATGGTGCAAGAAAATGAGAAAATTGACAAATGCCTTTCAAACAATTTTGATGAGACTTTCTTCGATGAAGATGATGAAGAGACTTTGCACTCCCCTTCACTAGGACATCATGAAAAGTCTTCTGAGGTTATGCACATTAGACATCCCTTGAAGTACTCTCTTGAGCCTAAACTTATCATTTATCCACCCTCGCAAAAACCACAAGTTCAAAACAAACCTATCCTTATCCTTGATCCACAGGTAAGAATAATGTTTTACAGTAACCGAGTCACAATGTCAGGTGATCCCACAATACTGGTTTACAATTTTTTGCCAAACTAGACATTGAACTGATTTTTTTTAATTAAATCTTCACTTTCGGGCACCTATAGCAGGTAAACCGTGAGGAATTTGAAGATGATGCAAACTAGTGATTTGTGACATTTTGTCTATAGATTCTAAATATATTTTTCTCAAAAAAATTGGAATCAGATTGCACTTCTTTTACCATCTCCTTCAAAAACTAGTTTTTAATAGTAAACACCATTTTTAAAGAGTGACGTTACTGGATAACACGTAAAAAAATTTCTATGAAGGATAAAATTCTATTATTTTCAAATTTAGATTCATAACTATGATATCTAGTGCATGAAATTGGTTTCATAGCATTTCATTGAATATTTTTTTCTTAATTAAGTTTCAAAGTCAAACTAGTTACAATTTAGACATGATTTACTGGCTAAGACATAACCTTTTTTTTGTGTATCGAAATTCAAATTTTTTTTTTTGTTCGATCAAGGACATCAATATCTAGTGCATAGATATTTTCATATTTTTTTGATAATCTGCACTATTTTTCCACATGTGCAGAACAAAGAGCTTGATTTTCAGTGAAAAACCTACATTCACAAGAAATAAAAAATAAATATAATAATCAAATTAAATTTATTTAAAATTATACTTTTTGGGAAGCTTATAATAAGGACTACATACTTACAAAAAATAAATTTTAAATTAATTCATTTGATCCCCCAAAAGGTAAATCAAAAGAGGTTTTTTATCAACATTTTCATGATAGGTGTAAAGGAGACTCCGTTATAGGTATGGTTTAAAACTAGTGGGGTTCTATCCAAGGGGGTTTGATCTAAGGTGGCTTGGTCAAAACCTCTTCAAGTGGAATCCTTTAAATAAAATTTTTCATGGATTAAATCATTATATTTTCTAAAAATATGTGAATTCAACAAAAATCAAGATCTCCCAGAAATTGTAAACCAATATTACGTGATCACCCTACCATTGCTCATACATACAACACTAGGAACAATCCACAACCAAGATAAAAACCTTCAACATCCCTCCCATTACCTAATCCAATCTTTCCTAGTGCTCCTCGTTTGACTGTAAACAATGGAAAGGAATATAATCTTATTGAAAACCTTAAGAATACTACCACTAAGATTTTGTATGGGAACTGCTTCAAACATCACCTACTCATCATAGAATTCTTCAAGAAGCTTTGTAACAAGTTACAACTCCTCCTAACACTAGTTCAAATGATGTGGTAGTACTAGTTCAAGGAATGAATGACATGAACTTAGATATTGTTTTTCACTAAAGTGAGTTACGTCCCTTAGAAATTCAGAAGAAAAATAAAGATTTCAACATAATAGTCTACATCGATTGAATTGTGATAAAACAAACCCTTGTTGACAATTGTTCGACCCTGAATGTGTGTAGTGTGAGCCTTTTGAAAAGACTCTGAATGAGTAAAAATGATATTAAACTTGATTCTTTATCTATTTGTGGATTTGGCAACATAGGAAAACAACCGCTCAAAATCATCACATTACCTATTAGAGTTGGGGAAGTAACAATACAAACTCCGATCCACATTATGCCTGATGATCTTTCTTACAACCTCCTTTTAGGGAGACCGTGGATTCATGAGATGAATGGTGTGCCTTCTACTTTGCATCATGTCATGAAACATGTCTATAACAACAAATTCCACACCTTAAAAGTCGATCCTGAACCTAAAAGTTGTTTGATGGCCGAGAGAGAGGGACGAGATCCTTTGGAAGCATTGTATACAACTGACAGTGAAAATTACAAAGGAAAAAGAACATGAGAAGAAAATTGAGGAATTAAATAAGCTATTGGATTATTATTGGGGTTCCTTAGATTTCACACCAACATTCATGGGAGAATACAAGATCATAAATAAAGATTCTGAAAAGGGAAAAGAAAAATCAATAATGTCAACACAAAATTCAAAAGAATCCACTTCAACTGCTTTAGAAGATCAAACAAATTACACAACAAAATTTTATGAAGTTGACTATGAACAACCATCGAATCCTAAAGAAATGAAAAGGGTTCATGGAAGAGGTTATGAACTTATGAAACAACTTGGTTATAATGGAAAAGGATGTGGTGCTAGAGAACAAGGTATCCATGTCCCTATAGAGCCTAACACATAAGAAATAACCCATGGTCTTGGTTATTGTCCTTTGATAGAAATAAAACCAACAAAAAAACCTTCAATTAATATCAACACTCTTACAAAAGGATTCTTCTAAACCAACTTTAACATTAGTTCATCCTGAATTGGTAGACACTAGTGATCTTGGTTATCGTCCTTTGAAAGAAATGAAAGAAACAAGGAAGTCCTCGCTTAACATTAATCTCATCACACAAAATGCTAATTATTCGAATTTGATAGATTTTACACCCTCCCATAAAGTAGAGTAAAAAATCTCACAATATAAAGAGTCTTGTGTAAGTATGACACCTTGTACTAAGAAAGTGATATCTTTGTCACAAACTAAAGAAACATCCTCTACTTTTGATCAAGAGAGTATCTTGTCTAGACTCCTCCAAGACTGTTTGATATCTCTCCCTCCAAGAACATGAAATAAATTTTATTACAAGAGTTCATTTTATGCATATCATAGAAGTTTTGGTCATTCTACTAACAAATGTAAGGCTTTGAGTAATAAAATCCAACATCTTAAGGATTTTGGTGCTCTCCCTTATATGGGGGCACCTAATTCCTATAATTGATATTGATTTTCACTCTAGCATGCCTCTCACCAATCATTTTGGCTCATTCTTTCCTTGCACTAAGTGGGGGCAAGGGGTTAGGTAGCCTTGTCCTCGTATGTCACTTGTTGTCTCTTTTGGCTAGTTAACCACCTTTAATGTATATATAAGAGCAAGATTGGGATGTGGACGACATGCCTTAAGTTAGCTTGCATGTGATGTACTGAGTTTTTGGGGAAACTCCTTCCCCTTTTCATGGCGTGTCTTATTAGAAACATAAGACTTGGCATAGGGATTTTTGAATAAGCTCTCATATCCTCTTCTACTTTAAAGCAATTGCTCACAACAATGGTGTTAGCAACTGCTTTAAACTGGGGGCATACATCAACATGTTAGGAATTGCATGTAGAAAATATCAATTAAATGCAAATAAAGATTAAATAGAGGAATGAAAAACACAAAAATAATAGCAACAAGAGACAATATTTAACGTGTTTCACCCAAACTCGGGCTACATACACCAACAAAGAGTCCAATATTATTATCCAGTAAATCAAACTGATTACAACCAGTAATCCTTGCAACTCAATAGCACTGCAAATGATATAATACAATATCAAGGGAAACCCTAACCCTTAGCCTTTTATCAAGATTTATGTTGGTTACAAAATAGGGTTTTTTTAAGTCAACCAATAGAAAAAATTAACTCAGACTGACACTTTTATATAATAATAAAAAATCGTGAGAGGTTTCGGGGGTGCTGCCCCTGAGCCCCTGTGAGGGTACTGCCCCTTGACCTTGCCCTGTATCGCGACAGGGAGCACGCTAGGGCATTGCCCCTAAACCCCACTAGGAGCACTACCCCTTGACCCTGTCTTGGGGGCGTTGCCCCCAAACCCCCATTAAATAATTTGGGGAGAAACTGCATCGATAAAAGTGGGGAAAATTTAACCTCTAGGTCTGATTAGGCTCCATATAACAACAATCATACATCAACACTCATATTTCACTATGCGATTTTCTTTATTCTTGTGATGCGTCTTTTTCTTAGTGGTTGCATTGGGCTTGATTTCCTATGAGAGTGCGATCATATTTCTTTGACTTGTCCTCTCTTGGAGACATTAGGCATGATGTTCCCCTAAGATGAGACCTTCACATGAACAAATCAAAATCTACTTTAGCAATTTTTTTACATTACAAAAGCATTACATTGTGGTGCCTTATTGAAGTTATCAAGAGCATAACTTTGGTATGGTTTGTATGATGAGAAGCTGATACACTGGCATGGATTTCTCATTGTACGGTGAGAAGCTGACACACTGGCATGAATTTCTCACTAAACCACTTCATTGGGATAACTCACCTAGTGGACAAATTGAGGTTCCACTACCCCAAAGTGAGTAGTGTATGTTATTGAAAAACATCCCCATTCCACATCGGGTTGGAATGGTTGTGCTTGATCATTTTTTTTTCTTAATTTTTCTTGGCCTTTGACAAGGTATGATTATGTATCTTTGTGATTGTTGCATACTTAAGTGACTTGGATGTCTAATTTAGCGTGAGTTTAACATGGGGTCATCCTCTCACTAAAGTGGGGGAAAAATGTAGTAACAAAAAAAGTAACATTTTTCCCTTACTTGGTTTGATAATTGACATTAAAACTTAATTAATGGTGTCTTGGAGTAGTGTTGTAATGTTTGTACACATTCACATCATTCTAGGCCCTTTATTTGATTAAAATATGCCTTAATTGGTCCTTTGAAAAGTTGTTGTGAAATGTTGTAACACACTTTCACACTTTTCTATGATTTATTTACTTAATTAAGCTTAATAGGCCCCTTCTTAATAAAATGTATTTAAATTTATACCTTATTTAGGTGTTGAGTGATCCCACCATAGTGATTTAATCTTTCTAGGAGATCCTGATTTTTGCTGAAATCGCATATTTTTAGAAAATATAATGATTTAAGCCTTGAAAAGTTTCATTTAAAGGATTCCAATTGAAGAGGGTTTGATCAAACCACCTTATACCAAGCCCCCTTTGATAGAACCCTACTAGTTTTAAACCATACCTATAATAGAGTCTTATTTACACCTATCAAAATGCTAATAAAAAACCACTTTTGATTCACCTTTTGGGGGATCAAATGAATTCATTTAAAATTTATGTTTTGTAAGTATGTATTCCTTATTATAAGCTTCCAAAAAAGTATAATTTTAATTGAATTTAATTTGATTATTATATTTATTTTTTATTTCTTGTGAATGCAAGTTTTTCACCCAAAATCAAGCTCTATGTTTTGCACATGTGGAAAAATAATAAATTATAAAAAAAAAATTGAAAAATATCAGTGCACTATATATTGATGTCCTTGATCCAACAAAAAATAAATGAATTTCAATACATACAAAAAAAAAATGTTTTAGCCAGTAAATCATGTCTAAATTGTAACTGGTTTGACTTTGAAACTTAATTAAGAAAAAAATATTCAATGAAATGCTATGAAACCAATTTCATGCATTAGATATCATAGTTATGAATCTAAATTTGAAAATAATAGAATTTTATCCTTCATAGAAAAAAATTTATGTGTTAGCCAGTAACATCACTCTTTAAAAATGGTGTTTATTGTTAAAAACTAGATTTTGAAGGAGATGGAAAAAGAAGTACAATCTGATTCCAAAATTTTTGAAAAATATATATTTAGAATCTATAGACAAAATGTCACAAATCACTATTTTTCATCATCTTCAAATTCCTCATGGTTTAGCCACTATAGGTGCCTGAAAGTGAAGATTTAGTTAAAATATCCAATTCAATGTCCAGTTTGGCCAAAAATTGTAAACCAGTATTGTGGAATCACCAAATTTCATCATCAAGTTGTGAAGTGTGTTCTCATTAGAGATATTTTGAGGTTTTCCCCCTCAAAGTGGCTTATTATTCTTAGTTATTATCAAGTATTTGCAGCATATTTCATATCATATTCTCCTATTGTGCAAGTTATTTCATAAAACAACACAAGATCTTGAAATAAACTTTATTAAATTCCCACTAGAATTAAATTTGAAAAGGGGGTCCTCATTAAGGGAGGACCCATTCACCACGTAGGGCGAATGGGTCTCGGCTCAATTTTCCAGGACCTAACCCAAGGGGATGGAAAGTACATTAAAAACCCATTTCAGATCAACTTAGAAAGGGGGGTCCTCTTAAGGGAGAACCCATTCACAACCTAGGGAAAATGGGTCCTAGCACCATTTTCTAGGACCTATTTTTTCCCAATTAAATGATATTATTTAAATTATGTGTCGGGATAGATCTCCAGGAGGTGTGATAAATAAGGTTTAAATTTGAATTAAAGGGGTTAATTAACAGATAATTAACCAAAATTAATTAAGACCACCCTAGATAAATGTGAAAGTGCTTTACAAAACTTTACAACAGACTCACAACCTCCTATATATACCTATTTATGCCTAGGATATCACCTAGGCCAACTTAGACACACCTATATAAGTCTTAGGCCGACCTAAAAAACTAAATAACAATATACTAATGATAATATTACTTAATAGAGAGTTAAGATAGCCACAAGCCAACTATTCATAACCTGATGTACACTAATATTAAGGGCGTAGCATGCCCCCCTTTTTCAAAGAAGCATTGTCCTCAATGCTAATCAAGTTTGGATTCTTTTGAATGAACTCCTAGTCCTCCCATGTGGCATCTTCAACTGGTAAATTCTTCCATTGGATGAGATACTCAGTGAGAGTTCTATTCCTTAGCTTCTTTGTGTGTGTTTGACGAATGCACTCTGGTTCCAAAATGATTCTTCCTTCTTCATTGAGCTCTGGTAGTGTTGTTTGAGTGGGAATATTATGCCCAATTACCTTCTTCAAATAGGAAACACGAAAAACTAGATGTATCTTTTTTGTTGGTGGCAACTCTAGCTTGTAGGAAACACTACAAATCTTTTGCATGATTTGGTATGGACCATAATACCTTGGAGACAAATTATTATTCATTTTTGTTGCTTTAGTGAGATTTCCTTATAAGGCTACAATCTTAAGAAGACCCAATCCCCAACTTCAAAACTTCTTTCATTACGATGTTGGTCTACCTGTTGTTTCATTCAATTTTGTGCCATGGCTAAATTCTCCTTGAGTCCTAAAAGTACTTGTTGTTAATGAAGCAAGTGGTCTTCTACTGCTTGAACTCTTGGTGACACCTTTATTGATGATGTGATGGAAGGAGGATGATATCCATAAAGTGCCAAAAATAGAGACATTTTTTATGAGCTATGAAAAGAAGTGTTATACCACCATTCTGCAAGTGGTAGTCAATCTACCCATTGAGACTGTTTCTTTGAAGTGAAACAACATAGATATCCTTCCAAACACTTATTAACAACCTCATTTTTCTCATGTGATTGAGGGTGGTATGAAGAGCTATGAGCCAATTGAGTACCCAAACATGAGAACAAATCTTTCCAAAAGTGACTAGTGAAGATAGGATCATGATCACTAACAATAACCTTAGGTGTACCATGTAGCTTTTGGATATTCTCCAAAAAAGATTTTGCCACTGCACTTGCTATAAAAGGATGTGATAATGCAATGAAATGTGCATATCTAGTGAGGCGATCAACTACTACCATGATGACATTATGACCTTTAGATTTGGGAAGCCCTATGATGAAGTCCATGGATACCTCTTCCCAACGGTGGCTAGAAATAGATAAGGGTTGCAAGAGACTTGGTTTCTTAATTGTCTCCCCTTTATTCTTTTGACAAACCAAACATTCAGCCACAAATTTTTGAACATCACCTTTTAGCCCCTCCCAAAAAAAATCTTGTTTGACTCGATGATATGACTTCAAAAACCCTGAATGACCACCCACTGGAGACTCATGCAACTCTATGAGAATCTTGTGTTTAAGAGTGGAATTCTTGCAGAGATACAAATGTTCTTTATAGCAAAGAGTATCTCCCTTCCAACAAAACTTATCTGAACTACTACGATCACTTTTTAATTGTTCAATGAGATTACTTGTTGCAACTTCATTTTTCCACTCTGCTTTGGCTTGCAATATTGAAAGGGAACACAATAAGACTTCATCTTTCTCATCCTTCCTTGAAAGTGCATCTGCTACAATACTTTCTTTCCCTTTCTTATATACAATCTCAAATTCATATCCTAACATCTTAGTGACCCATTTTTGTTGCTCTTCAGAAGATGGTCTTTGTTCCAAAAAATATTTTAGGCTATCATGATCTGTCTTAACCTTGAAGTGTCTACCCAATAGATAAGGCCTCCATTGTTTAACTGCATGGAGGATTGCTACCATTTCCTTTTCATAAATAGGTTTTAGTTGATTCTTACCCTTTAATTGATGACTCTCAAAAGCAATTGGTCGACCTTCTTGCATGAGCACTGCTCCTATCCCATTTCTAGAAGCATCACATTCCACAATGAATTCCTTGGTGAAGTCAAGAGTGGCAAGCACTAGATTTGTACACATAGCCTCCTTCAATCTCTCAAATGTTGTATTGGTAGACTCGTTCCAATGAAAAGAATCCTTCTTCAATAGAGTGGTGAGAGGTGCTGCTATACGACCATAATTATTCACAAATATTCTATAGTACCCTGTCAATCCCAAGAAACCCCTCAGTTTCTTAATGGTTTTTGGAATAGGCCATTCGATGATAGCCTTAATTTTGTTAGGGTCCACCTTTACTCCTTCATGTGAAACTATGTGTCCCAAATACTCCACCTCCTTAAGACCAAAAGCACACTTGGATGGCTTAGCATAGATTTTATGATCTTCAAGTATTTGTAATGTTTGATCCACATGTTGCAAATGTTCTTCCCAAGTCTTACTATAAATCAATATATCATCAAAGAATACTAACGCAAACTTTCTCAAGAACTTCTTAAAAATGGAATTCATCAAACTTAGGAATGTAGATGGTGCATTGGTAAGACCAAATGGCATCACCAAAAATTCATAATGACCCTCATGAGTCTGAAATGTTGTCTTACAAATATCTTCCTCCTTAATCCGTATTTGGTGATAACCAGATCTAAGATTTAACTTGGTAAAATACATAGCTCCATTCAATTCATCTAGCAAATCATCAATAACTGGAATAGGAAAATTATCTTTAATGGTGTACATGTTGAGCACTCTATAATCTAGACACATGCGCCAAGTATCATCCTTCTTATGTACCATCACCACAGGTGAGGAGTAATCACTTTGGCTATGCCTAATAATTCCTGCCTCTAGCATCTCCTAAAAAAAAAATTCTATCTCACTATTTTGTATGTGTGGATACCTATAAGGCCTGATGTTCGGTGGTTGGATCCCTAGAACTAACTGTATGGCATGATCATGATCCCTCTTAGGAGGAATTCCTTTAGGCATATCTCCAAGAACAACTGAGTGACGATCAATTATAGCTTGCAAATTATCTGGATGAGTAGAAGCATTAGATTGAGAGACTTCTAGTGAACATAGCTGGGTCACAAATCCATCCACTCCTTTCTTAAGAAACTTTTGCATTTGATGAGAGCTTACCATTTATGGGGATTTTTCCTTCAACCCCCTTAGATCTACTACCCTTCCCTCTGATTGAAATCTCATGAATAGTTATTGGAAGTTCATCTCAATCATTCCCAATGTAGTAATCCATTGTACTCCCAAAACAATATCTCTTGCACCCATGGATAATTTAATTCTACGACACTTCCCTGAACAACTAACTGTACCATAATTTTCATTCAAAACCTAAAACTCTAGAGTTGGATATCTAAAACAATTTAGATGAGTAGCTAACTTTTTGTTGATGAAATTATGAGTACTACTTGAGTCGATCAGCACTGTTACCTTCTGCTTCTTTAAGAACCCCGCCACCTTGAGAGTTTGTGGAGAACTGAAACTTGAGAGTGCATGACAAGAAATGATTGGTTGAGAATCATGTGATTCTTCATTTGACTCTCTTTCATCCTCTAGTATGGGTTCCTCCTCTTCTTCCTCACTTGGACCTTCAATATATAACAATTTATTTTCACTGCATTTATGTCCTCGGCTGTATTTGCTATCACAATTGAAACACAACCCTTTTTCTCTTTTCTCCTCAATTTGTTGTGGAGTCAACCTAGTAGGTTGTGTTGAATATCCTTTCTCTCTTGTCACAATAGCCCCTTGCTTCTTAGGAATCAAATACTTCTCCTCTACCCTGTGTGCTAAGATAAAAGATTCATTTATGGAGCTAGGGCTAAACATGTGTACCTCATGTTGAATGTGATCCTTAATACCCCCCAAGAATAAATCATTCAAGTTTTCCTTTGTAATTGTATCCACTCTTAAGGATAGATTTTGGAATTGTTGAATATAATCCTTAACTGATCTTGTTTGTTGAAGTTTAGCTAGCTGGCTGAAGAAGTTCTCTATCACACTATTACTATATTGTTCTTGGAGTTCCTCCGTAAAAATTGACCATGAGATGGTGAGCCCCTTTTTGCTTTGATGAGTGCAAAGCCAATGATACCAAATGAATTGATCTGGTTCTAGATATAGGGAATCCATCGTGACCTTTTCTCCATTTGGGATTTGGTGTACTTCAAAAACATTCTCCATTTGGTTTATCCATGTTAATGGATCCTTGCCATCGAACTTGCGCATATCCACCTTTGGAAATAAATTCCTAGATCCCATAGGAGTACTAAAGCTTGTGTCAATGTTAGCTGACCTAGAATTTTCACCTTGGTCACTTGAGAACTCCTTTCTTGGTTCAGCCATGTAGGTGCTTAACATGTTTCGTATGTCCGATATATCTCCTCTTAGGTCACACATATCCATATTAATTGAGGAAATGTCTTCCTTGACCTTAATTATTTCCTCATTAGGAGTAATATCCTCTATTGTTACCCCATCCTTATCAGGAGTCTTCCCCGGAGTGACAACATTCTTTTTGCCCCTTGTTGCAGGCCCTGTCATGATGGGAACCACTAATTTTGAAATAAATCACACAAATGAAACTTAAATTCTATTAAATTTTTACTGTAACTTACTAGGGAGAAAATAACTCTCACCTAGAAAAATCTCCAAGAAATAAGCATATTTACAGTGTGGAGAGTGATAATTGTGAAAAAAATAATTTTTCAATAAATTGATTATTTCTGCTCCAATTCCTCCAAATTTTTTACTATAAATCTCCTTTAGTATGTCTTCAAAAACCCAATAAAAATCAGACTCTAATTCAACAAGATGTGTGATATATTTATATTCCAAAAAAATTGTGTAGAAACCCTAATTTTGTAATAATTCACTTAATTCTACTCCAATTCTTTTCAAATATGGCCTATAGCTTCTTTAATATTTTCTTCAAAAACCCTTTAAAAATAAAATAAAAATTCTCCAAAATATGAAATATATGCTCTTCCCAAAATTGCCTCCAAAATTGAGAAAAAACCTTGCCTCTACGGTGCCAAGATCATGCTTTGATACCACTTGTTATGAAATAACTTGCACAATAGGAGAATATGACATGAAATATTCTACAAATACTTGATAATAACTGAGAATAACAAGCCACTTTGAGGGGGAAAACCTCCAAATATCTCTAATGAGAACACACTTCACAACTTGATGATGAAATAAGACTCACAACCTCCTATATATACCTATTTATGCCTAAGATATCACCTAGGCCGACTTAGACACACCTATATAAGTCTTAGGTCGACCTAAACAACTAAATAACAATATAATAATGATAATATGACTTAATAGAGAGTTAAGATAACCACAAGCCAACTATTCATAACCCGATGTATACTAATATTAAGGGCGTAGCATGTCGACCTTAATTGTTTGAATTTTGGGGTTAATCTCCTAATTTAGTATAAAAAAGGGGATAATTAGCATTGTTTCTCCTAGAAATTCATTCTAATCCTTCAAGCATCCAAGTTATCAAGCATTAGAGAATTACAAGAGCATTTTCAAGGCATTTCAAGGTAGATTATCAAGGGTTTATTGTAGCAATTCAAGATCATATCATCATGATGACAAGGGTTTTATGCATTCATGTATGTTGTTGAGCTAACAAAGTGGATGTAGCATTGAAGATCTACTTGCAAGCATTTTTCACATCATATTCAAGGATCCAAGATTTACATTCTTTATGGCCACTACATGCTAGTTTGCAGATTTGTTTCGCAAGACATCATCCAAGGTGATATCAATTGCATATTTCATGTTTCATGCTTCAATTCATTTATTTCATCAATTGGTTTAATTACCTAAAAGGGGTTTGATCGAGGAAAACCCCTATTGCCTAACAAACAACATTCTTCTCCTCTTGCATGTGTGATTGCATGTTTTAGATTGAAGAGCAAGATTTGAAGCAAAATTGTCAAAATTGTCAAGTTACAAAAGTTGTCATTCAAAGTGCAAGAACGAAGAATCGAAGCTACAAAATTAAGTACAGGTTTCCAGAAGCTGATAACCGAGAATTTGAGAGTGTAGACATCAAGGAACAGGACCCTGATCTCAGTTTTAGAAACCCTAATAGGGACCCATTTTCCACTGAAGGTGAATGAGTCCTCTGTAGCCTAAAAATAGCAAGTTTTTCACAAGGTACACAACCTTTTATGCTCTAAAAACTTCCCTCATAGTTTCTATAACAGTTAGGTATCATTTCAGATTGTTATTTACATCTTATCATACACATAATTGTAGTGTTTAGGGTCTTAGAAAAATTAGTGGTCCATCATCTTGTTGATTCATTTTGGTAGACCCTATTTTTCACCTAAGCAATTACTAAAAATGCTTAAAGAATTACTCAAATTATTATTTTTTAATTTTAAAATATATATTTAAAATGTATACACAAAATTTTAAATACCACTAGTTTACATCATCTTCACATTCTTAATGATCTACTTGCTATAAGTGCCAAAAAGAGAAATTTTGGTTAAAAATATTGATTTTAATAACTCATATATGCCAAAAAAATAGGACACACTATTATGGGATCACCCTACTTACATTCTTATGTTGAACCTTCAAGTAGTGATAAGAGGTATACAAGGACTTAACACCATGATTACTAAAAGTATTATCAAATGATATTCCTTGTGCTTTGTGGATCTTTTCATCTTATGGCCACCAAGAAAAACACACCATCGTCATCTTTTAAATACACCAAATTTGCTAACTTTGCTTATTTCTTATTTTTCTTAATTCCTATACAATTAAGTAGGTTCCTATTTTGTATCACAATTTCACTTGTGAGATAGAAGCTACTCATGTGGCATATTTTCCTCTATCTTGTAGGTCCATTACTTAATGTGGACCCCCCTTCATATTCTTTGATGTATGAATATTTACTATACATGTATGTTCATGAGTGCTACATAGTTTCAAATGTATTATCATTATAGGATTCACATGCATCTCAAAGTGGGGGTAAATTATAATGGTGAAATTTGCATACCTATATCAATTTTCATTTAGTTTTGTTAAAATTTTGCATAAAAATGAATTATATCCAGGACCAAAATGTCTATAATATAATCACAAAATAAGAAAATAGGACAAAAATATTTAATATTTAATATTAATGAGTAGCATACAAATATATAGGCCTCTTGGATTCATGCATCAAGGAGATGACAATTCAAAGAGGTATAATTTAACTCTCAATCACTCTCAATCACTCTCAATGAAGAGGTGAGTTACTTTAGTCTAATTAAGAAGAGTTGAATTACTAATCAATGGATCAATTCACTCAATCTATCATAGAGGTTGCCTTGACCAAATAAAGGTGGCACTTAACTATTGAGTTGATGAGGTAATGGTGACACTTGTGTACCTCAATTCAAGGCACACACATGTCATTATTAGTTAAGTAGGTGATAATAATTATATATCATTATTATCTTAAGTAAACTTATTAAATAGGTACAATATTATTGTTAGGAATTTATAATACATCTAAAGTGAAAAAATATTACACCTACAAGTTTCATGCACTAAAAGGAGTAATAAATCTATATACATGTACATATTGATAAATGGTACATTCTTGTGTGAAGTTGGTGTTATTCTCCTAATCTTTACCTTTCTATATTCATATATTTTCACAATTTTAGCACATATATTATCCTCATTGGCACATACTTTGATACATTAAGCTAAGCTTTGTATTTACCATACTTATCTATACACCTACTTAGATATAGTCATGATCCATTTGGATTTGATTGTTTGTCCACTTAGAATCATTTTTGTGATTCTATTGTCAACCCCACAAACACATACTTGAGCCCCACCAACATTCAAATTAAAAATTCAACCAATTATTGCCCTTTATTTGAACATGCCTTGAGTAGACTAAGTACATGTTTTATAAAAGTGGATGTTATGTGCTAGTATTTAAGGGCATCCATTAACATTTATTTCATGTCATTATATGATCAACAAGCCCTCTCTCATCCCATAGCATTAAATGAGCAATCAATAGTGAAACATTTGGATGTAGTGTACTAAAAAGAGTATAAAATTTGCATACATCATTCTACAGCACTTACATTTTATCTTCAATCTCTTACACATATTTTTATGGGTTCATTTAGAAGAACACATCACTTTGTGACACAACAACAAGCCTTTGTGGATGTTTTTAAATATCACCAATTATTAGATATTAAATAAAGAAAGAGAAAATAAAGATAAACCAAGTTAGCATTAGAGTAGAAGTAGCCATCATGTAGGGTTGGATTTAGACATAGAGGACGAATTTACAAGTATGGATTTGACCAAAATTTGTAAACTTAGTCTCAAACAGAATACAAATTCAATGCAAAGATATCACATTTCCTAAAATAGACAGTTAGATTTTGAAATCTTCACCAATAACATATATTATTTGGCCAATAAACTAAACACATTTATGATTAATTTCAAATATATTAACCCAATAACAGATCAAGGTTAAGTCACATTTATTGCCTAGATCACCATTAAGAAAAGTTTAATTCCCTTCACAATAATTAAAGAAATCAATAACAAAAGCTCAGCAAAAATGGAGCTCATGGAAATATTTAGCTTTTTGTTATTTATTTTTTATGAGCAATTTCCATAGTTTCTTCTAAAGGCTTTACCCAATTTAGTTTTCCACACATAGAACTAGGCGATTCTAACCCACTTTTTGCACGATATATGTGAAGCTAATTAACTGCATTGACTATAAAATCTGCAAAAATCTTCGAACATTAAGCACAAGCCCTGATTCACAAATAGATTGGTTTACTTATACAAATCCCACAAAGAAACGAGTATTCATTCATCGAGTATGTGGAGCAAATTTATTTTGGTGTACCTACACAAAAAATGTGTAAGTAGACCTGCTATTAAAATACCATACTACCTATGTTATACTTTGTGGACAGGCTACTCTTCCTAAACAGTCTACAAAGCTTCTTAGTTTTCAGTTGAGACACTCAAGCTACAATTATCTAGATACAGATAAATCTTTCTATAGAAGTAATAGTGTACTGTGTACTAGAGGGTCATCCATATACATAGTAGCGACTGGTTACAGCACAGTAAACAGACATACCCTTAAGTTCTGAAACTTCAAGCTTGCATTCATGCATGCCAGCTATGGTGCGTTCTTTATAGGCGGCTTTCCTGGTTCATGGCTATGATTTGCACCAGATGGGGGATAGTCCAGGCTTTCAATGTCGCTTCGCCCCTCGAAAACTTGTTCATCTGTACCTACCTGCCACATCTCATCTTCAACGATCTGTTTCATATTCAAATATAGAGAAGATATGTCAGGTTGAAGGTTATTTAAGCGATAAGACAAATCAAACTCTATCAATGAATCTTCTTCATCAGTTCCAGGCTTAATAGCATTCAAAGTAAATTACAGAGTTAATTTGGCCACAAAAGAAGTAATAGAATGTGACACTAGACCTAGAAAATACATATATGGCCTTCTTGGGCTCAGCAAATATGCCTTCCCAACTCTTTTGGATGTTATCAGTGCAACGTTCCTGGAATATATGTCATCATGAATATTGGGGTTGTTCATCCATCCTAACAACTAATTCTTAAAAAGAAGGATTCAGAAACTTAATCTGAAACTATGCAAGGAAATTTGTGTTTAGACTACAATAATTGGGAAATTAAATTATAAATTTAGCATATAGTTGATTTTTCTCTTGTATATCTGTATAGGAAACTAGAATAAGGACCATTTGCACTCTAGGACAGCCAGGTCTAATTGATGTTTCTCCTAAGTTGGAATTGTCAGCCTTTTCTGAACATTAAGGAGAACAATTTTTGGATGTTGAGCGGGTAAGCTCTGTACATGGCCCATCAACGATAAGTGTCCTTACAAGTTGGCCTTAAAGAGGATACCATCCATGTAAGAAGCATTTACAGTATAGGTCCTTTCCCACATCAGAGTCTATGATCAACTCCAAAAGAGGAGATGGCATTGTCACTCAGCTGGCTCAGCTCCAATCGTGTGGTCCAAGATGTCTGTGCTTTTGAGCACTTAGTCTTGAACAACACCACTTTGAGGACACAGCCACTCAAGAACTAACGGTTCTCGGCATAAGAAAATCCCGAGTACCGAACCAGGATGAAGAAAACGGTCAATTTTTTTATCAGACTGCCAAATTATCGCTGACCCCTCATCCTATAACATGGGAAAGCCGTATGGCTCTCAATTTTGCTATGCTATGTTATTTTGGTTTAAACAACACATTCTAAATTTTGCAAAATTAACATTTATTTTTCATTTTGATAAAAATATAAATGGCATTTTCACTAATCCGTCGAGCACCTAAATGTGCAGGGTGCCCCTGAATGATTCTGAATGTTGAAATAAGTCACACCTGAACAAAAGATGGACCGACCACAAAAGAGCCAATAAGTCGGTGTTAGAACAAGATTCTAGAGGAAGAATCGATGGTTGAAGAAAGAAATGAATCCAGGCAAGTCACTGGGAAAAGCAAGGGTAAAAGGAGAGACTTGGTGGTGACTAAAACTCGAAATAAGCAGGAAAGACTTATGTGGTTATGAATTGGTAAAGTTTTAGGCCCGTGTTGTAGCTTGAAAAAAAAAGAAAAGAAAACCTTCCCATACACAAAACACCAGATAAAATTTAGTTATACAGAATTCATTTGTTGTACCTGACCGTTGCTGAAGTAGTGTTCTTGATCTGCCAGACTGAGGGTCCCTGCCAAAAAAAAAACCCCAAAAATATCTCGATTCAATAAACCAAATTGAACTATGTCATGGCATCGAGTCCAATGAATTAGAATCCACATATTTATAAACAAAATTACAAACTGGGTTTTTCAGGAATTTGGAATAACTCCAAACACAAATTTACATATAAACAGTCCAAAGAAAGGAGCAAGGACCGTCTTTCAGTGCCTTGAAGGTCATCAACATAAGTTATGTACTACTAATCTATGGTTTAAGTTGAGAGATCTTCAAAGAATTGCTTAAGTCTTAGTCATATTTCTATCCTTGTACATTCTACAGTCAGACTAACCCACAAAAACAAGAAGCCAAAATACTCACTAGAAACAGGGACTGCTTGCAATTCATGGAGAAATGATAAGCCGATTAACCCCACCATGATGAGGATCAGCAGTGTCCTCTTGAGCTGAGACTCCATCTTTATTAAGGTCAACTTTCTCACAGAAATCTATGGAGAAACTGGGTTTTTAATATGAATATCTTCACATGGATATGTCAGACGTGCAGCAGTGCTCTGGGGAAGCCAAAACGTGCAGAGCTCAAAAGAAGGTGGGAAACCAAGAAAGACGAGAGGAGGAGATTGAATATGCTTAGAAATGAAAGTTGACGCGTATGTGTACAAAGGTTCAACGCCTTATTTATATATATCACTGCCCACAAAGTCAACATCATTTTGGAATCTTTGCCCTCCCACTGCCCACCATTGGAAGTGCCACCAAACTCGTGCTTTCTACCATGAAAATACGAACCAAACATTTTTATATCAAGAAATTGTCACCTCTTCCTTCTCAAGCTTGTTTTTTGTTTCCCATTGAAACAACCATCGCTCGTGCTATCATAACGCTAACTTCTTTTCTTTTTCTTTTTTATTGAAGAAAGCAAATTTAGGTTATAAGAATGAAGCTAAGAAAAGTAGATGAATTGAATAATTTACAATCAAAGGAGGTAATAAAAAGGTCTAATATTCCATCCACAAGGCAGTAATAAAGACAAAATTACATAAGCTGTTAAACATTTTTACCATAGCTGAGTTTACTATCAATCTTAAACTTTGCAACTTGTTCTTTAATCTGTTGTAGACGATGTTTGATATGTTCATTCTTTTTGCACAAGGCTTGGATCTGTGAAAAAAGACAAAGTACCTGAAGAAATATATCAGAGTAAAGCCTTAAAATACCAGTTAGCTGATGATAGTCATTAGAAAACATTGCAGCACATCGATTCTTCCATATGTTTTTTAAAACTACTTGCCAAATAGAATTGGCAATCACATCATTTTGCATACCAAAGCCAAGAATAGCCTCACAAGTGGAATGGTGCTCATACACTACATGTATTATGGTCCAACCAGCTAGCTGTCCATTTTGTCATGACATATATTTTGGGACTATTAAAAATCAATGGCTTGAATTTTTGAATAACGCTAACTTTTTAGAGTTGTAAATTTTTATTTACTTCAAAATAGAGAAGGCTAAGTTAGTCTTCGTTGGGGAACTATTCATCCACCAATTTTCATTAGTATAGAGAGGCGATACAAAAATTCTTAGGTCATGTAATGTAATGTTGCATATGTATACACCTGAAAATGGTCATCGCATTCAATTAATTAAATACAACCTATTTGATTAATGCTTCGACTACATATAAATAAGGTCTTACTTTATTTATATTGTTTGCTTTCCTTTTAATTCTCATAATTCACATTCTTCTAAATTAAATAAACAAAAAACCCTGAACGTGTTTATTTAATTAATCTTCCCTAATCCTGATTAAGAATTAGAGCACATTTCTACAACTTTTTTATGTGCCACCTCATAAAGGTCACATGAAAATAAATAAGCCTAATTATTAATTAGAGTTATCCTCACACACTTCCACCAATAAGAAAAAGCACATGGCTTTATTCCCTCACACACTTCCACCAATAAGAAAAAGCACATGGCTTTATTCCCCCACACTTCCAACAAATTTGGAGCACATGGGTCTTTGTTTCACACACTTAGAATCTCATACATTTGGCATGCTTCCAATTGGTCAAGGGGATTCTCTTCACACACATAGCATGTTGTCCTTGGTCAAGGGGACATTTCTTCTAAATTAAATAAACAAAAAACCCTAAACGTGTTTATTTAATTAATCTTCCCTAATCTTGATTAAGAATTAGAGCACATTTCTACAACTTTTTTATGTGCCACCTCATAAAGGTCACATGAAATAAATAAGCCTAATTATTAATTAGAATTATCCTCACACACTTCCACCAATAAGAAAAAGCACATGGCTTTATTCCCCACACTTCCAACAAATTTGGAGCACATGGGTCTTTGTTTCACACACTTGGAATCTCATACATTTGGCATGCTTCCAATTGGTCAAGGGGATTCTCTTCACACACATGGCATGTTGTCCTTGGTCAAGGGGACAACATCCTGATTCCTTTCATCTCCACCATCTATCTTGTCTCCTTTGAATCTGAACCATTGATAGGTGCCACCTCACAAAATGCTTGCAAAACTCTATAAATACACCCCTCATCCTTTGCATTATCATCCACCTTTTGAGTAATGTTATAATGCTATTTTGAAATACAAATTGAATAGTGTTATAATGCCATTTTCCATCCACACTTTGAGTATTGTTACCATGCAGGTTTTTCGTAGGAGCTTGGAGCTTTCATGGAGTCTTATACTTAGCTTGCATATCATATGTTACTTTGCATTCTCATTTTAGATTAATTAATTGCTTCATAGTTACATTTTATCATCTCCATTGCATCATAGTTACATTTTAGGTTAGTTTGTTTTATGTTTGCATTTGAGCATATGCATAATCATAGATAGCTCATTATAGTTGTATATCATCTCACTCATCTCCACTTGTTCATCCATCACCAACATCATCCTTCATTTATCGTTGCATTCATCATCAATTCCATCATCTTGTTTCATTTAGGAGCATACCACTAATCATTCCAGCATTTGTATGCCATTAATCCTTCCACCACACATTTGCACATAGAAATCATCTTAGCTTGCATATTAAGCATCAAATCTTGTTTTCTAGATAGTCATTTAACAACCTTTATTATCATAGAAATTTGAGGGCCAAATGGTTTAATAAATCCATATAATTAGAGAACAATGATACGTATTTGAAAGGTTTGATTGTATTACGAAATAGATTAGTTTTACTTGCTTCAAACTTTGAATGTAAACTGTCTCATTAAGGTTTGTGTTGACATTAGAATACTCACCACATTCGACACACGCACAAAATGGTGCCCACTGTGGGGCCTTTGCCTCACTTATTGCTAACTTTTTTGATGGTTTCATGTGATTTAAGAGGTGCAAGTTTTGCTTGACTTGGAGCGTTTGCACTAGTTTGGGAGGCGATTCTAAATATTTTGAGCCATTTAGATATTTTAGAGTTTAGCGACTCTTTGTCTGTTTGGCCTCTTGGGGTATTACTTAAAATCAGAAACTCACATTCTATGTTGTGCATTTGCAGGTTTTCCCAGATTTGTTGTGAAAGACCCAAAACATAAACTACTAACAAATTGCAGGGGCTGGATGTTATTTACTTGTTTCATTTGGTTAAGATAGGAATGTAGCTTAAGTAAATGGATAATGAACATCATGTTTCCTTTTGGTTAAGTTAGGAACATATCTTAATTAATGGATTAATGAACACCATGTCTTTTGTATGTGATGGATGGTAGGCATATGCTTTCCCCTTAACTAGGTGATCCAAAAAGCTAGACCCATTATTGTTTATGTGTGAGTATAAGTGGAGTATATGGCATGAGTTCTCTCTTTATTCATGCAAAATAAAGATCAATCGAACTATGGGTATACTTGCTTGCTTTTGTTTATCCTAGAGGGCCTTCCTTATGGGGAAAAATAATCACCCAGGGAGCGACCCAACGGTAACACGCTAAACCAAAGGCGACTTCAACAAGGATATAAATCACGGATACTTGAGGGAAAGTTCAAGAATATACGGGGATAATTCTAACAGATGGATGAAAGGGACTCTCGTCATATGGATTATCCCCCACAAATGGAATGCCTGCATTAAAACCCTTGTTGTAGATTTTCCAAAATCCTTTATCTATTCTTTGGTGCAGCAACGGTTGTTGCCAAGGCATCCACATTCTCGCAGTTTTTAGTAGAGGTGATCGGTTCGGCATGGGAGTTTCATGGGGATTGGAAGCTTGGTTGGCCTAAGAAGAGAGTGCACTATAAGGGGGAGCCCGTGTAGCCAAGCTTTTGAATTCATTTGCTAAAGATAGTGCGGTTGGGGTAAAACCCGCATGGAATCTAAAAGAATACAGTCTTACACAACCTTAGGAGTGTATAATGCAATGTGTCTTCAAATGAAACTCCAAACCAAACACCATAAAAGTATTACATTTTGAAAGTGAAAACCTTGATTCAGTACTACATTCATTGAGGTAGACAAGTCGGTAACTTAGGTCCATCCATTTTCAGAAAATTAGTCCTTCCAATAGTGTTCAACCATTCCTTAGGCAAAACAGATTCAAAATATGTGGTTTACATGATGATTTCACGAAAGGTCAAGGTTAGGAAACCCAAGCTCAAACCTCTTAGTTTCAAACAACACCAAAAGCATTTGTCTATGCTCTATGACTTTAGAGAAAGACTAACCTTCGACTTTTACAAGAGAGCTTGCAAGGACAATCTAGAGTTATACATGATGTACTATTGTCAAAATCCAAGACTTTTCCAATATTTTGAGTACCTTAATTACACAACAGGAATCTAAACTCCAAGTCCAAGATCATTCCTTAGATACCTTAGAAGTCTAAACATTGTCGAAATGGACCTATACAAGTGGAAATTTTAAAGCTAAACCTAGATCTAAACATTTCAAGGTGCCTAAATCAATCAAAATCCATCACATCTTTGTTTGTACAACCTAGTTTCATCTTTGGGATTTTTCATCCTTCTATCAAACGAAACGATGTCATGCAATCAAATCAAACTTAGTCTAATCAATAGAATTTGTCATTCTATTTGACTTAGTTGTAATACTTAGCACTATTTCAAACTTAGATCAAAGCTTAGTCCAAATCATAACATTTGTATGCCCGTCCAAATAAGATCACAAAAGAGGAGACTCAAAGACAAGGAACTTGGAACACCCCACTTTGAAATGGAAAACATAGGAAGTCCGAGTAGTGAAACTTTCGATATCAAAACTCCCAACATTGAAATTCCCAACATTGAACCTCAAAATAGTGAGATCCCTAGCAACATGGCTAATGCAAAAGAAATCCCTATTCCTAGACTCAACAACACTCAAGGGGAAGAATAAACGATGAGGATATCTGAGAAGCGCAACAAGACCCCATCTTCCATAAGTTTCTAGAAGAGATTTTAGAAAGAGATGGGGAAAAATACGTAATAATGTTAGCCAAACAAGGAGTCAAACTTCCCCCTAATTTTGACATCAACATCTTAAAAGCACCTCCCCAAAATCTTGAAAAGGAAACAGAACAAATGGTTGCTTTAACTCACCAAATGAAGAACCTTCAACAACAAGTTCTAGTTATGCAAAGGGGAACTTCGAAATAATACTTGATTGAGGACATTTGTCCTTATCCCTTTAATCCATCCATCAACATGATTCCTTTCCCTAAACGTTGTGAATTTCCAAAGTATGATAAATACAATGGTACAAATGATCCATTAGATCATGTAAGGGAATTCTGAACCATGAGTCTAGAATTTTCACATGAGGAAACTTACTTGATGAGACTATTTCCACGAAGTCTAGAAGGGACATGCCTTGAATTTTTTTCAAAGATTACACCCACCATCAACACATTTGAAGAGTTGGTCAATATATTTCCCACTCAATACTCTTACAACATCCAACATGATATCACCATGAAAGAACTTTGCAACTTGAAACAAAAAAAGGGTGAGTCCTTCCTCATTTTCTTTCAAAAATGGAGGAGATTGTTTGCAAGGTATTCTCGTCCTGTGCCCAAAAAGAAAAAGATAGAGATTTTCATTAACAACCTAAACAATGAGATGAGTTATAGGTTGGAATTACAATGTCCCCCTACCTTTGAAAAATTGATTGAAAACGAAATTAAGATCGAAGAATCCTTAGTCAAAAGAGGGGTCATTAAGTTATACAATGAAAACAACTCATCCACTTCCTCTAACAACTACAACAGTGGGGACAAACATAAATTTTGGCAATGAAACAAGAACATGGGTACCAATGAGGTCATAGCTGAAAATCAAAATACCAAGCCAGTATTCAACCTAACTGCAGTTACCACCAAGACTAATCAGGCAAACAATCCTCCCAACACTCCAAATGTTAGCCAAAACAACAATGAGACTAATCTAGGGACTAAAGCAACATTGTTTCCAAAACCTTCCAATCGACAAAAATTTACACCATTGGGACAATCCTTGGATTCTGCCTTAAAGGAACTTATTGAGGCTAAGCTTATCACAGTGCTAGAATCATGAAACTAGGATCCGCAAGTCAAAACCTTTTGGTGGAACTATGCCCATTACTGTGATTATCATCAAAACAAGGGTCATATGACGGAATATTTTTGGCAATTGAAACACGCAATCCAAGATCTCATTGATAACAAAAAGGTACACATTGAAGGACCCCAAACAAATAGTGATCAGGGAGTGTTCAAGAACCCTTTACCCAATTATGAAAAGGGAGAGTCCTCTAAATCAAATACCAAAGGAAAGAATATAAACTATGTTTATGATTCTACCATTCAATGTATTGAGATGGTTGAGAATTCCATTGAAGACATTAAAATCGGAAGCAAAGGGAAGGATGCCACTACTGAAATCTAGCACAATGATGACACCACCTCACACCAAATCAATGATCTTGAACCTAGAAATCAGAGCACTAACGTTGACATGAATGAAAATCAAATTAACGTCATCAAAAACACAAATTATCAAGACAATACATCTATCAATGCGATCAAAAGAGGACAAGCCAAGGTAACATTGAAAGGAGCTACCCCTTCTACGTCCAAAACAATTTTTTTTCCTGTAACTCAATATGATATTGTCGATCAATTATAGAAATACCTGCTCAAATATCCATATTGGAACTTCTCAAGATTTCGCTAGTACACAAAGAAATCCTAGAACAAGCTTTAGTTGCCACCACAGTACCAAACAATCTGGAAGTATGTACATTTCAAGCTATGGTGGGACATTTGACTGCACCTCATTGCTTATCATTCTCTAAACATGATGATGCATCCATCACCCATCCACATAACATTGCTCTTCACATCAAAGTCCTCATCCATAAACATCGTGTCAAATGTGTCCCCATTTATGGAGGAGAAAGCCTAAACATTTGCACTCTCAAGCTTGTTAGTGCATTAGGATATTCTGAAGATGCTATTGATCCTAGAAGGAAAATCACCATAAAAGCATATGATGATGAAGAAAGATCCTCCCAAGGATTAATCATCTTACCCATTCAAGTGGGACCAATTGTCAAGGACATAGTGTGTCAGGTGTTAGACAAGGAATTGACATATAACATACTCTTGGGAGAACCATGGATTCATGAAATGTAAGTAGTACCATCAACCTATCATCAGTGCCTGAAATTTCATTTCAATGGATAGGAGGTCACCATTGCTACAAATTCTAATAATCCCCAATATTGCAGTGCACTTAGAACAAGTCAAGATACCTTTGTACCACATAATACATAAGTAATCAATTTTGACCATCAAACAAAGAAAGCCCAGTGGGTTCTTCATCAAGACAGTATAAGGAAAGGGCTCAATCAAAAGGTAAAGGGGTGGTTGACTCTTTTTCATGCAATAATGGAAGTCAATTTGATGCCTTATCAAAACAGTTGGAAAAGATCCAAATAAAAGACAAGGGCATGGGGGAATACTCATTTGAGAAATCTTCATACTTATCAAAAATTTCAACTTCTCCTAAGTCACATGGACAACCATCCACCTCAAGACAACAATCTTTACAACCCACCACGCTCTTTGATGGGAAGTTTATAAAAGAAAGCACTCAAGTGGAGGAATCAGAAGATAGGGATTTCCTAAAATGGTTATACAAAGATGAAGAACCTTCACAGGTATTAATGTCCAATATATGCACAGATAAGTACGGCAAAGGTCAGACAATCTTGACAAAAATGGGATATGAGGGAAATGGTCCATTGAGTAAAAGGAAAGAAGGCATCAGCAAACCAATACAGCTTGTTACAATAAACCCCCAAGACAAAATAGGGCTTGGCTACAGGGAAGACTTAAAAGAGGAAGCTACTCAAAGAGTTGTTGAAAGAATCTTACAGCTACAGGCTAGTGAGGATCATGAAATAGATTCTAATGAATATGAATGGGACTCTCTCTCTAAGGAATCTTTCCATGACAAAGAGATCAATGTAATCCAAAAGTATACACCAATATGTATGAAAGGACAAAGTTCTGGTTCTAGACCACTCGAATTTGGATCACAATATATCGTTGACTCAAGTGAAGAAAATCATTCTTTAAGTGAGATAGACACGTCGAAAGAAAGTAACATCTTAGACCTCATTGGACAATTTGACAACATGGCTATCCTAATGCTTACACCTTATGACCTTGACCAATCTAATGATTCTTTGTCCTTAATGCATCTTGAACTAATTGATTGGGATCAAAATGAGTTGCTTGACACACCCACCTTTTCAAACGATGATGCCCTTGTAAACTTCCTATGTTTCGATGATCCTAACACATATTCTACCATTAAATCTCAGAACAAAGCTCCTAACGAAGGGAGTGTTAAACCTTTTAGCTACAGAATGAAAAAATAAGAAATGGATCTAATAGTGAAGACCATCGAATGACACTATTAAATCAGGAAAAAGTAAAAACAAAGAGCATATCTCAAGGTGAAAACCTCCTTGAGGCACTAAGAGATGGAAGGTTTGACACTCTCCTAAAACACTATCAAGAGAGATCTTTAGTGCTAACAGAACCTACACAATCCATCAATGTTGGTACAGTTGAGGTAGTGAAGACCCTGCGTTTAGCAAAATCCATGACAGAAGAGGAAAATCCTCTTTTCACCAAATTCTTTGAGCAAAGGAAAATCAAATTTACTTGGTCATATACTGATATGCTAGGCATAGATCCAGAACTCATTATGCATCATTTATCATTGCCACCTAGCGTGAAACCAGTAAAGAAAAAAATGAGAAAGATGCATCCCCATATTGCCCTTTTGGTGAAAGTTGAGTTGAAAAAGCTATTAGATGCAAGATTCATAATATCTATTGACTATGCCGAGTGGATATCAAACATTGTTCTGGTATCCAAACTAGATAAGAGCATCAGGATATGCACGGACTTTAGAGATCTTAACAAAGCCTATCTGAAAGATTATTTTCCTCTAGCAAACATTGATCTGATTGTAGACTTGACTACTGGGAATGAAATGTTATCACTTATGGATGGATTTTCAGAATACAACCAAATAAAGATAATACCTGAAGATCAAGATAAAACGGCCTTCACATGTCCTTGGGGCACTTTTTGCTGGAATGTGATGCCTTTTGGGTTGAAAAATGTTGGAGCTACATATCAGAGGGCTATGACTACCATCTTCCATGACATGATGCATACTTTTATGGAAGACTATGTGGATGATCTGTTGGAAAAATCCTACACTAGAGAAGGACACTTAGAGATTCTAGACAAAATCTTCATAAGGATGGAGAAATTCAAGGTAAGGTTAAATCCCAAGAAATGTGTGGTCCATGTAACATCAGCTAAAATTTTAGGATACATTGTCTCAGCTAAAGGCATCGAGGTGGATCCCACAAAGTTCAAATCCATTATGGAAATGCCTCCTAAAAATATCAGTCAACTTAGATCATTACAAGGTTCCAGTCTATCAGAAGATTCATTGCACAACTAGTTGATAAAACTCATCCTTTCAACCACTTATTACACAAGAATATCTCTTTCAAGTGGGATGAAAAATTTGAAGCTTCCTTCAGTCAACTAAAGCAGTACCTGATGACACCACCTGTGTTGATACCACCAATCAAGGGAAAACCACTATTATTATACATTGCAACAACAGAGATATCTTTGGGAGCCTTATTAGCACATGAAGATTCTACAGGAAAGGAAAGAGCCATCTATTATATCAGCAAGACCCTAAATGGTTATGGATCAATTACTCCTTTATTGAGAAAGCCTACTTAGCAGTTGTATTTGCTACACAACAATTGAGGCATTACATGCTAACTCACACCATTAAACTCATTGCCAATATTGACCCATTAAAGTACTTACTCAGCAAAGCTGCTTTGACAAGGAGGTTAGCCAAATGGGTCATGATATTGAGTGAGTTCAATATCTAGTATGTGGACAAGAAAGCAATCAAAGGTCAAGCTGTAGCAGATCAACTAGCTGAAGAACCATTTCCAGATAACAATCCAATGAACATTGAATTCCCTGATAATGATATCCTAACCATATCTACACAACAGTGGCTTCTATACTTTGATGGATCTTATACACAACATGGATTAGGCATAGGAATATTGTTTGTCTCATTGAAAGGATACACAATTCCTAAATCCTACATATTAATGTTCCCTTGCACCAACAACATAGCTGAATATGAAGCATTGATCATTGGAATCAAGATAGTTGTTGAATGGAAAATCACAGAATTCCTAGTCTATGGTGACTCACAACTGGTCATCAACCAAGTCAACAATGATTATCAAACAAAGGATGACAAGTTGCTGCCCTACAAGAGGATGGTGGATGATTTCAAAAAGTACTTTGTTGAGATCAAGTTTGCACAAGTTCCCAAAATAGAAAACAAAGCTGTAGATGTAATGGTCACCATTGCTTCTCTCTTGCAGATACCTAAACAAATAAGACATTATGAATTCATTGTAGAACAAGTGTCCAACCCACCTTATGAAGATCTAGAATTCCAAGTGATATGTCATATTGTCAACCCTCAAAATTCCCTCTATGGAGAGATCCATACCTACTTGCAAGACAATATCCTTCCAATTAACTTATCCCAAAACCAAAAAAGAAATTTCATTCGACAAGTGGCTCGCCACACCCTAATAGATGATGCACTTTATATATGAGGTTTGGATGGTACTCTTCTTCGGTGTCTAGAATGTAACGAAGTTGAAACTACTTTACAAGAGGTTCACCAAGGTATATGTGGCACACATTCAAGTGGCTTAACCTTAGCTAAGAAATTGTTACAATTGGGGTATTACTAGTCGAATATGGAGAAAGAGTCATTTCAATATGTCAAAAGGTGTTCCAAATGTCAGATTCATGGAAACTTGATACATGCACCTACACAAGAGTTGCATCCTTTCACAGCTACATGGCCTTTTTGTTAGTGGGGATTGGACCTTGTAGGTAAGATTCACCCCTCTTCCTCCAATGGACATAAGTTTATAATCACAGCCACAAAATACTTCACCAAGTGGATTGAAGTTGTTCCTCTAATCACCATCACCAGAAAAAAAATCTCATCATTCATCCTAAATTATCTCATATGTCGGTATAGTGTTCCTCAATCTATCATTACAGGCAATGGCTGGCCCTTTAAGAATCAAGATGTTCAAGAGCTCTATGAAATAATCCATATCCAACATTGGTTTTCTACACCTTACTATCCCCAAGGGAATGGCCAAGCAAAGGCCTCAAACAAGACTATTCTAAATTTTTTGAAGAAAACCGTTAATGAAGATGGACGTGATTGGCATGTTCAACTAAACCCAACATTATGGTCTTACAGAACTAGTATCCATACCCTGACAGGAGCAACACCCTATTCTCTTGTCTATGGATCAGAAGCTATTCAACCTATTGAGGTTGAGATACCATCCCTGTGTGTGTCACTTAAAGGTATGATTTCAGATAAGGATTATAGAGTATCTAGGCTATAAGAATTAGAATTGTTGGATGAATGCTGACAACATGCAGTTGATCATGTAAAAGCTTATCAACAAAGGATATCTAGGAGCTACAATCACAAAGTAATACCTAGAGCATTTCAGGTGGGCGACTTAGTCTTAAAAGAAAATCCCCGTAATCAAAAAGATCAAGAGAAGAAGGGGAAATTTGAACCTAACTGGCTAGGTCCCTTTGTTATAGTATTAGTCTTTGGATCAGGAGCATATCAGTTGTCCACACCAGAAGGGGATCTATTTAACGAACCCCTCAATAGCTTGCATCTTAAAAAATTTTACACCTAGCTCATCCAGTGAACTGGTCAAGATCCTGAAATAATACCAAAAACATCAGAAAATGTCCTAATGAAATATTAAAAAAATAAAAAAATAAAAAGAAAAGAAGAAAAAAAGAAGAAAGAATCGTCCTCTAGTGAAAACCACTTCGGTGGTGCTTTGGGAAAGTACCTTGGTGAAAACCTAGCAAGTAGGTGCCTTGCGTAAAATAAGCACTCTTCATCTATCTTGGGCTATGTGACTTGCTTTGCATCATTTATCCATCATGCTTCCATCTTTGCACCTATCACGCTTCCATGTCTGCATCATAGCTTGATCCAGTGTTTGTATCAAGGTACTCCCCTAGCATTACTCGGCCCATTCTAAAAATCAGTTTGTCGTATCATATCACACTGGGGGCATGTCCTACATTGGATTGGATTCTTGTACATTCTCAAGGTCAGAAAATTAAAAATCCCATAAACATTCAAAACAAATCAAATTCCAAAAATAGGTCAAAAATTCAAGAATGCAAAAACATAGTCGTCCTTTGAACTACGCCATCTCTAAGCTTTGAACATAGGCAGGGGTGATCTTTGATTATCCCCTGAGACATTTGAGTCAGTATTTTTGGTGTCCGCTATGTTCATATTTTCATCTTGGTCATGTCATTAGTCAAACTCTGTGGTCTCTGCGTGTATAACGTATGAAAGGCTAATCTGTTGATCAGCCCCTGAGGCCCCTAGGATAGGTCTTTAGGTTAGGTCTTGGTCATCATGGTTGTGTCACACCCTGCACTGGGGGAAAAATCTTGCACTCACTAGGGGAAAATAAACTTTAAGCTTGAACCAACAGGAAAATAGTCGTCGGACTAAAGTTACAAACACAAACTTCAAATGGATGATGATCTTTTTGAATCAAGGGTTTATCACGTTAAACACAAAAGTTCAATTTGTTCTACTTTTATTTTTGATATCATATCTCTTGAGTCCTCGATGATGTATCGAACTAGAGGAGCAAGGAAGGAGTATGATTTTTCTTTGTCTAATGTATGTGAGTTTATCATTATTACTATGCAAGTTGTCACGAGATGTGCGCTATAAAGTATCACTGATGACATTCTGAATTTGCATAGGAAAAAGATTAACTCTTGACTATTTACGCAAGTGATGCTCAGGTCATCTCAGTTTAATTATACTTAGATGCTTGTGTTAACTTGCAATTTTAAAACATCATGGAAGTAGTACTCAAGTCATCTTGGTCTAAAATATGCCATCGATGCTTGTACTCACTTTCAACATTTTAAAGGCCCAATGATGATAAAAAAAGCAAAAAATTGGTTAATATAAATGAAAATTTTTGAAAATGAGATTTGCATTGTTAAGTTAGACTGCATTCATGTTAGTATTGCATGTGTATTTATGGGGTTTTTCAATGCTGAAACAATTCCACAATGGTGTCATCTCTATTATTAATGGATTGAGTACATTTGACATTAATCAAAAATAGATCATTCTCATTTAGTGGCACATCAATTGCATCATCATTTGCATATCTTGTAAAAAATTCTCATTTCATCTACATCCATACATTCCATCATGATATTTGCATCACAAAATACAAAAGAAAGGACATACATTGCATATCATTTTCAACATCATGTCATCCACTACGCTTAAATAAGTGATTCTCTTTAGATTTCCAAGAAAGTTGGGAAATATGTTAGAGTTATGAAGCTTAAAAGATCAATCTACTATAATCTTCCCACAACTTTTGGAAGTTGGATAGACTCACTTATTCAAGCTTAAGGCATTGAACATTTGCACTCATAATCATCACATCACATTGCATCATCATAATAAATCACATCACATTGCATAATCATAATTCATTCATCACATTGCATAATCATTATCATCATCTGGAAATTAAATAAAGTCACAACATTGCATATCATAATAGGGAAATCAAGTTCATGTCAACATTTAGATCATAATCACCGTTGCATATCATATATCATCAAAAATGTCATAAATGTCCACGTGTACAAGGATATCCAAAAAGTAGGATGAGATACATCAAAATCCAAAAAGGCACTGTATCATGGGAATCACATCCTCAATATCACAAAAAGGTGTATACACAATGTCTAAGGAACATCACAAAATGCTATGGTGAACTCCCACCAGATGCTGCTACTCTCATGGAACTGGTACCCCCTCTACCCGATGGACTTGCGTGCACTTGGATCTCTCCTATCTCTAGGAAATGGCTATGTGACACCCATGCTAGCAGTTCAAGAATGAGATATGAGAGAACGAGACTATACAAAACTCTCTCGTTGCTCAGGAGGAACGAACTCATGATATTTATCTTTGTAAAATTGCAACTCCTGAGAAATGTGTCAGAGCTCTCTAAAGAAATCCATTGTACCTACAGATGGTGTTGTCTATTGTATCCTCTCAGCAATGGCCTTAGCCTACTTTGTCTGGTGTCTGAAGGCATCCCTCTCTGACATAAGTATGATCATCTGTGCCTACAACTGTTGTATCTACTACCTATTTGTCGCTCTATCAGTCCTCAAAATATCAATCTATGCCTGACACTGTCCTAACTCATCCTGAAGGGACACAATCTATGCTTGAGCCTATGCTATCTCACTGCGATGTGAGGGTATCTCAATCCAAATCCTCAGAAGCACCGCCTGAGCTACGATGACACTCCTCCTGCACCTCAGAACTGCAAAATCCAATAGATGATTGTCATATGCCCTAACATCATCACCCACTGCACCACCATCACTCTCCCCAGCATCATCACCTCTGCAAGCACCCTCTGCACCACCCTCTTCCTCTCCTCTATCTCCATCAACTAGCGATACTGGCTCCTCTGGATGAGTAAACCTAGGAAAGGGATGTGTGTGGAAGAACTCTGAATAATCCTTGGTCATCCCAGTGTCTGTAATAGATAGAACATAATCCCATAAACTAGGGGTCAAGGTATAATACTCTGTATAGGCTATCTCATATGATACACATGGGCCCCACTCTAAAACATCATGTCATCGACGTGCATAATGGGAAACTCCTAGGGGCATCCCCTGAACCTGTCCAAATTGTCAACATACTCACAAATACAAGTAGCGCTCAAGAACAACAGGTGTCCACCTAATTAGATAGTGGGATAATAACATATATAGCATCTCCAATTGACCCTCTGGCCACTGCTCATAATCATAGTATGACCACCATGTGATAGTCTCCAAATCATCCAAAACACGCCTCCAATAAGCAATCTTACCCAACTTATGCTGGATATGTAGACCACTATAACTAAAAACATAGGATCTCTCATGAGGTCGATGTCTCTCTCCCATGGGCTAAGTGACGGCTATATGCTCCCATTCCCAAGTGTGCAATAATGTGACACCACATGACAAACTCGTCACCCTATAATAGAAAACCTCATGCAAATCTTGATATAAGTGGGCTAACATACAGGAACCCCAAGCATACCTTGTGCCATCAAGTGTCATCCTCAATAGTACATGACCCCAACCTGCTGAAAATCCCCTTGACCTATGATCAGGACAAAGGAATCCACCAATGAATTTGGAAAGCACACACAACAAAGGAGCATATATGTTGATCATCTTTGTCCAAGGGATCCATCGGACCATAACATACTCATCTCAACATAATCTCCGCAATGTAGCTATCCCACCCTGCTCTCTCTTATCATACACTACTATCCCATCACTGGGATCCGTAGAATACGATAGACATCCTCAAGAGTCACAGTCATCTCTCCAGTCGGTAAATGAAATGTGTTATGATCACTGTGTCGTCTCTCTACAAAGTTGTCAATAAACCCCTGTTGATTCTATATTGTGGAATGTCTAACAAGGAATTCAACCCACAACAAGAGATAATCTCTATGTTGGCTGATGAAAACTAGCGGACCATGTTCCAGGTCTTCGGGAATCACTCCCGAGATTGGAGTACATCTCCATCTCCTTAATCGTGAATACAAATCAGTCAGTTAATGTCATGTTCACTCAAAATCATCAGTCAATTAAACTAATATGCAGTCATTCAAATCCACTCAATCAAAACAATGAACATCTTGATCAATCCTACCCATCATGAGGATGATCTGCTATCAATCCTACCCATCGATCCTCGCCTATTATGAGGACGATTTGCTATCAATCCTATCATCGTTCCTTGCCTATCATGAGGAAGATATGCTATCAATATTACCCATCGTTCCTCTCCTATCATGAGGATGATATGCTATCAATCCTATCATTGTTCCTCACCTATCATGAGGATGATATGCTATCAATCTTACCCATCATTCCTCACCTATCATGAGGACGATCTGCTATCAATCAACCCATTGCTCCTCACCTATCATGAGGATGATATGCTATAAATCCTATTATCAATCCTTTCCTATCATGAAGATGATACAACACTAGTTCTAACATTTGATTCTCACCTAGATCATGAGATCAAATCATCACACAAAAACATCAATTAAACACTGCACATACCACAATCTGATTGAAATCAATCCAAAACATGACAAACTGACGACTTCTAGGCTGCAAGAACATCTTGCGAACATCACCTTGAAGGCTTTCCGTAATCTCACCCCGCAAAATGGGTCAAACGACAAGCTAAACCACTTCAAATCACCAAAAATGACAACTTTCCAAGGAAACAAGAGGCACCATTTGGGACCCCAAAGGTGCCAAAACAAAGTATGCAACTCAAAACAAGGTTTTCAAGGATTACAAGAGGTGCCACTTGGGACCCCAAAGGCGCCAAAACTCTCACAAGGCTCAAAAACACCCATTTCAAGCTTACAAGAGGTGCCACTTGGGACCCCAAAGGCACCAAAACTCTAAAAAGGCTCAAAAACATTAATTTTAACCTTGCAAGAGGTGCCATTTGGGACCCCAAAGGTGCCAAAACTCTTAAAACACATGAAAAATTGAATCTCAAGCTTACAAGAGGTGCCATTCAGGACCCCAAAGGTGCCAAAACTCTTAAACATGCTAAAAAACACTCAAAAATGACAAAAAAATCCCCCAAAAGTGCATCAATAGCATCCCATCAACTACAACATCTATCTATGATGTTCAAAATACTTCTAAAAGGAAAGAAAATGACTAACAAAGAGGTTTCTCATAAAGCGTATCATAGGTCCAAAGGCAGCAGGCTGATCAGGTTGGCGAAGACGCTCGAAATGATGCTTCTAGTATGGGATCACCATCTTCCTATAAACTCTCCAATCTTCAACTTCTCCAAACTCAAAATGTGCAAATGAATCCCATTTTACCCATTTTCACCTTTTTGGGGTAAAATGGAGGGAATTATGGTGGGATTTATTTTCCATTTTTACCACAAAGGAGGGGTAATTAATCAACACTATTCAAAGAAAGAGCTTGCAATGAACTTTCGAGAGATAAATCGTCTTTGACATCAAACCTTCACCGAATCGACATTGGATCATTATTGCATCATCACAACACTTATCACATCATTCAACACTTCATTTTCTCATCCTTGTATTCACTGATTTATCTCTCGAGGGGGCATAATATCCATCAATACCTGAAATTCAAAATCTGTGGCATCAAAATCTTGCATCATCTGAACATCAACATCAAAATCTTCTTTGAAGTAATGTGTAAAAACATCACTTCAAAGAGGGGCAAAATGTATACACCTGAAAATGATCATCGCATTCAATTAATTAAATACAACCTATTTGATTAATGCTTTGACTACATATAAATAAGGTCTGTCTTTATTTATATTGTTCACTTTCTTTTAATTCTCCTAATTCACATTCTTCTAAATTAAATAAACAAAAAACCCTAAACGTGTTTATTTAATTAATCTTCCCTAATCCTGATTAAGAATTAGAGCACATTTCTACAATTTTTTTATGTGTCACCTCATAAAGGTCACATGAAAATAAATAAGCCTAATTATGAATTAGAATTATCCTCACACACTTCTGCCAATAAGAAAAAGCACATGGCTTTATTCCCTCACACACTTCCACCAATAAGAAAAAGCACATGGCTTTATTCCCCCACACTTCCAACAAATTTGGAGCACATGGGTCTTTGTTTCACACACTTGGAATCTCATACATTTGGCATGCTTCCAATTGTTCAAGGGGATTCTCTTCACACACATAGCATGTTGTCCTTGGTCAAGGGGACATTTCTTCTAAATTAAATTAAAAAAAAACCCTAAACGTGTTTATTCAATTAATCTTCCCTAATCCTGATTAAGAATTAGAGCACATTTCTACAACTTTTTTATGTGCCACCTCTTAAAGGTCACATGAAAATAAATAAGCCTAATTATTAATTAGAATTATCCTCACACACTTCCACCAATAAGAAAAAGCACATGGCGTTATTCCCCCACACTTCCAACAAATTTGGAGCACATGGGTCTTTGTTTCACACACTTGGAATCTCATACATTTGGCATGCTTCCAATTGGTCAAGGGGATTCTCTTCACACACATGGCATGTTGTCCTTGGTCAAGCAGACAACATCTTGATTCCTTTCATCTCCACTGTCTATCTTGTCTCCTTTGAATCTGAACTGTTGATAGGTTCCACCTCACAAAATGCTTGCAAAACTCTATAAATACACCCCTCATCCTTTGCATTATCATCCACCTTTTGAGTAATGTTATAATGTTATTTTGAAATAGAAATTGGAATATTGTTATAATGCCATTTTCCATCCACACTTTCAGTATTGTTACCATACAGGTTTTTCGTAGGAGCTTGGAGCTTTCATGGAGTCTTATACTTAACTTGCATATCATATGTTACTTTGCATTCTCATCTTAGATTAATTAGTTGCTTCATAGTTACATTTTATCATCTCCATTGCATCATAGTTACATTTTAGGTTAGTTTGTTTTATGTTTGCATTTGAGCATATGCATAATCATAGATCTAGCTCATTATAGTTGCATATCATCTCCACTTGTTCATCCATCACCAACATCATCCTTCGTTTATCATTGCATTCATCATCAATTACATCATCTTGTTTCATTTAAGAGCATACTATTAATCCTTCCACCACACATTTGCACATAGAAATCATCTTAGCTTGCATATTAAGCATAAAATCTCATTTTCTAGGTAGTCATTGTAACAACCTTTGTGCTCATAGAAATATGAGGGCCGAACGGTTTAATAAATCCCTAGAATTAGAGAACAATGATACGTATTTGAAAAGTTTGATTGTATTACGAAATAGATTAGTTTTACTTGCTTCAAACTTTGAATGTAAACTGTTTCATTAAGGTTTGTGTTGACATTAGAATAACTAACTCACTCTACACATTTCGACACACACACAATAGGTTATGTTTTTGGAATAGAAAATCTTTATCTGCATGTTGTTGTGCGTGTAACAACCATATCAAGAGGATCGAGCACCCCATACATAATAGTTGTATGTAATTGTGTGATATTATAGGGTGAAGTGTTCATTTGATGAAGAGAAAACCCAATTAGAAACTTCTTGTAGTATTAACTAGGTTAAGAAGGCTAGATATAGAAAACTCATTAACTAAAGTATTGTATATGTTAGAAGTAGGAATAGTTTGAGAAAAAGTTAACAAAGTATAATTGAAATATTCTAAATTATCTAATATAAAAAATTTCATTAGAAAATATATTATCAAATGTAGTAAAATATTGTATAATAAAATCAAACATTTTAGAAGAAGGCAAAACATTAGGTTCAACAAAATGTAAAAGTGGGGAAATTTGATTCCTAGTTAATGTTTAAGATTTCAACTAATCCCTTTTACTAGATAAAACCAAAGACCATAATTTATTATCATTTATGATAGAATAAACAACATTTTTTGGTTTTATCTATGTGTATCTTTATCTCATTAAACTATGTTTATTTTGTAAATAAATTATAGATCTAGAAAATGAAAACTAGAGAAAAAACAAAAAAAACAAAAAAATTAAAGATAAAGTACAAAATGAACTATACAAAAGAAAACTAAACTATTTATGTGTGATGTTGTCCCATATCAACGCTATCATCAAAGAACCTTAGAAAACTAAACTTTTTTTATAGATTGAATAAATTCCTACACACATGATCCTAATGTACATAAAACATAATCTAAAAATGATTCATAAATAAGAGAAAATAATAGAATATGATATAAGGAAATGGTCAATAAACCAATTAGATTGAATAAATAGATATCATGAAAGATGAAAAATATGAAAGGTGAAAAATATTAAATTTCTAGTCCAAATTGAGTCTTCAAATACACTTATAAACTAAGATAGAGGAAAAATAGAAAACCAAAAGTGGTCAAACCTCTATTTTGACCTTTCAACCTCCATGAATTATCAAATGATGCGAGAAAGATTGGATTCAATGTATTCTCTTAATCCTGAAAGCATCTAAAATATCGTAACAAAATAATAAAATAACCTATGAGTTGTATAGTCTCAAGTCTAAAGTAGAAGTATAATGGGATATAGAACCCTAAAGTGTCAAACAAGGGAGTGCAACATTCAAGCTCATAACAAGACAAATATTTGCAAATCTATCTCAAGACGACTGAAAGAGTGAGAATGGTAGCAAGAATAATAAGAATGATGATGTTAAGAGACTCACTAAGCAGTTATAAGATTTAACGAAACAATAAACATAGTATTACCTCACCTGAGAAACGATCCAAAGTTGCAACTCAGACAAGCAGTCCAGATGGAATAAACCACATAATAGTCAAGGTTGCCATAACTTGCTCCATGACAGTGATAGCACAAAACAATTACAGGAGCACAAACTAGACTAAAACAACAATAGAAACAGAGCATACCACAGAAAGCAATATGGTTTCTGATAACATATGTTGTTTATGGATACGTAATCTTTATAATAATTTCAAGCTCTTATAATTAGACCACTGGGTTTAATTTTATTAGAGTATTGTACCAGATCCAGTTATATTAATCATCAGAAATAATTGCTCAAAACATTTCTAGATTTGATTGTATATATTTTTTATATTAACGTTTGAGATCACACTCAGTAATCTATATTTGAAAATTTGATATCATTAATAGCAGAAATAATGTTTATTGACTCAAATTGTCCCAGTCATTGATGCACTGTTACGTCAATGTCCTATGTTCATTGACGTGAAGCTTAATCGACCATCGTTCAACGAAGACAAATTCCACGATAGATGTTCGGACAAAACATGTACGTTATTGTGTTGCCATGCAATTGGTGTTTCTACCAACAAAATTTGATCTATGTTGAATTATTGAGTACGGCTGATGGTCACAAAAAACTACTTCAATCATTCAACTGCACCATATTATTTGCGTTTGAGTAAATAAGGATGGCGCCAACTTTATCGAATGACACATTGCAGATGACTTCAAGCCATTTTCGTGAGATAAGGTTTTTTAATCTGTGTTCTCTATGAAAGAGAGGCCACAAGTTTAAACCCTGTAGGGGGTAAGGTATGTACACCTCGTTTTTTGGAGCATGAATTAGGTGCCTCCCTCATATTGGGAGTATGAGGAGTCCCATATACTGTAAGCCATTGTAGAACCAAAAAATAGATTGCCTGGTATTGTGGACTATAAAAGGACCTTTCCTTTTCCTTTTTCCAATTAGGGTTTGGGGGAATGGAGAGGATAATTTTGACGGTTATCCTCATAGATAGATATAGTGATATAGTCATAGATGGTCTAATGAAATATTATTTATTCATATAATCGAAACATAAAAATTATAGATTTTAAGTAGAAAAACAAAACAATTTAAATCAAACTTTTTTATGAAAATATAAAGTGTAAAATGATTTAGAACAATGAATTAATTGTGTTTATTAACTATGACAAAGATTACATCAAAATTAAATATTAATAAATTATATCTAGGATAAATACATATCAAGATCCACAACTCATCCAAATCTATGGTCTTAAATCTATTGTTTCTCTTCCTTCACTTTTCTCTTTCAATAAATTGTCACCTTATTATAGACATTCCTTGATGTAGTAAGGCTACACTAACCAAAATATAGTACACTAGACTATGCATTGTTAGTTTGTGTTTTTATTTTCCTAGTGAGTTAATTTATTTTCTCTTAGTTATAAGTTTTTTCTACACTTTTATTAAGTTTAATTAGTGTAATACCAAAAATTGCATCCCATGCAATTTCACATTCCATAACCTTCCCTTTAGCTTAATTAAATTTGATAATGTAATGTCTCCTTCACCTAACCTTAATCTTGTCATCAACCCTTTTATTTTCGATCATTAAAGTGAACTTTTGTTGTAGGCATCTGCATGTTGCACGAACATCTCGAAAAGATTCTTGCCTACGTAACCATTAAGACATTACACTTTCCACCTACCCACAAAGTGTAACACCTCTACAACTTGCAAACATGCCAAAAACACCCCTTTACATGCCTATATCCATTTTATAATTCCCATTTTTCCCTTCCTTCAATTCTATTTGATCTTCAATCTTCTTCATCTTTCACTCTTATTTTCTCCACTCTATCAAGCTCTCTTGCGTCTTGGCTCTCTAACCAATATTTTGGCATTCTCTTGGCATGTCATGGGTGTGGCATGCTCTTCCTTTCGGTAGGGTATGTGCAGGATCATCATGGAAAAAATAGGCCCTTAAGTGGCAAAAAATTCAGAAAAATCAAAGTTAGGCAACTTGACGTAAAAAATTGAATAAGTTATCTATATTATATCAAAAATATGTAAGAATAGAATATGTAGCAAATTGAATGTAGTTTCTAAACTACTAGGTTTTTAAAAAAAAGAGAAAATCTATTTGGTGAAAATTTGAAATTTTAATGCAGTAGTACTTAAATTTTAGGGAAAAAATAAGAACTAAGTATTTGTCTGACCACCCTAACCACAATAAAATGATAATATTTTTTTATAATATTTTAGATATAAGTATAGGACTCATGTCCCGATGTGATGCATATTTTTTGTAATTTTTTCCAAGTAAATAATTAATTATGAATTTTTTATTACAAATTTTTAAAAATATAAAAACTCGTATGTCTAACCAACTTAACTTGGTTAAAAATTTATGAAATTCATTTTTTATTTTTTTAATCCTATAGTATGTGAAGCATAGAATGTGATGCATGTTTTGGATTCAAAAAATGTGATCCCATTTGAAAGCTATAGATGTTTTTCAATCAGCCTATCAATCAAGACTTTAGTCGTAATTCGAATAGAAAATGAATAACAATTACTTATTAAATTCAAAGTAAGGCATAATTTATATTGGTGGAAAGCTAAGAATCTCCTTTAAAAACTCTTTTCGTTTCATCAATTTTGGGTAAAAAAAGAGTCGTCAGCCACATACCCATCATATTGCCACTTTTTGGCCCATCATGATCCTCCTCATACCTGATATCACTAACTTGCTAAAGGGAGGGTAACTACATTCTTTGTTTACATTGCATTATCATCTTTACTTTTATTAACATATTATCATTCTAATTCATCTATCTATTATATTTATCTTGTCTATCTTCTATTTTCTTTTTTATCTATTTATCTAGTTGTCTATGGAGTCGGGAACAACTATGTGGGGGTTTGATTAAGGAAATTGCCTAAAACAATCCCAAAAAATTTCTCATTTCTTTGTGTGCAGGTTTTGAGGGTGTAGCTTTGTGGGAGGCTTTGTATGTGGACCACTTGTGAGTCTCCTTTTCTTCCTTTTCATTTTCATCATTTCCTTCCCATCTAATTTTGTCTATGTTATTTAGTGTTTTTTTTTACACTATTAGTTAAGCACATCTTTGAGATTTTAGTTGCCGAATAGTTAGTAGGTTCATTGTTGTCTCTATGATAAACTTATTTTTGGGTCTATATGATACCATAATGTTTCACGAGGATGTCTGTGCACTGCACCGTCATCCTTGACGAAGAGCTTATCAGTTTTCTCATGAGACTTTTGCAACCTGATCTTTTGGTCTCTAAAACTTTCATCCTTTAATTCAACATAAAACACAAAATATAAACAAATTCCCTTGTCTTTCCACCCTTGTTACCTGAGCTTTGTTCCTTGAGGTAGTCGAGGAACTTTCACCCCCTTTGGGATCATATCCTTTGGGGTTTCGAATTTACTCCTCTACATTTTGGTGAACCTAACATGAATCTATCCTTAGCTTTATATTTTGTTGGAAAATTTCTTCTCTTTTGTTTGGGCATCTGTTGGACTGCGTTGTGACACTTTTATAAGTTTCACAACCCATTCCACTACTTATGAGCACATAGTTACAAGAAGCTTTTGACATTTAGATATGGGTTCAAGAAGATAGTTCAATCCACCCCATTCAAGTATTGAGTTTGATCAGTTCACTATAGGATTGTCACCTGGTTACACCCCACATTTTGATTATGTTCATCCATCAAAAGAAGTTCAAGAAAACTCTCAACCAAAAACCTCTTCTAGGTATTCTCCTCTCATAGATCATGATTTTTCTCTCAGGGTCCCCTTTAAGCAAGTTTAATATTTGGAAGAGAAGCTTGAAGATTTTGAAGATTTTTAAACAAAGAAAATACATACACTCAAGTTGCTCCTATTCTTTTTGGTCTAAGGGACCTACTTATCTCAAATCATAAAGGTCTTGAGTTTCTTCAAGGGATAGCTAATTTAGTAGAGAACAATGTTTTTGTTAGAAATCTAAAATAGATTGAATAACCCAAGGAACTTTTTAAGAGAAAATCAAAGCTACATAAACTAGAAAAGCATAAAAAATACACACTAGAACTCTGAGAGATTATGCAATGTCAATATGACACAATGCATTAAGAGGTTCCAAGATTGCTTGATACAAAGAAAAGATTGTATGAATGGATGCACAAGTATGAAAATACAAGCTAGGTAGTGAGTTTATATAGAACTTAGGAGAGGAGGTAGGTGGAAAATCCAACCAATAGGAATCAACCACAAAAAGTGGAGATGGCCACCAAAAGTGAAAAGTGTTCCACCCTTTAAGAAAGGGGACACCACACCAATTATCTCATGGTTATTAAATAATAAACTCACTTTATTATCCTAAGCAATCTTAATAAAAGTGTAGGAAAAACCTAGGCCTAAGGGTAAATGAATTAACCCACTAGGAAAATATAAACCTACACCAACACACCCCCATACGCACAACTTAGGAGGATGTAAAATATGATGGGTCCCAACAAATGAGGCCATGTTAGGTACCCATGTACATATCTATAAGGTAGGGGGAGTAACCATACCAAGGATCTAGGTCACAAAGAGTTGAGAGCAGAGGGATGCCCTATCTTACCTAAAGCTAAGCGAGTGTTTTAGATCAAGGATAGAGAATCAAGAGCACTCTCAAGTGCTTTTGTCACTCTATTGATCTGAATGCTTGAATGGGGCTAAACAAGATGTTTTTTGGAACCTGAACTGTACCTTAGAAAGCTCTTTGCCTGAGGACAAAAGCATGGGTCATGGATGATAGCCCAGTGCGCTAGCATCTCTCTAGAGCGCTAGCATCCATATGACCAAAAAGTGAAAATTACAGTGCCGAATGTCTAAAAATATACTTATGGTTTAGCTAATGAAGTTTAACGATATAAAAAGAATAATGAAGTATGAGAAATAACTATGAATATGATAAAGGAGATGATGAAAAATAAGGTGATGAAAACCAATTCACTAAGAGTCCAGTTCGCCAATGAATTCTATGCACATGTATACCTACACACAACCAAGAGAGAATTTTTTTTGGGTTTGTATAGGGGTTTGCCTCAATCAAACCCCTGCTTTGGAATTTCCACCTCCATGGACAGCCAGATAGATAGAAAGAAATAGAAATATGATAAAGAAAGTAATGTTGGAATGGAAATGGAACCGAACACTACAAGAGACAGAAAGCTACACAAATCCAATAACAAAATAAATAAAAGTGTTACCACACTAGACCAAATGCACTTAAGGACAATGAGAGAGGAATGCATGCCCACAAAAAAGGTAGATTCGACGTAGTTGTAACAATGCCGAAAGTAGCCTCACTAGGCACCGAACTAAAGCTTTTGTTGTAGAGCACATAGTCAAGTTTGATTTTCTAAGGTGGAGGGATGCAAAAATGGAATTTTCAAGAGGGTGTAAATTCGCTCCTATACATAAATTTTCCCCCACTTTAGCAAGCTTGAGTGTCAATGAATTTTTGGTAAAGTAGATTGAAGAGTTTAGAAATATATACCTGAACAATTAGGGAAGCCAACCGTAATTTGTGAGCTTGAAAGTGTAGGGAATACAAATAGCTCCATAGGTATTCTCTTCTGAGGAGGTTCAAAAAAATGACTCCATAGATCCTCAGAGCTCAGAACTATAGAGTTGAATAAAGTACACTAAAGGCTTGTAGGTCAACGATCAACAAATCTCACAGGATGCAAGTGATTCACAAGCCATCAGACTTGCAAAGAAGGCACCCCCCAAGTAATCTCTCCTAAAGGAAGCCTAGTGTAGGGGACTCCATAGAGTTGGACTAGAAAGTAGCTTCACAAGCGCACCTGAAAAGCAACATGTTAACCCCTAGATAAAACATGTTAGAGAAAAAAGAGCAACCAAGTAGGAAAACAAGCTGACAATCACACAAACAATCAAAAAATTGAAGGAAGATCTTTCAAAGGGGTCCCTTGGAAACCATTCAAAAGAAGAGGGGTCCACTCAAGGGACGCATTGTTTGAAAGTGTAGGAATGTTCCTCACAAATTGATTCAACATCAAGAAATCCTTTCAAAAGATGTTCACTTCATCAAGGAATTTGAAAGGAAGAAAATGCCCCCTAGCGAGGGGAAGGCCAAAGTTTCTCCTAAAGGAAAATTTTCTCCCACCTTAGAGGAAAGTTCTTCAATTTTTGTCTTTATGAACCCATGACGAAGGAAAGACGTTCCATTAGGGGTCCTTGTTGAGATTGTGATTTTTGAAAAATGTTTTGAAAAGACTTTCAAGAAAAGATTTGTTGGCCACCAACTACATTTTCTAAAAATTGAAGAGATGTGATAGCCCCCCCTTAGGATTGTGTGTGACAGACGTAGACATCCTAAGGAGAGAAAATCAAGAATGAAAAAGTGATGTTGTGGCCGCGAAACATAGCAAGATGTAACTAGGGTAGTGTTTTCACACACACAAAGGACAACACATAAGCATCACAACATCACAAAGCAAGCATGAAAGATAAGAAGACAATAGTGTAAAGAAAGATAGTCATATCACGACCAAGAGACACATGGGCGATCTGATATTACTGCTCATAAATATATAAGTATAATAATAGTATATTAATGAACTATCATCGACCCCTTACTATATTAGACCATAAGAATAATGCATGAGAAGACCAAATAAAAATTAAAAAAATAGGTCAACATGGAAGGGAAGCCTAAATTCCCCCAACACTTTGCATCATCTCTAATTGTCAAAAATCAATACATATAATAGAGGAAGAATGATGTAACAAATAGAGGAAGTTATACTACACATACACACTCCTATATCCAAGCACCTACGAGGGTGACAAGGGTCATCTAGGAACACATTACGCAAGCATGGGGGAACACAAACACACACACACAATCTACACTACAGATAAAAAAGAGGTGCCCCCCTAAAACTCATCAACCAAGAGGTTGTTAGCTTCCAAATCTAGATCATTTTATGGAGAATGCAGAAAAGCCTACAAGGGAAGAATATGAAGGGGGGAACCCTCCAACCCCTTTGTAACAAGAGCCAAGGAAGAAGGCCCCATGAGGTCTTCTCCACTCAATTCCTATGGGGTAAAGGTGAGAGACTTCGTAAAGATAATTAAAAGGGTCGAGACCTCGTCCAAAGAGTTAAACAAACACTTCACAAGAGTTCCATGTGTTACCTCAACAAATGAGGGAGGTGACACTTGAGATTCACTACTAGGCTCATCGAGTGACTCGAGAGCAGTGACACTCTGGGAATGTTGAAACTTCTTCCATCACTAGGATGGCACATGCTAACACAAAACCACCCTTTGAAGAAGGTGGATTCCTCTTTTGACCCCCATTTCTAGTGGGGTCGTCCTCCATCTTTTGTTTCATCGGAGGATACAAAATTGCCATAGATGAGGTGAAAGGCATGGAGGAGGAGGAGGAGACCGTGACAAACACCACCAAGGTGTTCAACATGTCCATGGGATTTGAAAATAGTGGGATGTCTAGAAGGGACATCCAGTGAGGTGGTTCAATTGAAGGAGCAATAAACACCTACACATTTTTTGGGTGAGGGTCATTTACGCTCACAGTAGGAGATAGAAGTAGCATCGGGGCTAATTGAACTAAAGCAAAGAAGATAGGAGAGGGGGACACAACAACTGGCCTTGAAATAGGAGTGGTTGAATCCCCTTCCTTCCTTTGTAGAGCAGCCTGCTAAGCAGCCAAAGCCTTTCGGTGACACTTGCACTCACTTGCAAGGCAGTTCCTATGACTCTGGGAGCTAGAGGTTGGAGGTTGGGATGGAACAGAGGACTCCTGCTTATCCATCAAAGTGTCCATCACAACCATTTTTGGTGGAGGGAGAGACTCCTAAATGGGAGTGGGAGGGAGAGGTTGAGAAGTGGTTGGAGCAATAATAGGGGGAGTCAGCTCTAATGTCTCAGTGATGGGCCTCTTCCCATTCACTGCCTTGGGGGAAGGAGCAATAGGAGGCCAAGGAGGCCAAGACATAGAGGACTCCCCATGGGGAGCCTTCCCTTACCATACCAAATGGGTCTAGGCATTGTGGGTAGAGCATGAAGTTCGAACATTAGACGCTTGGGCTTTTGTCAAGTAGGAACCATATGATTCTCTAGCAAGCGCCTAGGGGTCAAATCTGATGATGTCGCTATAGGGCGAGAGGGAGTTATAGGTAGGACAACAACAGAAGAACAAGAAGAAGAAGAATGTTGAGCATGCTTCCCCTTTTCTCTTCTTCAAGACAAGGCGACATCGCTATCAGCCTTTAGGCAAGACCTATGTGAGATAGCATAGGGAGATGGATGGTATCTCACTTTACGCATTAAGCACCCACTCTTGTACTTTGCATAGGTTCAGTACAAGAGGTCCATCCTAGGAGGAAGCAGACCAATGGGTGTGTGGACCAAAATTGATCTAGCGAATAGCTAGCATGCTCAACCAATGGTTTATGGCCAATATCATGGACTACATGCACTATACCCTCATGGATGAAATTTAAATTTTTATGCACTATCGAGGGAATTTTTTACATAGCAACTAACTAGGGAATACCTAGTTTCACCCTAAAGAGTTCAGACCCTAGGATTATATCAAAGAGTAAGTTCATTGATTTACATCCAATAAGGATTGACAAGGTGATGCAGCTAAGGGGAGGTATGGAAATTCTGTTGTGAGTATATAGATGTTACTCTCAGTTTCCTAATACCCATATTTGTGCAAAAATTTAATTAGCATAATCTCCTCATTTATGACATCACTTGACACATGGGGTCAACAAGAACACCTATCACAGTTTTTCCATTGATTCATGAAGGGATGTATAAGGGAGATGGCTCTCTATTATAATTCATCAACAGGTCCTACGAGGTGAAATTTATGCCAGGGGAACTATTTGTAGGCTACATGGATGGGAAGATGCAAAAAGGAGGCCACCACATACGGGTATGTGTGGGATCATGATGGGCCAAAAAGTGGCGATATGATGGGTATGTGTAGGATATGTGGCTGACGACATTTTTTTTTACCCAAAATTGATGAAACGAAAAGGGATTTTAAAGGAGATTATTAGCTTTCCACCAATATAAATTATGCTTTACTTTGAATTTAATAAATAATTATTATTCATTTTCTATTTGAATTATGACTAAAGTCCTGATTGATAGGTTGATTGAAAAACATCTATAGCTTTCAAATGGTATCACATTTTTTCAATACAAAACATGTGTCACATTCTATGCTTTGCATACTATAGGATTAAAAAAAAAAGGATTGAATTTAATGAAGTATTGACCAGTTTAAGGTGGTCAGACATACGAGTTTTTAAGTTGTAATAAAATTGATAATTAATTATTTACTTGGAAAAAAATTACAAAAAATATGCATCACATCCGGACATGAGTCCTCCACTTATATCTAAAATATTCTAAAAAAATATTATCATTTTATTGTGGTTAGGGTGGTTAGGACACCTACTTCTTATTTTTTCCCTGAAATTTAAGTACTAATGCATTGAAATTTCAAATTTGCACCAAATAGGTTTTTTTTTTAAATAAACCTAGTAGTTTAGAAACTACATTCAATTTTCTATAGATTCTATTCTTACATATTTTTGAAATAATATAGATAACTTATTCAAATTTTTACGTCAAGTTTCCTAACTCTGATTTTTCTTATTTTTTTGCCACTTAAGGGCCTATTTTTTCCATGATGATCCTACACATACCCATACACTAAATGAAACTTTCATAGATCCCCCAAGGTTTTTGCAACAAGATAGTGACCCAACTAAGGTTTCATTATGCAATGCCTATGAAACCTTCCAAAAACACCACTAGGGGTCACAGGTTGGGTTGCAAAGTATAATTACTCACAACAGTCAGACCCATAACTCTCTTAGGATATGAGGAAAGGGCCTTTCAACACCACTAAATGAAACCAAAATGGTTCATGTCAGGTTCACCAAAATGTAAGATAGGGGGACCAACCACACCAAGGCTCCAGGTCATGGAGAGCCAAGAACAGAGGGCTACCCTATCTTACATCAAGATAAGCAAGTGTTTTAGATCAAGGATAGAGAATGAAGAGCACTCTCAAGTGCTTATGTCACTCTATTGATTTGAATGCTTGAATGGAGCTAAATGAGCCAATTTTTGGAACTTAGATTGTACCTTAGACAACTCTCTACTTGAGGAAAATAGTGGGGGTCAAGGACAATAGTGTGGTGCACTGGTGTCTCTTTGGGGTGCTGGAATTTGTACAACCAAAAAGTGAAAAGTGCAGTACCGAATGTCCAAAAACCTACTTATGGTTTAGCTAATGAATTTTAATGAAATAAAAAAAATAATGAAGTATGAGAAATAACCATGAATATGATAAAGGAGATGATGAAAACTAAGGGGATGAAGACCAACTCACTAAGAGTCTAGTTTTTCAGTAAACTCCATGCACATGTACACCTACACCTAGTCAAGAGAGGAAAAACGTTGGGGCTATATAGCGGTTTTCCTCAGTCTAACCCTTGATTTAGTGTTTCCACCTCCACGAATAGCTAGATAGATAGAGAGAAATAGAAATATGATAAAGAAAGTAATGTTGGAATGGAAATGGAACCGAATGCTACAAGAGACACAAAGCTACACAAATCCAACAACAAAATAAACATAAGTGTTACCACCCTCGACCAAAGGGATTCAAGGCTAATGAGAGATTTATGTAAGCCCATAGCAATGGTAGAGTCGACACAGCTACAAAAAAGTTGAAAGTAGCCTCACTAGGCACCAAGCTGAAGCTTTTGTGGTAAAGCACACAAGATGTTGTGATGTTGGAGATGTGAAGCTATTAGTGAAACAAGTAGCTCAAATGTATGAAGATGATCAAACTAGTGTGTAGAAACTCAAGAATTGCCAAAGAGATGAAGTGAATGAGCAAGATAGGCATTTGAAGATCAAAATGGGGAAGGAGTCATTTTTGGGTTGGCTAGTCGACATAGAGGTGATAAATTTCATCCCCAATGAGGAGTGTAACATCCCTATAGACTCCAAAGTCATGAATATATCAAGGACGATAGCGTGCCACACTCACGTCACTAACAAAAATTAATCCACCAATACAAAATACAAGTGCCAAGTGGATTCATTACAGATGGGTGATGTGGAATTTCATAGTCGGGTTTGACTTTCTAAGGTGGAGGGATGCAAAAGGGTAATTTACAAGAGGGGTGAAAATTTACTCCTATACAATATCAAATTTTCCCCAAAGAAGAAGGCCCCCATTTAATAGAGAGAGAACATCCCTTAGAATAGAGAGAGAAGAAGAGAAGGACTAAGTAGCCTCCCCTAAAGAGGTCCAATGGTAGATGCTCAAAAATAGATGGAGAATATGGTCCATGGTCATCAAACAACATTCCTCCCCTCAGGAAGAAACAAAACCAAAGGTATATGCACACTATCTCCCAAGTCCTGAAAGGAATATGTAGGAAGAAAGTGTAGAATGTGTGAATCTCTGAAATTGGCGTAGGTATTCCCATGTTGATGCTAAAATTTGTCACAATCAAATTAGGTGTTCTAGGCCACACTTCCAAAGATGACAAATCTAAATCTGCTAGAGACTCATGTAGAGTATAAGCTAAGGACTCAATATCTCCTCTGAAAAAGTCTCCAAATTTTGATTCAAAGTATCTACACTCATGTCAAACTGAGATGAATGATCAAGAGGATCAAAGTGTTTTCTCACAAAAATCAAAGAAGAATCATCTTCACCATAGAGAAGATGAACACACTCAATAGTGTCCCCCAGATCTATAATATGTGTCTCCATAAACAAGTTTGAAATACCTATCAAGAGATCATCCCAAGATAAATTAGGAAGACTATAGATATCATGTTGTAAGAAGTCATTAGAAGATTTTGAAGAAGCAACTCTAAAATTTGAAGTAGCAATAGTAGATCCAAGGACAAAAGAGTGCTCCTTAAAGAGAAGATGTATGTCGTCAATAATGTCATATATATCCAAAATGTAGGACTCTACAAACAAACAAGAGATGGCTAGTGGAAATTGGTCCCAATGGATTGAATCCTGAAGACATAAATGATCCTATTGTAATGTATCACTGGAGGCTCTCGACGAAGCATCTCTACAATCTCAATCTAAAACAGGTGATTTCAATGTAATCTTAACATGAGAATGAGAAGTAAGAGAAGTCTCTATGTCATATGAATGTTCAAGATGTGCATAATACTTAAGCTCCTCTAGAGTATCATCATCAAAGGGTATATTATCTACATCATCAAGTGGAATGAGGCAATCTGCAATAGGATCATATGTCTGTGGATAAAAAGTTCTCATCTCTAGCTTTCAAATGATATCGTATTTGCTAAAATCCAGTGCTGGAAGCAAAAGTTATGAATTTTTCAAAAACTAGTTGAATTTAGCTTGTAGGAAATGATTTTTCCTTGCAAAAAAAAAGTTTTACTTCTGATTTGATTTCTGAAAAATCTACTCACTATTTGTAGACAATAACATAAACCCAAAAATATTTTGATGCTAAGAACACAACCCAAAAATCCTTTTTTGATCTAGCAAGTAGAATATGAAAAAATGAATTTTTTTACCTTCAATTGGTAGAAAAATGATGCGTGACACTTTTTGGATAGTAATTTTCTTAATATTTGTGCAAGATATGCAAAATCTAAAAGATACCAAAATGATATTTCGACCTTGGCTACAAAATGCATAAATTATTTTTCCTACAAATGAGTGGACATTGTATTTATGAAGCAAAAATGAAAATAGCTCCAATAAAAAATGGTTTTATTCAAACCCTTGCCTACAACTATGTCAAATGATCTCCAATTTGGATGAAACAAAAGCCAAATCTAACTTTCTCAAGCCTTTTGGCATTAGAACAATAAAAAATGCTACCAGTATAACCAAAAATGTTGCAATCACTTGGATCTCACAAAACACATATGCTAAATAAAGAGGTAATTAAATCTTTGCAAATCCTTTCTGATTCTATAGATTTTTCAAGAACTCAAGAGAAGAGCATACATGAATTTACAAGATTTTTACAATAAACCCAATCTATCAATCAGGAATCTAAGAACTTAGATTTCTAAAAACAAAAGCTCTGATACCATGTTATAAGTCTGAAATAGATTGAATAACCCATGGAACTTTTTAAAAGAAAATAAAAGTGACATAAACTAGAAAAACATTAAAAATGCACACCAAAACTCCGAGAGATTATGCAATGCCAATATGACAAAATGCATTAAGAGCTTCCAAGATTTCTTGATACAAAGAAAAAAATGCATGAATGGATGCAAAAATATGCAAATAAAAAGATAGGTAGTGAGTTTATATAGAACTTAGGAGAGGAGGTAGGTGGCAAATCCAACCCATAGGAATTAACCACAAAAAGTGGATATGTACTGTGACATGGGAAAATAAACAAGAATAATGAAAGCATAACAACAACAACAACAATTGCAAATTGCCTAATCATGCTAAGGTTCCCCATATCAATAATGAAGTGCAGTGCAACAAAGAAATTAAATAAAAAGGAATATTATCATATAATTCCCATTCTTGCTTGACTCCCCTCCATTATTCTTCTGCACTTTGCTTTGAAAAATCTCAATGCTCTCAGATTTTGAGTGTGCAATATTAGCCTGTAAGTATTTTGACAAAAAAAAATTGAAGATTGTGATTGTGATTACCCATGAATGAAATTCAAAGCTTCTCTTATAGAAGCTTCACAGATTTGATGGTCAAGATTGATTTGCGTTCGAATGGTCTAGATCGAGTGTGAGGATCTAATCAAATAGTTCAATGCCTTGATTGATGGGATTGATTAGATATTAAATAGCAAATATGATTGAAAGATGGATTGAATAGTTAGCCAATTTGATTGATCTGTTAGAAATGTAATTGGAAGAATGTGTGAGTCAAAAGGATGTGACAGATCAATCAGGTGAATGAGTTGAGAGAGAATGTTAGTCAGGAATGGAGAGAATTATGCATGAGATATTTAATTGAAAAGGTAGGAGACATGTGCTCAAATAGAGGAATTGATTATAAAATTAATTCCTTTCTTTGTGGAGGAAGTTGTGTATGTGATTCCAAAAATCAATTAAATGACATTCAATTTATGGAATCACTTTAGATGCAGAATTAATTAATTAAATGAATAATCATTTATTTAATTAAATGTGGGAGAAAATGAATTAATTAGATATGTAATTAAATAAATTTAAGAAACTTATTTAATTAGTAATAAGGGATTAAATTTAAAGGTGTAATTAAATAAATTTAGAAAACTTATTCAATTGGTAAGAAGGGATTTAATTTAAAATGTGCAATTAAATAAATTTAGGAAACTGATTTAATTAATCAAAAGAAGAGATTATAATTAATTAGTGATGTAATTAAAGTAAATTAATGTAATTTACTTAATTAATCAAATTTAGAAGAATAATGAAAATGAATAAATTAAAATTTTAAGACTATTTAATTAATTTAGAGGAAATGCGATGTTCAATTATAATTAAATGATAAAATCATTTAATCATTTTGCGGGTATCTTGAATTAATAATGAAAAATGCAGTCATAGGCCTAAGCCATTTTTTAGTGTCTATAGTTTTCCCCTCTTTGACATAATGTCATTTTGGTGTTTGTGTCAAAGAATAAATAATAACATGTCCCAGTCGTGCCCCAGTGTGAAATAGGTAAGGGTATGCCCCCTTGGTAAAAATGACAAATTTTTGAAAAATTCAGAAAAAATTGGAAATTGTCTTGATTAGGTAAGTGGATAGCCAGAATTTTGAAGGTGTCTAAAGAAATTAGTTAGATTGAAGATGATGGAAAAAAATTGTTCTAGCTTGAAGATGATTTATGTTAGCGTGAAAGAAAGATATGTCATCACTTTGTTGTCCTTATACTAAGCATTTTCAATTTAATCATCATTGGGAATTAAAATGATACAAATGGATAACAAACACCATGATATGAGATAAATTAAGGTGTGCAAGGTCATCCACTTGCGAAAATAGATAGTCGCAGACAAGGAATGTCCCTGACTCATACTAAGGGCTAAGTTGCCCCAATCCTTTTGCCAAGACAATCCGCAAATAGTAGTAAAAGAAAATGATTCATGAAATGTCATTGCTCCTCTAAATCCTATTGCCAAGATATCCTTTAGGTGGCTAGTGACATGACAACTTTGAAAAGATAAGACAATCATCATGATACATCATTTCTCCTCTAAATCCTTTTGTCAGGACATCCTTGAGGTGGCTAGTGATATGACAATTTCAAAAAGATAAGACAATCAGTCAAAAAGCAAGATATGCTCATGTAACATTGTCGCTCGTCTAAATTCATCATAGGTCATTGTCAAGGTGGCTAGTTACATGAAAATTTCAAAAATATAAGACAATCAGTCAAAAAGCAAGATATGCTCATGTAACATTGTCGCTCCTCTAAATCCGTCATAGGACATCGTCTGGCTAGTTACCTGATCATATTAAATCATTGAAAAATGAAAAATTATTGTTAAGACATGTGTATCAGATCTTTGTTTGTTTTCCAAGGTTGACTTGGTGATGACAACATTGTCTGGTCACCCTTTAGGAAGGACACATCCTAAAGAAGATTGAAATGTCAAATTTGATTATTGCCAATGTCAGGATTCAAGAAGGACACATCCTAAATAGATGACATGACAGGGTTTGACATTAGGAAAGACACATCTTGAAGACCCTGTAGCTGAAAAGAAAGAGTCTAACGTCAAGAAGGACACATCTTGAAAACTCTTAAATGATAGATTGATAGACTAGATGTTGATTCAGAAAAGACATATCCTGAATAAATTGGACTGGTTTGATTGTGCATCATTTGTGACCTTATGTTTGATTCATTCTTTGTATGACCATGTGACATGACCAACATGAAAGATCCCTAAGAGGACTGACATCTAAGGCCTTGAGGGATGTTAAGCCTTGCCTATGTCGTACACACAAAGACCACATAGCTCGACCAAACTCCAACTAAGAGGACTGATTGAAAAAGATTTTTTTTATTTGAAGATATTTGATGTGTGTGATAGTGAATGTGTGAATCATAATGGACTGACCAGGTGTGGCCTCAAGGGCTCATCAATTTATGGCCTTTCCTACATTATACACACAAAATCCTCATAGTTTGACATGACCAATGACTTTGTCTTATTGACTAAGGACCAAGTCATGATTTTATTTTGACAAGATTAAAAAGATTGACCTAATGCCTTGGGGGTGCATCGACAGATGGTCTTGCCTACATCCAGTTATAGAGGCAACATAGTTCAACTTATGACAAAGACTGACATGACAGACATTGACTTTGTTTTTTGTAGTTTTCTGATTATTTGGATTTTTTTGGGATTTTGATATTTTTTGAATGTTTTTGTGTTTTCAACATGTTTTCTGAATGTTTTTGTATTTTTGACATGTTTTTTAAATGTTTTTGTATTTTCAAGTGTGTTAGGTCCTGAAGATCTAGAGGTCTATTTTGTCAAGAACGGGTGTTAGGTATTTGCCCCTAGTCAGGTACTGTGTGGGATGGGATGCTAAGAATGATTGTGTGGTATGCTGTGAGCATCAACCAATCTAAAGCCATAGGACTAGCAACTACTCTCATTGTGGGTGTTGCATAATGAAGGATGGATAGTTATATTAATATGGGTGAAGGTGAAAAGACCCTGTGAAGTGATAATAGATGACTGAGTGAAGATTATCTACATATGGAGCCTTTTTTCCAGGTTTTCACCATGGTACTTATCCAAAGTGCCATTAAAATGGTTTACACTATTCGATGGATTATTTCTCTTTACTATTTTTATATTTTTTGATTTTTTTGGTGCTAACAAGATGCATGTTTGCTAGGTTTTCATCAAGGTAATGATTCTTCTTTTTATTTCAATTTTTTTTTTTGGTTTTAGCCAAGCTCTCTAAAGCTATGTGTAGAACTGATACATCGTGATGATGCCTTGACCTTGTTTAGGTGACTGTGATGGACAAAAGGACCTAATTTGGATGTGGAATGTAAGTGGAAAATATGACGGATGATAGAAGTCACGGATGAAATATGTCATGGTATGATCCCTAATGTGCACACTACATTGGCCACCAGGTTTCAGATGAAAAGGAGTTTGGGCGACCATTGAGTTAGAGTACATGAAGGGTCCATCATCAAAGACACATCAAAAGACGTCATCGATGAAGGTGGGATGATATGATGGATATGTGAACATGGATGAGTGGAATGGAATATATGGTATGAGTGAGAGTGACGTGGATAGAGACCTTGGATCAACAAGCTCTTTTCTTGACCTCTTTCCTTGATAGATTCCCCTAGTGATTTTTGATGGAGAGGCATACTTGGAGATTGACTTTTGCTTTCCTTCACTTTTGAATTTTATTTTTTATTTTTCTGATAGCTTTTGATTTTTTCTAGAGGAATTTTCTTGACATTCTTTCTCATTCTTGACTTGTATTTTTGATTGGTCCAATAGCTTTTTATGGTGGCTAGAGGACTTGTCTTAATCTTTTTTTTATTTTCATTGTATCTCTTGATTCTTGATCTCCTTTTAAAGATAGGCCATTCATTGGAGATTTTCCTTTATTCTTTTCGTGAACTATAACTTGTTGAGCCATGTCTTTGATGCAGATGGACATGAGTGAGATGGATGAAATAAGTGAAGTGATAGGAATGTCTAGTGGACAAATGGGAGTGGCGATGTCATCAATAGAATCTTTGGGACTATCCTTTTCTGTACTACTAATGTCAAAGGAAGCTTTTACATCCTTAATGACTTTGCAAGGTGACTTGGTAAAGGTGATAGTAGGAGATGCATATCCTAGCCCAGGGTAGGTGAGATGGAAGGATGATAATTCGATACCCTCAATGGAATCATGATTAAGTAGTGGTTTATCATGGATAGGGGAGGATGAAGTGGAAGCAGATAGGAAAAAGGTGGATGTAGTATCAGCATCCCAAAAGGTTTTAATCCAAGCATGACCATCTTTTTGTGTTCCCTCTGCAGCTGTCTTGATGGACCTAGTAGCAATAGCATTGTCATTTGCTAGTAAATTATTCATGCAATATCCTCCACATCCCTCGTCTTGGATCTGGATCTTGGGATCCAAGGATTTGGTAGTTAAAGCAGAGGATGTGGTGGCAGATGATTGTGGGACAATAGATGTCTTGGTGAGTGTTGTGGAATCAATGTATTTGGACAATTTTGATGTTGAGGCTTCACAATTAAGTGACACTTGATGTTTAGAGAATTCTCACAGGTTAGGTCAATACTCAAAGGGATCAGGGTCACCCTCGATAGTACTTTTGGTTTTGTGGTAGGGAAAATTTAGGCATTGATGATACATGGAGGGAACGACCTACATAGCATGAATCCATGGTCGACAAAGGGGAATATTATAAGGGATTTCTAGATCTAATACTTGGAAAGTAGTAGCCAACATCATGGGTCCCACTCAGAGTGGAAGTGTTATTGTGCCTTGGGAGGATCATTCATCATCATCATAACCTTTGATGACTATGCTCTTTGTCTTATCCACGCATGCTTTAGAAAAACCCAATTCCTTAACCAATTTTAAGGAAAAAACATTCAATCCTGCTCTACTGTCTATTAAGACTCATTTGATGCTATTTTGATGAATGAAGGCTTCAATGTGTAGTGAGTCATTATGGTTCATCTTTTGGGTTGATTAGCCTTTTTCAGAAAAGGTAACATGGTGAGACCTCGCAATGAATCCAACCATGGCTTGAAATTAGTTGATGTTGAGGTTGTCTAGGATAGAGGTTTCTTTCAGCATCTTATCTAGGATGGCCCTATGCTTGGGTGATGTGTGTACTATTTCCAATATGGATATTTGTGTCAGGGCTTTCTCTAGCTACTCCAGTAAGTTAAAATGGCCTTTGGCTTGGGACTGCTTGGGAGGTGAAGGGGTAGGTATGGTTGTTTTAGTTTTGCAACTATTTACAGTAGACTCTGGGGTCTTCTTGATGGTAATGGAGTTCACATGTTCGTCTGCAACATGAAGATGGAGGATTTTGGTGCAGTTATAGCCAGTAGCCGTATAATTGGTTGTGTTATTATTTTTAGTACCTGAATTGGAGGCTTTCCCTGAACTATAGTCCTAAAAGGGAGTCTTGTAGATCATGTGATCTTGATTGGAAGTGTGTTGTTGTTGTCCCTTTACCTCAATTACTTTGTCTTTTATAAGGTCCTGAATAATATTTTTTAGTTTTCTACAAGTAGATGTCTTGTGTCCTTTACCTTGGTGATATTCACAAAAGGCATTATCATCCCACCAAGAGGGTTTAAAATGAAACATGTAAGACATGGGTTCCTACAGTTGTATGACACCTAATTGAACAAGTTTCTTCTGTACCATTTCAATGGGTTCTCTAAGGGGAATGTATTCATGTTTAATGTATTTCATAGGTGGTCTTTGTTGTCCTAGTCCCTGATTGTTTCATAGGGAATTTTCCATTGGTTTAGGGGTTTGTGGTGTAGTTGTTAAGGCTTCAGGTCCCCTTAGAGTGACAACAGGACTAGTTTTGTTTACAACTTTGGTATCTACAACCCTATCATTCATGACATTTTTGTTTCAAGATCAGTATTTATTTTTTTCATTAAACATTTGTTGATTTCTTGTATTCTTAGAGAATATGAGGGCACCCTTAGTGACAAGTGATTTCTCAATCATTGTTCCTTTTTCTACTAGGTTTGCAAAGTGTGCACAACAATGAACTTGGAAGGGATCTTTTAAAGAATCTAGGAGGTTTTCAACTAACATGTCCACCTTTTGTTTTTCAGGGATCTCTATTTGGCATTGTCTTGCCAAGTTTCTCCATCTTTGGAAGTATTTGATAAAGGACTCTCCCTCTTCTTGTTTCAAGGTACACAAGGTGGCTAATGTGATATCATTTTCAATGTTAAAGGCGTAGTTATCTACAAATTTATTGGCCAATTCAGACCATGATGTTATGCCCCCAAGTAATCATGAAAACCACTCAAGTGAAGGAACCATAAGAGTTCTAGGGAATAACCTCATCAAGTATGTGTGCTCTGAGGAAATTTCAACATAAGCTGTGTTAAATTTTTTGATGTGCTCGATTGGTTTGCTTGTCCCTTTGTATTTTGAAAAAATTAGAAATATGTATCCTTGTGGAAAAGGAGGCATGTAGGTAGTCCTATCAAAGGGGTATGGATGCAAGTATTGCCTATTATAGGATTTTCTGGTTGTTACTTGCATGTTCTCCACTTGTTTCTGTAAAGCAAGCATTTGTGTAATTAAAGCATCCACTTGTGGGTTTTGTAAGTCATTCCTATCATCAGGTCCCACATTTTGTGTAGGTACATGGTAGTTGTATGAAGGCGTATATTATTGTACTTGAGGTATATGTGTATATGTGGTGTTTATGTTGGGTTTCCCTTGTCTATTCTGAATTCTGAGTTGTGCATGGGTACCTTGTTGTGACGTGTTTTGTGTGAAGGTATTTGATCAAAACCTTGGTTGTGTTGGATTCCCCTGAGGAAACGTATGTGTACATTGTTGTCCTTGTGTAGCACTATTTTGGGGGATAGCATGACTATATGTGGTACCCTTGACATTAACCTTGGGTGTGGGTCTTGCACCTAAAAATATTATTCTCTTACATCCAATAGGATTGTTCGAGGTAGTATTCATGGTGTTTGTTGAGGTCATAAAGGGATTAGTGCCTATTGGTGGTGTTGTTGACTATATTACAGGTGTTGATGTTGATTGGGTCACATCCTGTGTCATGGACTATGTAGCAGATGATGTTTTAGGTGGAGTTGTGAAAGGAATCCCATTAGTGGGAGTAGTGTGAACCATTGCAGAACTTTGTGTAGCTCCTCCTAAAGGTATGTTAAGGTTTAGCTATGGTATAACATTCTGTGGAATATGTGTCATATGAACCTGGCTTTGGTTTAAGACATTTGTAGGTGAATGTACTACTTGTAGCATGTTTATGTCAAATCCAAGTGGTAATTTAAATCCATCTTCTGTGAGTTTGGCTAAAATTTTCTCAAGGTCAAGCATGATGAGCTCATCAACAAATTCAACAACCTTAGGATCCTCAGCTACTACCTCAAGTTCCTCAATAGTTATATGACCTTGGTCGTCTCTCATGAGAAAGTTTTCAAATGAGTTGACATATGAGTTAGACCTTGGAGGTTCCTATGATGTTGGCCTGAGGTTCATTTCGCTAGTGGGATTGTAAGAGTCCTCATGTTGTTGTGGAGGGTCTATTTCTAATCATCTCTTTTGTAATATGGTTTGGACCATAAGATAAGACTTTCTCAAAGAAGGATGACACATAAACGTGAACAGTAAGGTATGCAACTACCTAGGATGTGAAAGTATAAGCTATTCTTTTGGTTTTTTTGGGGGGGATAAAATATAACATGCAATGACTAAGGTACGACTTAAGATAATGTCTAAAATTGCAAATGTCTAGGATATGAAATTTATGCTATATTTTTTATCTTTTTGGGATAAAATATGACATGCAAAGACTAGGGTATAATGCAAGATATACGTCAATATTCGTGGATAACTAAGGGATGAATCTCTAAATGACCAAGTTTGATGCAAGGTTCCAACTAGGATTATCAATGATGTTTTAGGATCAATACCAGAATGACTAAGTGATAGGTCAACTAAGTGGAATTCAAACTAGCCTAGTGAGTTTGAGGTATTCCACTAAGATGACAAATGACAAATTGTAAAATGATATGTCATGGGCAATCAAATTTGAATCACCATTTTCAATCAAGGTAAGATAGTTTATCTACCCTAATTCTACAATGTATTATGGACAAATATTTCCCTAAGTATGCTAAGGATGATCTAAGTAATGCAATAATGAAAGTAATAGGAAAACAAAGGATGAACCTAAATATGAGCAAGTCTGATCTATAATTAGAGGTTAATAATTCAAATGTATTTAACCTTAATTACAATTATTCCTGATCCAGATAGAATTGTGTGACTATGTTGTTTAACCATTTAAATTATAGACTATGTTCACTCTTACATAAATTAATGAAATTACTAATTACTAAAATGTTGTAATTAGAAATCAAATATTAAATTGAAAAATAAATTGAAATGAAATTAGAGAGAATGTAAGACATGAGATAGAAGAAGAATGAGACGAAATATAGAAAGATCAAATGTAGGTTGATAACTGAGTTCATCTTTCAAAGGAATACGTCTCCAGGTCTGCTTCTCAATGTTGGTCCGCTTTCATTAATATCGCTAAGCACCTAAAGATGCCTTCTTACAATATTCAAGCTTCAAAACCTACACAAAATTCCTCACAATCTCTCTCACTTTTACAATTTTGGTGTATAATAACACTTTGTAATTCTTCTCCTCCAAAAAAATCTCACACTAGAATTATTTCTCCAAGTAAACTTCATTAATTATTCTCAAGCCAAAACTCTCATAATTCCAATAATTTCCCCAATCACAACAATAAATCCCCTAAAAATAATATGCCCATTTAAATAAATGGCCCTTATAATTTAGAGCTTACAAAATAATATTAAAAGGCCCTTTTAAAATCCCTTTAAAAATTTATGACAGTATTTTTAATATTTTATTCAGCCCTTAATTTATCATGTTTCTGGGCTAAAAAGATGTTAAACTATTAATTAGGGATTATAGGGGATTTGATTTGTTATTATTGTGTTTTAAATTTTTAAAGGATAATAAATCCCTTAAAATCCTCTAAAGATCCTTACAAATCTTTAAAAATCTTGTAAAAGCCTTTTAAATAGCCCCTTTAAATTTTCATTTTATCGAGCTTATCAAATTTGAAAAGATTTAATATTCTTTACCACCGTTTATATCAAAATGGTTGTTATCCCAAAATTTGTGCAAAGGAGGAGTTTAGTGTAATGGTGGGGTGCACTTGAAGGCATATGGGACATTGAGGGTTCAAACCACCCAAAACACAATTTTAGCTTTGTCATTTATTAAAGCAATTTTGTGATTTATTAAATATCACTGTTGCCTTTTTCACAGTCGAGTAAGGTGGATAGTCTAATGGTGGAGAGGGTATATAGGGAAGGGTTGGTCAAGGGTTCAACCCCCATTTCCTTCTTATGGAATTTTTGACTTAGCCACCAATGCCACATGGGGCCCAACCATTGGGCCATGTGACACAATATTGGCAACACTTGGATGACATGTGTCATAGTATAATTGGTCCACATCAATTTCTAGTCCACCTGTACATGCCACGTCACCCTGACAAGTTATGTCACCACATCATCTATATGGATGTCATGTACCAAGCTCAGGTGCTGCCATGTCATCATGCTGATGTCATCATTTGACTTGGTCAACCCATTCTTTTTGGCAGCTTTCACCGGCCATAACTCACTCATACGAACTCTGTTTTACATGATTCAAGCGGTGTCAGAATCGTCTCGATGAGCACTTCAATTTGAGGCTAAATTTGAGTAACTTGGAGATGACCAATTTCTAACCTTTGACTGGCCTCTAGTACACAGTTTGATTGAACCTTTGACCAAGCATAACTTGCACATACGATCTCCTTTTGACACAATTCAAGTTGTGTCGAGATCGTGTTGGTGAGGTCTTTCCAATGATTCTAGTTTCTTTGGATTTTGAGACTATGAAACTTTTAGGTTTACTGGATCCACCTGGATCAAAGTCACTGATCTGAATCGAGTTTACAACAAAGAGTAGATTAGGTAATGAAATCCTATAGTAACTATTTTGAGTTTTCAGTTTTCCAAATGTTAGATTTTTTGTGATAGGAAAATGCATCATTTCAGACTGCAAATGCGGTTCAGAATATGAGATGCATCATAAAAAATTGGATCCTATAGTAAATCATCCAATTTTTCAATTTGTTAAATTGCAAGGATTTATATGACAGGAAGATACGTCGTTCCAAACTAAAAATGCAGTTCAAAATATCAAATGTCATAGAAACTAGCAGATGTACTTTGTAGTGTCAGATGTGGTTTACTAGTAAAATAAACTCTCGGGTCTAGGTCCAGTTTCAATTTTTTAATTGAAAAAGTTTTGTGATAGGAAAATGTGTTGTTCTAGACTGCAAATGCAGTTCATAATATTAGATGCATCATAGTGGCTTATGAGTGTGATTTTCTATCTCAGATGCATTGCAGGTTTTGGCAATTGTGACTTAGGATGCCAGATACGGGTTTTTGTGTGACAGTTGCGACTCAGTATGCTAGATGTGGGTTTTTGTGTAACAATTGTGACTCAATATGCTAGATGTGGGTTTTTGTGTAACAATTGTGACTCCTGCTTTATCTCATCTATTAACATGGGTAAAGGTGAAAAGACCCTATGAAGTGATAATAGATGACAGAGTGAAGATTTCCTATACATAGTGCCTGTTTGCCAGGTTTTCGCCATGGTACTTATCCAATGCACTATTGAGATAGTTTTCACTATTGGATTGATTATTTCTCTTTACTATTTTTGATATTTTCTAATTTTTTTAATGTTAACAAGATGCCTGTTTTCCATGTTTTCATCAAGGTAATGATTTTTTTTTGTATTTTTAATGGTTTTTAACTAAGCTTTCTAAAGCTATGCGTAAAATATGATAGATGATAGAAGTGGCAGGTGAAAGAGGCTATGGTATGATCCTTAATGTGCACACTATGTGGGCCACCAAGCTTCAGATGAAAAGGAGTTTGGGTGACTAATGAGTTAGAGTACATGAAGGGGTTGTCGTCAAAGACACATTGAAAGACATCAACAATGAAGATGGGATGATATGACAAATATGTGAACATGGATGAGTGGAATGGAATATATGGTATGAGTGAGAGTGATGTGGATATAGACCTTGGATCAACAAGCTCTTTTCTTGACCTTTTTCCTTGATAGATGCCCCCAGTGATTTTTGATGAAGAGGAATACTTGGAGATCGACTTTTGTTTGCTTTCACTTTTGAATTTTAATTTTGATTTTTCTGATAGCTTTTGATTTTGGCTAGAGGACTTTTGTTGAAATTCTTGCTCATTCTTGACTTGTATTTTTGATTGGTCCAATAGATTTTTATGGGGGCTAGAGGACTTTCCTTGAGCTTCCTTTATTTTCATTATGTCTCTTGATTCTTGATCTCCTTTTAAAGATAGGTCATTCATTGGAGCTTTGCCTTTATTCATTTCTTGAGTTGTGACTTGTTGAGCCATGTCTCTAATGTGGATGGACGTGAATGAGATGGATGAAATAGGCAAAGTGACAAGAATGCCTAGTGGACTAACAAGAGTGGTGATGTCATCAATAGAATCTTTGGGACTATCCTTTTTTGTACTACTAATGTCAAAGGAAGCTTGAAAAATGTGATATGGGAAAATAAATAGGAATAATGAAAGCATAACAACAACAAAAATCATGAATTTCCTAATCATGCTAAGGTTCCCCATATCAATAATGAAGTGCAATGCAACAAAGAAATTAAATAAACAAGAATACTATCATCTAATTCCCATGCTTGCTTGACTCCTCTCCATTATTATTCTCCACTTTTCTTTGAAAAATCTCAATTCTCAACATCAAATCTATCAAGTCAATCACTTAAGAGTCTTCAAGATGTGTCTTTCTTGACGTCAAACCCTATCATGTCATCTATTCAAGATGTGTCCTTTCTAAATCCCAACCTTGGCAATAAGAAAAATCAAAATTTGAATCTTCTTTAGGATGTTTCCTTCCTAAATGTTGTGAATAAGTTTCCTAAATTTGTTTAATTAGACATTTTAAATTAAATCCCTTCTTCTTACTAATTAAATAAGTTTTCTAAATTTATTTAATTACACCTTTAAATTTAATCCCTTCTTACTAATTAAATAATTTTCTTAAATTTATTTAATTACACATCTAATTGATTCATTTTCTCCCACATTTAATTAAATAAATGATTATTCATTTAATTAATTAATCCTATCATCTAAAGTGACTCCATATATTAAATAAGTCATTTAATTGATTTTTGGAATCACGTAGACAACTTCTTCCACAAAGAAAGGAATTAATTTTATAATTAATTCATCTATTTGATCAAATGCCTCCCACCTTTTCAATTAAATATCTCATGCATAATTCTCTCCATTCCTAACTAACACTCTCTATCAGTTCACTCACTTGATTGACCTGTCACCTCCTTTTGACTCACACATTTTTTTAGTTACATTTCTAACTGATCAATAAAATTGGATAACTATTCAATCAATCTTTCAATCAGATTTGCTAAATATCTAATCAATCCCATAAATCAAGGCATTTAACTATTTGATCAGATCCTCACACTCGATCTGGACCATTCAAATTCAAATCAATCTTGACCATCAAATTTGTAAAGCTTCTATAAGAGAAGCTTTGAATTTAATTCACGGGTAATCACAATCACAATCTTCAAAGTTTTGCTATAAAAATACTTATAGGTTGTTATTGCACACTTAGAATATGAGGGCATTAAGCGTTTTCAAAGAAAATTGGAGAAGAATACTGGAGAGGAGTCAAGAAAGCATGGGAATTAGATTTTTGTATTCTTGTTTATTTAATTTCTTTGTTGCATTGCACTTTGTTATTGATATGGAGGATCTTAGTATGATTAGGAAATTTGTGATTGTTGTTGTTGTTATGCTTTCATTATTCCTATTTATTTTCCCATCTTAGGTTCTCCAAATGTGACATGGGAAAATAAATAGGAATAATGAAAGCATAACAACAACAATCATGAATTACCTAATCATGCTAAGGTTCCCCATATCAATAACGAAGTGTAATGCAACAAAGAAATTAAATAAAAAATAATACTATCATCTAGTTCACATGCTTGCTTGATTCCTCTCCATTATTCTTCTCAACTTTTCTTTGAAAAATCTCAATTCCCTCAGATTCCGAGTGTGTAATATTAGCCTGTAAGTATTTTGACAGTAAAACTTTGAAGAGTGTGATTGTGATTACCCGCGAATGAAATTCAAAGCTTCTCTTATAGAAGCTTCACATATTCAATGGTCAAGAGTGATTTTCATTCAAATGGTCCATATCGAGTGTGACGGTCTGATCGAATAGTTGCATGCCTTGATTGATTAGATATTTAGCAAATCTTATTGAAAGATTGGTTGAATAGTTAGCGAATTTGATTGATCAGTTAGAAATGTAACTAAAAGAATGTGTGAGTCAAAAGGAGGTGACATATCAATTAGGTGAGTGAACTAAGAGAGAGTGTTAGTCAAGAATGGAGAGAATTATGCATGAGATATTTAATTGAAAAGGTAGGAGACATGTGCTCAAATAGAGGAATTCATTATAAAATTAATTCCTTTCTTTGTGGAGGAAGTTGTGTACATGATTCCAAAAATCAATTAAATGACTTATTCAATTTATGGAGCCCCTTTAGATGATAGGATCAATTAATTAAATGAATAATCATTTATTTAATTAAATGTGGGAGAAAATGAATTAGTTAGATGTGTAATTAAATAAATTTAAGAAAATTATTTAATTAGTAAGAAGAAGGGATTAAATTTAAAGGTGTAATTAAATAAATTTAGAAAACTTATTTAATTAGTAAAAAGAAGGGATTTAATTTAAAATGTGTAATTAAATAAATATAGGAAACTTATTTAATTAATCAAAACGAGATATTATAATTAATTAGTGATGTAATTAAAGTAAATTAATGTAATTTACATAATTAATCAAATTTAGAAGCATAATGAAAATGAATTAATTAGATGTTTACAACTATTTAATTAATTTAGAGGAAATGTGATGTTAAATTATAATTAAATGGTAAAATCATTTAATCATTTTGTGGGTATCTTGAATTAATAATGAAAAAAATAGTTGCAAGCCTAAGCCATTTTTTGAATGACTACATGGACCACCAAAAGTGGAAAGTGTTCCACTTTTTAAGGAAGGGGACACCACATCACTTATCTCCTAGTTATTAATTAATAAACTCACTTTACTATCCTAAGCAAGCTTAATAAAAGTGTAGGAAAAATCGAGGACTAAGGGAAAATAAATTAACCTGCTAGGAAAATAAAAACCTACACCAATAGTTTCCTCATTCACTTCAATCTTGGGTAGTCCTCAAGATGTCCAATCAAAAATCATTTGCACGCAATTGTATGTTTTGATATTAGGTGTGTTTGTGCACATGGTAGACACTAGATCTTTTGTACCCTCTTTACCACAGTCGATGATACAAAGATTATGCCTTAATATGTTCTTGGAGTTAGAGTGATTCATGTCCTTTTGGGGTATGATATCCATGTATCCCCAAGCCTCTGCCACCTCAACTAGTCAAGATTCATCAATTGATCCTATCTTGAATGCTTTACTACAAAACATGGGACAAATGCAATCGTAATTGTCCAACCTGACTAGCTCTACCTCTCAATCCACATTACAACCATACTATCATCGTAGTCCTTTAGCCCTCACAATTCTAAATGTCCCCATCCCTCAAGTGATGAAAATCCTAAAGTTTGATAAGTATAGTGGCATAGGTGACCCATAGACCCATGTATTATCCTTTACTACCATGTGTATTGATTTCCTCTATCAAGATGTTTTTTTAGCTAAGATATTCCTATGATCTGTCAAAGATTTTGCATTAGAGTGGTTCTAATTACTTCTTGACAACTTTATCTTCTCCTTGATCAATTGACTAATTAGTTCCTACAACAGTTCTAGAAGAACATCAAGTTGAAGATCACTTTTACTGATCTCGTCTATTGTAAGTATGGGAAACACGAGAAAGTGACTGAATTCATTACTTTCTATTAATCCTTGTTCTGCCAAATTTCTTACGCCCTTCCATATTCAAATGTCTAGTGTGTATTCATAGGGAGTCTACAGTTGGCACTGAGGAAAAAAGGTTCTCCTGATGAAATACCCTTCCTTTTCCCATCTATGTGCTACATTGAGAGAATACTAACAAATGGTAACATAGTACAAGGGTTCCTTCTCATCCTCTCATCTTGATAATTGGTTAGTCATGTTTATTTTTGGGGAGCCTAAAAGAAATAAAGTAGTAGCGAATGTAGTTTTTGTTCCTATCAAAAAGAACTCTACAAGACACAATATTTTTTTTACAAAAATATTTGAGTCCTACCCTAATATTCTTAAAAAAATATTAAAATATGGTTTAATCACTCTCCCAAAAATAAGACCATAGTCCAAAACATATCCTAGCTAGTATGATGCACATAATTTTTATCAATACCATCAAGTCCTTGATCATGATACTAAATATTATGTTCATCTTAGACATGTCATCCAAGACCACATAAATAGTGGTAACATCCAACTCCAAGGTAGGAAACAAAACTCAAATAAATTTGTAGCCAAGCCTAACAACCAACTATAGATATACACAAATTATTTCCCTTCTCATTCTACTAATTTAATAACATCTGCTTCTTCATATTCTAATCCTAGTCTTTCTGAGTATGTCAACATGGTCTCGTTCACTTATATTCCTTCTCTAAGTCATGTGGAAAAGTTTTCTGACATAACCTTCACACCACATGACTTGCCTCTTAATAGGGAATCTTCTCCGTTTTACATCCTGACTCAAGTCAATAGTAACATCTTGACCAATATTATGGTTGATCCTACCAATCAAGTCAATGTTGTATGGAAAGAAATAGTGCGGAAGCAACTTTCCTAACGCCAAATCCATAGGGAAGTAAGCAGCTAGTACTTTTAATTTTTCAAATTACAATCCATTTAAGACACACATGAAAGATTTATAGAAACAAAGAAGATACTCAAAAGACAATCAACAACATATTTACGTGGGAAACCCTTTCAGGAAAAACCTCACCACACCAAACTAAATCTCTTTGTATTACAGTAACAACAATTACATACAATCAGAGATACTCCTCTCTGGTATTAGTTCACAGTAGCTATATTCACTATTCAACTAGTTAAAGACAAAACTCTCAACCATTCGATAAACTCATCTTCAGAATTCTTATCACATTCTGATTTTATCCTCTTGTTGATCCTTATCCACTAATGCCCCATCAAAGAAAGTTTCCATGCCTTTTCAGATTTTTCCTTGTATGCAATTTTTCTCTAGTGTTGCAACTGATGCAAAAATCCAACCGTCATCCGTTTGAAAACTGCTTCCTCTAATTGGTCCAACGGGATGCCACATAGGATGGTCACACAGTCAAAGGCGATCAAACTTTGTTGGCATATCGGTGAGACACTAACAGTGTCTCCCCGATGCCACAAAGTAATCAGCTTAAGTATCCAACAATCAGCAAGAGGTTTCAATGAATGCCATGAGTCATACTAAGTCCATCGACATTCAATACATTTCTATCGACAAAATATTCCTCTATCAACAAGACGTTTTACTGATGCTTGCAAGTCATATCGAACTCAGAGAGACCATCAACAAGACATACCGATCTCGTCAAGACCTCATATCGAAGTCTTCATGTTACATCGATGAGTATTTGTTATCGGCAAGACCTTTGTTCTTCGCTGTGACCTTACATCGAGTTCCATCACATCTTACCGAGTTGGTGAGACTGCTCTTCATCGCTGGGAATTTTCATTGAGCATCACCAAGTCTTACCGAGTTGGCAAGACTTATGCCCTTCACTAGGACCTTTCTCTGAGTGCCCAAAGTGATCTTGAAGACTATTGGCATGACTTATTCAAGTCATCAAGACTTCTTAGTGAAGTCTTTTGTCACCGCGAATGAACCAAGAGAATACTCCCGTCAGTGAGAGTTACCTTCTTTGATGAGACCTCTCCCTGATGATCTGTGTGTGTTAGCCCGATAGCCATAAGCTATCAGGGAGACTTACACCATTCGCTGGGACATCTCACCAAAGCCCTAGTGTTAGCCTGATAAGATCAACTGTCGCCCATAGTTCTACCGATTGACAAAAGGTCACGCCAAACACAAAGAGTCACAGCGATAGGCATTTTCAGCAAGACATCAACTTTGTCTTGGCGACATGAACCTATCAAGCAGATTTAGAATAGTTAGTCACCCAGACATGAACAATGTCACAATGACTTTTCCCTTTAGGAGTTCCATGTTAGTAAGGATTGAGGCACATATTCTAACAAATGCTATTATGGATGAGACCTTCTTTATTAATAATTTACATAAGGAAAAGTATGAGGATTCAAAGACCATAATCCACACTCATGATGGATTTTCCATGCCTCTTGTTGGTTTCATTTCTTTGTTAGTCCTTCTTGGGCATAAATTTTTTGATGTCTCATTTCTCGTGATTCCTAAAATTGACTTGTTTAGGGTAATACTAGGAATTCCATGGCTAGTATCCATGAATGTGGTCACTTAATTTTCCACAAATGCTTAAAATTCCCCCATGATGGTATAGTGCATATTATTCAAGATACTAAATATAAACCACTGGTGTCGCGTGGGGGATTTTCTCTAGATCATTTTTGGCCCACTCCTATTGGACCTTTATGACCTCATGGAGACTTATTCTATAGGGTCTATTATAGGTACAAGATGGGATTCATGACCCATAATGGTGTTTTCTCACCTTCTCATGCAATTTCCATGAAGGCCTCTTTGCACATGTAATAATGTTCCCTATCCTTTGCACCTTCCTCTTTAAAGGCTAATAATAGGTAGGCTCCCACACATAAACCTTCATCCTCTTCTATGATTTCAAAACACCTCACGGTGTCCTCACTTCCTTCTATTGTACCTCGCATAGGAAAAGGAAAGGTTCATATGATGATGAAGTCTAACCCTCAAGTCTTCCAACTCCCAAACTTGCCCACAATTCCTAGACTCACCCACTACAATAAGGAAAAGCATGCATCTAGATTTGGTCCTTCTATTGTTCCTACATCTCAGCCTCTGAGCCCTCCTATTCCTTCACCTCCTCCAAAATTAGTAAAAGGAAAGGAGCCCGTGATTGAGACCCTTGTTGTTATTTATGTAGCTCCTCTTGCTCCTCCTCAAGAGCCTACTCTTATGTTGAAAATGACCATGGAGACTATAGAACTTCTAAACTAGTGTTTTGTAAACTTGATAGAAACCACACAATTCAAAGGAATAACTATTTGAACAATCCACTCAACATTGTAAAGAATTCATTAATTTTTCAACTAGGGTTTGTAAACTTGTGATGGTATTGCACTATATGTGCCTTCAAAGGCTTGAGACTACCTAGGTTATTATATTTAAGGTATTCTACTTGATGGAAAATCACAAGAATGCATAAAAGTGAAAGAAGTAAACTGGTGATAATGGCTACAGGTGCCTATAACATAACCTATCTCTAAACTACTACTAACAAAGAATTACTGAAACTGATTCAAAACTATTCAAAATTGATAATTGAACTTAATATATCCTCTGGAGTACTACAAGTCAATTGAATGCATTCATGCATATGAATAATCATCATTGAAAATTAAAACATGTGAATCTAGTCTAACTTACATGCAATTTATGAAGTAATGATAAACAAAAACAATTGATAAATATAAATATAACAACTATAAATGTAGTGAAGAACAGTTACTTTGAGTGGCTTGCTCAAGTAGATGTATTCACTTAAATAAAACCAAATCTTAATCTTCAGATTCTATGCATCTATATGAACTTGAACTTCATTCATTATATATTTCAAAATATCACATAAAATCTTTCTCAAAGATTGTATTCAAGGAAATCATTTATGAATAATCAACATGTTTGTAGATGCCATCTAAAAAAATATGAAGTAGTTGATAACAAAATACTTAACCAAATAACTATCTAAAGACTCAACCACTGGCTATATATAATCATGGAGGAGTTTATTCTAAACACAAAGTTACTAACTGAAACCATTAACTACAACTCCCTAGATATCAGAATATGTAATTAAGATTGAATTATTCAAAATTCAACTAAAAAGAAACAAGATTTCAAGCAAGGTTAAAGCTCTGCAAAAAAAATGTACATGTGCAACACATTATTAGTTATCTAGAATTGATCTGTAATTAAAGGCTTACAAAATACTTGCACTTAACCTCAATCACAAATTTTCCTTATCGTAAAACAAAATTGTGTGGTTATGTTTAAATTTAACAATTGAAATTATAACATTGAGCTCACTTAATCCTGAATTAAAATCAAAGAAGGAATTAAAATTGAAAGAAATAAGAGAGAATAGAGATATGATAGAGAATTTATTAACGGAGTTCACCCATATGTTTGGGCTACATATACGGATCTGCTTCTCAATGTAGGACCACTTTATTAATGATGCCAAGCTTTAATTTCCTTTGTACATCATCCAAGCTTCAGACCTACATTACAATTTCTCTCATAGTCTCTCTCAACACTTAAAGACACTTTTGTACTCTCCTTCTCTTGCATTCAAGGGTTAGGCTTCAATTTCCTTCAAAAACCCAATTACACTTAGAAGAAATACAATTTACAATGTCTTTGTGCAAACACTATTTTCTAGGATTCCTCTCTAATTTCCCATAACTTTCCTAAATTCCTCCCAAATGGAATTGATTTCCTTCAAAAAAGAAAAAATACCCCTTTAAATACATTTACATATGCTATTTGGGGGTTAACAATAAAATTCCCCATATTACCTAATTCGAGCCCTTGATCAATTCAAATATTTAAAAAAAAAAGAGGTTTATAATCCTTAGGCCCCCTTTAATTCTCTCCTTTATTTACTTATTTTCATTTCACTTTATATAAAACTAAGTGAATTCTTATCACACAAAATGCATGGCATAGTGGTTGAGTGCACTTAGTGGTATTTGGGAGGTCGAGGGTTCAAACCACCCGACCCCCTTTTTAGACTTGCCATTGTCTTTTAAAAATATAAATAAGATCAACTCTCGCCCAGAGTTCTGCCGATTGACAAACGGTCACGCCGAACACAAAGAGTCACAGCGATAGGCATTTTTTGGCAAGAAATCAGCTTTGTCTTGGTGACATGAACCTATCAAGCAGATTTAGAACAGTTAGTCACCCAGACATGAACAATGTCACAACGACTTTGCCCTTCAAGAGTTCATTGTCAGTGAGGATTGAGGCACATATTCTAATGAATGCTATTATGGATGAGACCTTCTTTATTAATAGTTTACATAAGGAAAATTATGAGGATTCAAAGACCATAATCCACACTCATGATGGATTTTCCATGCCTCTTGTTGGTTTCATTTCTTTGTTAGTCCTTCTTGGGCATAAATTTTTTGATGTCTCATTTCTCGTGATTCCTAAAATTGACTTGTTTAGGGTAATACTAGGAATTCCATGGCTAGTATCCATGAATGTGGTCACTTAATTTTCCACAAATGCTTAAAATTCCCCCATGATGGTATAGTGCATATTATTCGAGATACTAAATATAAACCATTGGTGTCGTGTGGGGGATTTCTCTAGATCATTTTTGGCCCACCCCTATTGGACCTTTATGACCTCATGGAGACTTATTCTATAGGGTCTATTATAGGCACAAGATGGAATTCATGACCCATAATGGTGTTTTCTCACCTTCTTCTCATGCAATTTCCATGAAGGCCTCTTTGCACATGTAACAATGTGCCCTATCCTTTGCACCTTCCTCTTTAAAGGCTAATAATAGGTAGGCTCCCACACATAAACCTTCATCCTCTTCTATGATTTCAAAACACCTCACAGTGTCCTCACTTCCTTCTATTGTACCTCGCATAGGAAAAGGAAAGGTTCATGTGATGATGAAGTCTAACCCTCAAGTCTTCCAACTCCCAAACTTGCCCACAATTCCTAGACCCACCCACTACAATAAGGAAAAGCATGCATCTAGATTTGGTCCTTCTATTGTTCCTACATCTCAGCCTCTAAGGCCTCCTCCTATTCCTTCACCTACTCCAAAATTAGTAAAAGGAAAGGAGCCCATGATTGAGACCCTTGTCGTTATTTATGTAGCTCCTCTTGCTCCTCCTCAAGAGCCTACTCTTATGTTGAAAATGACCATGGAGACTATAGAACTTCTAAACTAGTGTTTTGTAAACTTGATAGAAACCACACAATTCAAAGGAATAACTAGTTGAACAATCCACTCAACATTGTAAAGAATTCATTAATTTGTCAACTAGGGTTTGTAAACTTGCGATGGTATTGCACTATATGTGCCTTCAAAGGCTTGAGACTACCTAGGTTATTCTATTTAAGGTATTCTACTTGATGGAAAGTCACAAGAAAGCATAAAAGTGAAAGAAGTGAACTGGTGATAATGGCTACAGATGCCTATAACATAACCTATAGCTAAACTACTACTAACAAAGAATTACTGAAACTGATTCAAAACTATTCAAAATTGATAATTGAACTTAATATATCCTTTGGATTACTACAAGTCAATTGAATGCATTCATGCATATGAATAATCATCATTGAAAATTAAAATATGTGAATCTAGTCTAACTTACATGTAATTTATGAAGTAATGATAAACAAAAACAATTGATAAATATAAATATAACAACTATAAATGTAGTGAAGAACAGTTACTTTGAGTGGCTTTCTCAAGTAGAATTCTTCACTTAACTAGAACCAAATCTTAATCTTCAGATTCTATGCATCTATATGAACTTGAACTTCATTCATTATATATTTCAAAATATCACATAAAATCTTTCTCAAAGATTGTATTCGAGGAAATCATTTATGAATAATCAACATGTTTGTAGATGCCATCTAAAAAAATATGAAGTAGTTGATAACAAAATACTTAACCAAATAACTATCTAAAGACTCAACCACTGGCTATATATTTACCCCTTTGTCAACCTATTTATAAAGTCAAAATGGCATTTCTCAACTAGGTCAGTTGAAAGTCTTTTGACTAACTTTGACTATCCTTTTGGAGGCTCAAGCATGTCAAAATCTAAAACCATCTGCACCACTATCTTTCTGGTCATCAAATTGACTTATTGAGGACCTTTCCAAATTTTTACGCCCACCCAAAATTTGAAAAAATTTTGAGGAGGCATTAATACTCTGCTTCACTAGGGCATGGCTTTGACTTATTTTCTTTGTCACAATGGACATGGTACATTATGACAAGAGGGGGCAAAATGTAGACACTTAAAAATGACTTAGGCCTGAAGCTCTATTTTTACCACTTTCATCCCTAATTATGACATTTAATTATGTCCTTGGTCCACATTCGACTATTGATTAAATAATTCATAATTATTTAATTAATTCATGTCCTTTTATTCTTCATGATTATTAAATAAATAAATTTTATTTATTTATTAAATACGTCATTAATTGTCTAAGTCTTCCCTAATTAAATAGATTTCTTAATTTATTTAATTACCTTTCTTCATTCATTTCTTCCTGATTATTAAATAAATAAATTTTATTTATTTATTTAATATGTCACTAATTATCATAATTAAATGAATTGATTAATTTATTTAATTATTAATCATATCTACTAAATTAAATAATTATCCTTAATTATTTAATTGTCAAAATTAACATTTCTCTCATTTTAAATAAGTTAATTATTTAAAATGATATCACATTCTTAACTGTCAGTTCATTTTAGTAAATAATCTGAAAATCAATTATTTATTATTTCACAAAATCCATATTTTGAATTAATTTAATTCAAAATGGTAACATTCCTCCAAAAAACAAGTAATCAGGCAGATTCTTGATTTTTCAAATCTGATCTTCAATTCAACTCTTATCTTCTTGATTTTCGAAAATCTTTATTTTTGAATTAATTATCTCATTTATTCTCCACCACCAATTCGATCTTCTTAGATGACATCTCGACCACTCATTTAAGGATTTTTCCCTAACCTTGATTAGGGATTATCAGATTTAATCTCGTCCTCTGATTTTAGGTCTCTACCGAAAGTCGATCTCGTCTGTCCATTCAAAATGGCATTTTCTATTAAATACTATTTTTCTCTCATTTTTAGAGTACACACATAGATTACATTATTCTGGGATATTAAGACTTAGAGTTCTTTGAGTCATTTTGTCATAGGCATAGGCATAGACTTTAATTAAATCCTTCAAAGCTTGTGTAGGATTTAGGCTTTTATTTTCAGATTGCTTGCACGTTGAATCTGAGGGTAACACGTCAACCAACAAGTTAGAAGGTGCTACGAAGATTAATCATGGAGGCTTCGGCAATTAGCTAGTATAATCATTTTATTTATGTTTGCTTTCATTGTACTTTGAAGTTTCTTTGGGTTTATACTTATATGCTTTCAATTCATTTGATAATCTAGCCTAAATTTTACCCATAGATACATGAACCACAAATGTTGTTATGTACCTTGGTTAAAGTGGTCAACTCTTCCTCAGCGTTTAGGCAACATAAAAGGGTTCCTTCAATGCTTCTACGGTATAGGGTATCTCTTAGGATAATAAAATAGGATGATTTTTGACAAAGGCTCTTCTGAGGTTTGAGGTTCTATCAGCAGGAAGGACTCCTATTCTCAAGTAGGTGTATATATCATGATACTAGGGATCACCGAGACCAACAATTTTGTACACAAATTTAGACTCTAGTACCTTGAATGCTGGTATGAGAAGCTACTCTATGAGGAATTCCTGCTTTGGGATGTTGCATGGGATATCCAATAGCGATCCGATTGTTGCCATAGCATTTGTCGCTCTGTTATTTTCTCTTGGTAGCTACTCAAATGCGATATCAATGAAGAACTCCTTGAGGCTTTCTACCATCTTCTTGTATGGATTCAACTTGTCGTCCTTTGTCTGAAACTCATCGTTGACCTTGTTGAGAAATGTGACACAAAATTACTAGCTTGATCACTTCCTAGAGCACATGTCTTTTCTTCCTTCATTGGCCTGAGCTATGTCATAGGGTTCTGAAAGTTCATAACTGGGTGACAGTCTATTGGTCATGGGATTGCTATTTTCTCTAACCTTGGAACCTTGTTGTAGAGTTTAGAAGTTTCTCAACTTCCTGACTAGTCGATATCCTTTATTGTCATGGTGATCAAGAATTTCCTAACCTCTGACTAGAGGTTGTGAAGTTTGGGTTTTTGGTGATAGGGCAATCCTTCTATCGGGATGTCGCGGCTTCTAGGAACTTTGTAAGATCCATCATGAAGTTTGGAAGTTTGTGTTTTGAGCAATAGAGTGATCCCTCTATCAACGTGTCATGGGTTTTGAGAACTTTGTACCCTTCATTGTGAGGTTTGGAAGTTTGAGGTTTGGGTGAAGGGGTGATTCCCATATTGGCAAGTCATGGGTTATGCGAACTTTGCAACCTCTATCAAGAGGTTTTGAAGTTCAGTTCTCTAGTAATAGAGAGACTTGGATGCCGGTGGATGGTGGGACCTATCTGCATGGATGGTGACATCAGCTATATAATAGCGACATGTATGCTGCATGGATGGTGGGAACCACTTAAGACCTGATTGGTTGGTGGATCATGAAAGGCCGACAAGTGGTGATGACGTGGAGAATTGATGGCATGTGGGCCCATGTTCTCAATGGTTAAATCGATGACTCATGGTGAACCCTAAGCTTGACAGTGGAGATTTGCTTGAGTGCTTATCTGACAGATAGGATTGGATGATGGCATATGGCTCGAGGTGAAACCCTAAAGGGGTGCAGTAGTTGAATAGTCCATTAGCGATAGAGAATCTCTCAAGTCTCTCAAAGGATCTTAAGAAGAGTGAAGGTTGACTCTGGTCAAGTGGAACTGCAAGTCTAATGGACATATGTGGTGAAGGCTGAGGGAAACTCTCTTAGAGCTCAAAGCTTGAAGCAGAGAGTGGCGGTGACTATGAGCAGTGGTAACCAGAAGGTGTGGAGGCTAGATATGAGGTTGAAAGGCTGGGTGCTGGATGAGGCTACCAGGTGGAGATCGAGAAACTACATGGAGGATGAGAGGCTGCATGGAGGTTGAGTGGTTGGGTGCCAAATAAGCCGAGGGGGTCAAATTGCTAGATGTAGGCCAAGAGGACGAATGCAAGCAGAGAGGCCGAGATGATGGGTGCAAACTGGTCAAGAACCTAGGAGTATGCCAAGAGGTTGTGATGCCATTGGAGAAATAGATCTTGTAGAAGGTGAAGGCTGAGTGATTATGCAACACAGAGGCTGGGAGGCTGGTGGTCGAGTTGTGAGGCTGTGTATCCGTGAGATGTCTCCTATTGAGAGAGGTGGTCGTGAGGGGTTATGCTGCTATATTTTCTCTAGAATGGAACAAGATGTAAACTCAATAAAGGCTATGAGCCTGATATTATATTGTAATTGTTTTTGTTGTTGAATAATACAATGGAAATCTAGGATTTTGGAGTGTGGGGTTTTTCACCCGAAAGGGTTTTCCCCATGTATATTTGTGTGTTCATGTCTTTTGTTTCATCTTTCATTGTTGGTGGTTCTATGTGCCTGAATTTGTTAATGGTGTTGTTAAAACTATTTTGTGTGAGTTTCTATCTAAGGGTCAATATGGGAAATCAACTGTGCTTGTTTCCACTTTATGGCATAGTGGTATAAAACCATACTCAAATTTTCCCAACTAGTGGTACCAGAGCAGTGCGATAGCAGGAAGAGTGGAGTCTAGGACTCGCTAATACCAACAAGTGGTATCAAATCCTTCTTCAGGGATATGTTTTTATTCCTAGTGTATTGTTGGTTTGGGTATTCCTTTTGTGAAGATTTCTTAGTCTACCAGGCTTGAGGAAATCTGAAGGAATTGGCTGATGGTTTTTTTTTCCTTTCATGAGTGGAAGTTCTTGCTTTTCTATCTAAGTTTCTGAGATGACACACAACATGGAAGATGGTGTTGATGGATAGAACTGAGTTGGTCATATTGAAATGATGTGACCTGAAACTTTTGATTTGGTAGCGGTATAACTCTGATGCATGGGGTGTAATTTTTATTTTGCTTCGTGGTTTTGTTGTAGTAGAGTGTGGTTCATACTAGGTGTCTGTGTGAGAGGTTCCCTAATGGTATGGAGATGCTTGGGTTGTTGTTTAGTCATGGAGTGATGTGCTTATGTTGGTTGTTTTGACTTGTTATTGAAGGCATTATTTTTTTGTACCCTGATTGCATGAAGGCTATGGAGTTGGTCACTAGTTGGTCTAGAAGCTTCTATAATAGCCTGCCTATCAGATGCATGTGCATGTTGGTGGTTTTTGAGTTGGCCTCAAATGGTCCTGGAGTCCTTGAACTATTGTTTTTGATTGCATGGCTCAGTGGTTTTGTAGGTTTTACATGGTCAAGCAAAAATTTTGGTGATTGGAGTTGTTGTTAAGCTATTTTCTAGACCTTGGCTTTTGGGTGTGACTAGATGATATAGTTGTAGTTCAACATGGTTTGAGGAGGTGTGATATCTTATCTGCATGCAAGTGTTGGTACGTGATTTTTCACTCAGCATTCTTGTGGTGGTGCTCGTGGGTTTCTTGACTATGGTGCTCATTGTGGACATGAATGGCGATTCAGATTTGAGCTTGATCTGGTGTTTGAGTCAAGTTTTCAACATTGTTGTTCTCTTTGAGATCTCATTTTTTTTGTTTCCAATTTGATGATGGGTTTTCATGTTTTTTTAATGGATCTACGAGTTGTGCAATGATGTGGGTTGTCTTTACCTACATGTTTTTTTGTGAGAAAAATCAGAAGTGGACTATCTATATCCACGAGGTTGATTCATTGTTGGTGTAGACTTGTTAGTTGGCCTTGTCTATGGTCACTTTTGCATTGGTGTGGTGCTTTGAGATGAGAGGATGCATGGTGTTGAGTAGCTAAATAGTTAGTTATGGGGACCTGTAGGACGTGTATCACAATGTCATGGATAGCTTGGATACACTATTTTGTGTAAGCTTATGATAGTGATGGTTTTTTCTAATTGGTTTGGAGATCTTGGTGTTGCTTGACATTGTTGTCAGATGGGCATATTATTGTTGTGGACTTGGAATATCTTTAGTTTGGAAAATGAATGGTCATGATGCTTGGAGAGCTCGGTGTCACATTTCAGTGGGAGCTTTAGTAGTGATTGTGGATTCATCACTTAGTGATGGATGGTCTTCTTTAGTGTTGCAAATGTTAGTAGGAGGGACTCTTAGATCCTATTGTTGCAGAAGGGTTCTTTCGCATTTGCATGGACACTATTTGAAGAAGTGTAACATCTTGGACCCATGGAGGACTCTTTGAGTCTTTGGTTGAGGCGTTGGTAGTGCTTGATAGGTGATGTTGGTTTAGAGTTTGTTTTTGTTTCATGTCATGGTATAATCTTGTTTGCACATTAGAGTTTTGGCATGATGCATTGCACTTGAGACCATGTTATGTTAACCTCGAGCATGGGATCTCCTAAGGGGGATGTGTAGATCATGATGTCATGATAATTTTCTGGTTCAGATGATTGGATCTTTGAAAATGGTCTAGTGTTTCTTTGTGTGTTGGGTGCATTGGTCATGTGCTTGAGAACTTCATGTTAGTGCAGTGTTGCATTTGGAGTTTAGCATGAGATGATCATTTGTAAGTGCTCATGGATAAATGGAGAATAAGGTGACATAGTTGGCATCTAGAGGTGTATGTAGGAGAATTTTCTATAGTTACATGATGTGCATATCATTGTGGATGGCTACTTGTAACTACATGTTTACACTCTCTATGTTATGTTTTTGGTAGACTCGCTATGCCTTAATCCTTTCATATTTAGCATTACCCATGCAGTGGGTGTTTCTAGATGTGTTTGGTCTTCTTTGACTAGTTGGCACATGGAGCTTGTTTCTGCGATTTATGGGTTGGTTGTGATGGTGGAATGAATTTTTTAATGTTGATACCTTGGAGGTATGAGTGATTGGATGGATTAGCATGTATTGTGGGTGTTATTTTCAGTCACGTGGGTTGATCAGTTGGATGGAGTAGTTAGTTTTCTGGTTGTTGTTCTAGCTGATGTTCTATCTTGTTTTCTACAGGATTGCTTCATGTTTTTGTTCAAGTTGAGGGATTTGAAGTTGATGTTTGTTCCTTTTGTATAGCTTTTGGGAACAGTGGAGTGGTGGAATTTTTGGTGCCCTTGCCGTCTATAGGATCTAATGCTTGTGTTCTTGAGACTGGTGCATATACACCTTGGCTCGTTCCTTCCTTCCTATGGTGGGTGGCTAAAACTATTCCTTGAGTTGGTTTACATCTTGGATGTCATTGTAGACATCCTGGTTAGAGCATGGAAGCACTGTTTAAGATTCTATGTTTGTGTTGCAAGGAGTGAGTAAGTTCTTTGTCAAGTGGGAGAATGTTGAGAAATGTGACTCAAAATTACTGGCTTGATCGCTTCCTAGAGCGCTTGTCTTTTCCTCCTTCATCAAACTAAGTTATGTCATAGGGTTCCGAAAGTCCATAACTGGGTGATAATGTGTTGGTCATGGGATCATTGTTTTCTCTAACCTTGGAACCTTGTTGGAAAGTCTGGAAGTTTGTTAACTTCTCGACTAGCTGATCTCCTTTGTTGTTGTGGTAATTGGGAATTTCCTAACCTCTAACTAGAGCTTGTGAATTTTAGGTTTTTGGCGATAGGGCAATCCTTCTATCAGGATGTTGTGGATTCAGGGAAGTTTGTAACCTCCATCGTGAGGTTTGGAAGTTTGTGTTTTGAGCGACAGAGCGATCCCTCTGTTGGCATGTCGTGGGTTTTGAGAACTTTATAACCTTTGTCATGAGGTTTGCAAGTTTGAGCTTTGGGAAACGGGGCAATTCCCTTATGGGAAAGTTGTGGGTTATGGGAATTTTGTAATCTATGTCAAGAGGTTCTAAAGTTTGATTCTCTAGTGATAGAGTGACTTGGATTCTGGTGGATGGTGGGACCTATCAATGTGCATGGTGATGTTAGATGTATAGTAGTGACATGGATGCTACGTGGATGGTGGGAACCACTTGAGACCTGATTGGTTGGAGAGTCATGAAAGGCCAACAAGTGGAAATGATGTGGAGGACATATGGCATGTGGGCCCATGTGCTCGATGGTTGACTTAGTGACTCATGGTGAACCCTAAGCTCGACGGTGGAGATTTGTTTGATTGCTTATCTGACGGCCAGGATTGGATGATGGCATATGGATCGAGGTGAAATCCTAAAGGGGTGTGGTAGTTGAATAGTCTATTAGTGATAGAGAATCTCTCAAGTCTCTCAAAGGATCTCAAGAAGAGCAAAGGTTGACTTTGGTCGAGCCAAACTATTGGCTGAATGGCTAGATGCAGTGAAGGCTAAGGGAAACTCTCTTAGAGCTCGAAGCTTGGAGCAGAGAGTGGCAGCGACTATGAGCGGTGGTAACCAAAAGGCATGGAGGCTAGATGTGAGGCCAAAAGGTTGGGTGCTAGCCGAGGCTACTAGGTAGAGACTGAGAAACCACGTGGAGGCCAAGAGGCTATATGGAGGTTGAGTGGTTGGGCATTGAATAAGCTGAGGGGGCCAAGTTGGTGGATGTAGGACAAGAGGCTGAATGTAAGCAAAGAGGCTGAGATGTTGGGTGCGGACTGGTCAAGAACCTAGGAGTATGCTAAGAGGTTGTGACATCGTGGGAGAGATGAATCTTGCAAAAGGTGAAGGCCAAGTGACTATGCGATAGAGAGGCCGGGAGGCCGGTGGTCAAGTTGTGAGGCTATGTAGTTGCGAGATGTCTATTGCTGAGAGAGGTGGTCACAAGGGGTTATACTACCATATTTTCTCCAAAATGGAACAAGATTTGAACTCTATAAAGGCTATGAACTTGATATTGTATTATAACTATTTTTGTTGCTGAATAATACAATGGAAATATGGGATTTTGGAGTGTTGAGTTTTTCACCCAAAAGGGTTTTCCCCTTGTATATCTGTGTGTTCATTTCTTTCATTTTTTCTTTCATTGTTGGTGGTTTTTTGTGCTTGTATCTGTTAATGGTGTTATTGAAACTATTTTGCATGAGTTTCTCTCTAAGGGTCAATGTGGGAAATCAACTATGCATGTTTCTGCTTTATGGCATAGTGGTATAAGACTATACCCAACTTTTCCCAATAGACCTGGTTGATTATGAACTGTGAATCTTCATAGACCTTGAGTGACATGATCTTCCACTACACTACAATTCTTATCCCTATGACAAGAGCCTCATATTCTACAATGTTATTCATGCAAGGGAATGCCAACTTGTATGATTTTGGTATGCAGTCCCCTTGTGGAGTGATGAAGAAGATCCCTACTCCTGACCCATGTTGTGTATATGATCCATTGAAGTAAATTTTCCAATGGTATACTATACATAGGTTAAAGATGGATTCATTAGGTAATTTTGATATGAGCAGGTTCTCTAAGTATATTGGTGTTGTCACCAGGTAATCTACAATTGCTTGTCCCTTAATGGCCTTGCATTTCACATATTCAATGTCGTGCTCTATTAGAATCATTACCCATTTAGTAGTCCACCCTATAAGCATTGCTTTAGAAAGCAGATATTTGAGGAGGTCTATCTTTGTGATGAGTTTTATGTAATGTGCTAGAATGTAATGTCTGAACTTTTGTGTAGTGAACACAACTACTAGACAAGCTTTTTCAATGGATGTATAGTTCAACTCATGTCCCACCATAGTTCTATTGATATAATAGATAGCTCTATCTCTCCCATTTTCATCATGTTGTGCTAAGAGAGCACCGAGAGCTGCCATTATTGTTGATATGTATAAGATCAAGGGTTTTCCTAGAATTGGTGGCATGAGAACTGGTGATGTGAGTAAGTTCTTGATCTTGTTCAAAGGTTTGATCACATTTTTTGTCCCATTTTTATGCTACCCCCTTGTGGAGTAGATTAGAATATGGGATAGCTTTGTTTGTTAGTTGCACTATGAATTGGAAGATGGACTCGAGTATTCCTTGCAAACCTCTTAGTTGTTTCAATGTTTTTAGTGCCTCCATCTCGAGGATTTTTTTGAATTGGATGGGTCTACCTTGATTCCTCTCATGTATATGATTTACCCTAGGAGCTTTCCTAACTATACCCCAAAGACACACTTTTTTGGATTGAGTCAGAATTTGTACTTTTCCAACCTATCAAAGATGGAGCTTAGAGCTGTTATGTGATCTCATCATTTCTTTGACTTAGCCAATATATCATCCACATAATCCTCCATAGTTTTGTGAATCATATCATGAAATATTAGTGTCATGGCCCTCTGATAGGTAGCTCCTGCATTTTTCAACCTGAACAACATCATATTCCAGCAATATCTCCCCCATGGGCAAGTGAAGGCCTTTTTGTGTTGGTCATCCTTTGCTATCATGATCTGGTTGTAACCTGAGAATCTATCCATTAAGGATAACATCTCATATCCTACCATCATATCCATAATCATATCAATGTTTGGAAGAGGGAATTCATCCTTGGGACATGCTTTGTTGACATCTCTAAAGTTCGTGTAGATGTAGATACCCCTAGTGGGCTTGGAAATAGGTATGAGATTAGAGACCCACTCTAGATAATCAATCAATCATATAAATCCTACATCTAGGAGCTTTTGTAATTCCATTTTGACTAATAATGCTATCTGGGGATGCATCTTCCTTAGCTTTTGTCCCACTGGCTTTGCTTTAGGATATATAGCTAGGTGGTGAACCACGACTTCTGGATCAAGCCCAGGTATGTTGGCATAGGTCCATGCAAAGTTTTTATTTCTTTCTTTTAGGAATGTAGCCAAGAGTTCTTTCTCTTCTGTCAGAAGTGGTTCTGTATAGAAGGTTATGTGTGTTGTTTCCTCTATTCCCAAGTTTATTTGATTGCACTTCTCTACTAAGACTGCTAACTTCTCCTGATGAATTGCACTAAGAAGAAGATTGAATCCTTCATCCTCTGGTGCCTCAAAGAGGTTTTCACCATTGGATTCATCCTTTATTTTTACTATTTTTGGGTTAGAGAGTGCCACAGTTTGGTTTTCACTCAAAGACCTAGAGATTATTCTAAAATTTTCACTTTTACGACTAAAGGATTCAATCGTTTCCCCATAATAGGCATGTGTGTCTAGTATGATGTCAAACCTGGCCTTGTGATATCCATATGGTATTGTATCCTGCAATCCCATAAATTCTGAGAGCAACTCATCATTTTTTAATGTGTCCAAAATTGGTGGTCCTCGTTGGTTGTAATCGATGAGTTTAGGATAAACTAGGTTTATTTCATGGTTTTGACTGGTTGACCCAAAAGACAGTGTACTAATCATGAGAAGAGAGGAATCCTCACAAAGCATGGGTAAGTCAGTTATAGGATCTTCAACACTACTACACACATCAGCTATGTCAAAGGTAAAGTTGTCTATGACCTAACTTGTGGATATTGGTAATTGAAGGGTGGATGCTGATAGCTAAGGGGGAGTTTTGACCATTCTAACCAAGGCACCTTTTTCTAGTATGGTTACTTTTGGAGGGGTATATCCAAGGCCAAGATTTCTCATATGCTTCTCTAGAATGATAGATACTAGAGGACCATTGTCATTCTATCCTAGTTTCCTTTTTCTGTTATAGCCCATACCAAGCATCATTTGTAATCCTTTGTTTCTCTCATCCATGGGAATATCAGGTGTGGGCCTTGGACCTTGGTACAACAAGATTGATATATCTTTTTCATCCACTATCTCCCAACATAGATCTCCCCAACATCTAAATCTAGAAGGATCTTCTCTGAAGGTTTGGGATGATGTTTCAGTTGGTTGGGGTTTCCCATGAGACCTAGGAGATTGAGGTAACTCTCCTATTATGAATTTTTTTTTCTTCATTTTATAATCCCCACACCCATTATCTTGGATAATGACCTTGATTTTGCATATATCAAGAATGGAGGGTGTTTTTGTCTCAGAAATGGAGGCCAAGGTAGCTGGGTCTACATATGGAGTTGTAGGGCCTTCATCGTTCTTTGGGACTTGGCAGATTTTATAATATTTTTCTTCCAAATTCTTGTAGTAAGCAAAAGGCTCAGGATCACCATGGACTGTGACCTCTTGATTTTGATATGGGAATTTGGCACACTGATGGAAAGTTGATGCAATAGCTTGCATCCCATGGATCTACAGATGCCCCAAGAGAATGTTATAAGGCAAATCAAGGTCAAGGACTTGGCATGTGGTTTCCATAATGGTTGGCCCTAATTGAATAGGGAGTTGAATAGTTCCTTGAGACGCTCTTTCCTGGTCATCATATGCTTTGATTGTGATACCCTTACCCTTTACAATGGAATTATTTGAGAATCCCAAATTCTTTATTGGTTTGAGTGAACAAATATTTAGGCCTACACCCCCATCCACCAAGACCCTTTTGAATTTATTTTTATGAACCAGGACTTCATGGTGGAGTGAGCGATTGCGAGATGGTTGGGTAGGAAAGTATTGATCGGAGAATGTTAGGAGACTTGGGGTGGTGATGTGTCCGACCATAGCTTGGAACTGGTCAACATCAAGATTTACAGAGACTATGGATGAAGCCAATGCTTCCTCTAGTATTTTTCTATGTGCGGGCGATATCTTTAGCAACTCCATGATGGAGATCTAAGTGGGGGTTCTTTTCAGCTGGTCTAACACATTGTAACCATTGAATTTCAGATTGGAGGTGGATGCTCTACATGATTGTGATGGTGCAACAATGGTAATTTTCTATGCTGTGTGTGGTGACTCCATAATTAGCTTTGGCTCCCTTGATATTAACAACAATGACCCATTCATCTAAGGATGCAACAAAATGGTCATATACATTGTTCAAATTGGCATACTTTGTCTTTCAATGGTTGTTCCCTTTGTTATGATCTGACATCAGATTCGTGTATATCTTTAAGCCCTAATTTATGGCCGGTTGCTCAATGTTTATGACCTTGTCATCAATGAGGTCTTGAATCAAAATTTTCAACCTCATGCAACTAGTTTTCATGTTCCCCTTGATTTTGTGAAAATTTCCAAGGTGATTTCCGTTGTACCATGGTGGTTTTACTTGGGGTTCTTGATAATTCTAATAAGTGGGGATTTTGATGAGATTCTCATTTACCAGTTTCTTCATGACCGATTCAATTGGTTCCCCAAGGGTAGTTTATTTTCGCTTGGGGGGATATTTTTTTCGTGGGGGTGGTCCCCCTTGATTATTCAGGTTGTTGACTTGATTATTGAGTGTTTGTTGTGATTCCACGTTGGCTTATGTATTTTTTCATTTGTTGCCTTGTGGTTGTTGGTATGATTACATGTTTTATTTTGGAGCATTGATTATGACCTTGGCATCCACCACACCATCATTAGTGATGTTTATGTTCTTCACCCACATGCAAGGTTTTTCATTATAGTTGGTGGATGGGAAATTGTCTTGATACCCCAGATATGTGGGTGTCCCCCCCTGTGCAATAAGGGCTCATTCGATATTAAGCACTTTGGGGATAAAATGGTCATATCTGGTGATACATTGCATCTTAAGATGGAATTCCAAGGTTTACTCAAGATTGGTAATGATGGTGTAAAATTTTTCTTCTATAATCTCTTGGAACTTTTTGATTCTAGGAGGAAGGCAAGAGTAGCATTCCATGGTAGGTCTAGCCAAACTTCCAGGGAATAGCCACATCGGATATGTATCATCATATGCGAACTCCATGCAATGTACTTGGAATTCCCTAATGTGATCTTCAGGGTTTCCCATCCAATGATACTTGTTGAATTTAGGTATTTCAAACACTTTTGGGAATGGTACCATTGCAAGGCTCATGTTGAATGGATAGGGGCACAAGTTGCTTGGTGTTTTCATTGTTTTCCTCGATTGGAGATCTAGCACTTGCTGCGAGAGCAATTTGATTTGTGCCATCACATCATTTTGTGGATCAAGATGTGGAGTGAACATGTTTTTAGGTGGTTGAAATTTTTGAGTGATGGGTGGAGTGTTGGGTGTATTGGTGGGAGTTTGTTGCAAGCTCTATTGTGTGATCAAGGCTTGTTGATACACCTACATTTATTGTTGTGCCAACAATGCTTGTTTTTGGTCTTACTGTTGTTGGTCTTATTGTTGTTGCGCCAACAATTATTTTTGTTTGGCTAGTAATTGGGCTACTTCTTGTTTCACTTGATACCATTGTAGTGCTTGTTGATATTCTTGTTGTTGGGAAACTTGGTATTGTGCTTGCGCTTGTGCCTATTGACCTTGGTATTGGGCTTGTGCCTGAGCTTGTGCTTGTTGGGCAACTTGAGAAGCTTGGGGGGCCTATACAACTTGTGCAGATTGGGCTGCTTGAGCTACTTGTGCAGCTTGGGCAGCTTGGGAGGCTTTCTATTGTTATGACAAAGCTTGAGCTTGGGAAACCTGTTGTGCTTGTTGTACTTGTTGTGCAGCTTGAGTAGCATGCATGTTTTATACTTATTGAGCTTGGAACAACTGAAGTGTCTTTTGATATGATTTTTGATCTACTTGTAACATGATGCTATATTGGTTGGCCACATTTGGTCTTGGTGGCAGTGGTGGCAGATTCAAAATGGTGTTCATTGTTGTGATGAGGGGTACCATTGTGTTGATGATTGGGATTCTTGTAGTGGATGGTGTGATTGATATGCTTGGTCTTTGAGAGACCATGTTTATAGATGGTTTTGTGATTGCTTGTGTTGCTTGGATAGTTGCCACCTATTGTTGCGATATTGATGGAAAGATCAAAAGATTTGGCACAATGTTTTGATTTATGATTTGAGGGGTTATTTTGACTTTGTTGATTAATGGGTGGTAAAGGGGGTTTCCCTAAATTGAGGAGTGGTGTGGATGTTAATGGTAGAGGTGGAAGTGGTGGAAAGATGGGTGGTGTGTTCCCTTGAGGAAATCATGATGATGAGGGGTTGAAGATTTCCCCTTGTCCAAATAGCCCACCTTCTCCTTGTGAAGTCATAGGGAGAGAGGTTTGTATGTTGAGAGGATATGCCGGTGTTGCATGAAAAGAGGATGGGTCATTGAGGTCATGAAAGGTGAGAAGAATGTATGGGTGTAGTGGATTCAATGGGATGGATTGACCCAAGATGGTTTTTGCATCCAAATCTTGGTTTTCCACAATGGGGTGTGTTTGTAGTGCATGAAGCAATGAGCTCCCCTTGTTGACAATTGGTTGAGTTGGAGCAATGGATGATGTGATTTGGGGGATGGTTTGGGTGATGCTTTGGAATGGAGGAGTGGATGATATTAGGAGCATAATCCTAAGAGGCTTCTCCACAATAGTGCTTACATCAAAATCAGAAGGGAGTTTAGCCCCTTCTTTTGCTAATTCTAGCATGTATTGGGAGGGATTAAGTTTCATCATGGCATTGACAATTTTGTGAGTCTCAAGATTTTGGACCATTTCAATAATCTCATCTTGAGTCATCCCTAAAACATTGTTGGTGATGTCCTCCACTTGGCCACCTTCCTCTTGATGATCTTGTGGAAGTGGAGGAAGATTGAGCATGGGATTGCTAGATCCAATGGGATTCATTTCAGGAGTGGTTTGACTCAAGTCACTTGAAGTGGATGTATCTTTTTTCATTTCCATGTTCCTCTTGTGTTGAGATCTAGTTTGGACCATAAAATGAAGATCAATTTTCAGGAATGGGAGGTGAATCTTTAATTCCTTGGGTTGATCTAAACTTTAGGTACAAAAAATAAAGTCTAAGAATTTAAGGATCAAGGATGGCTATGGGATAATGGATGATTGGTGAATGATTGGAACTCTAAGGGAACCTTGAAGAGGATACTAAACTTTAGGACTTTTGGATTGATGTTTGATTTTATTTTGGATTTTGATTTTGATTGGATTTGGTTTGGATAATGAACTCATAAACTCTAAGAGGTTGGATGTTTTCCTATAGTAAACTTGTTCACAAGATGATAATTTAACTGTGTAAAGAAGGATTCATCTACATACACCTAGTAAAACAACATGATTTTGATTTTTTGATTTCAAAATGATTTTCCCAAAGTTTAGCATGAAGGATTTTTTCAAGATTTCCAAGAGTTGTTTGTGAGGTGGATTTTGATTTTGATTTTAAGGATGGATGAAGATTTTGATTTTGATCCTAAGAGACTTAAAGAGACTTTGTTTACTAGACCTAGGTGTTTAAGAACATGCTAATACTTCCTATGTGAGATACTCAAACCTTTGAAAGAGGATTGGATTTTGACAATAGTAAAATGAATACCAATTTTGATTGTTCCTTGATGCACATTTGTAAAATTTGAAGGTCAATCTTTCTCTAAATTCGTAAAGCATAGACAAACATTTCTTGTGATATTTTTGACTAAGACCCTTGGTCTTTGGTTTTTGGATTTTGATCTTTCGAGAAATCATTTGGAAGAGCACATGTGTGGGGTCCAATTGTTTCTTATCTTTGCTTAATGAGTCCTTTTTACCAAAAACACATTCTTGATTAGGTTTTCAAACTAAATGTCTAATGGCCCAATTTATTCTCATCCCACAAAGTCCATTATGTAGAAATCAAGGAAATTAAGGCAATAGTTCCGTAATATTGACTTTAGTGAAAGCAAATTGAGATGTAAATTCAAATTCTTAGAATCCTCTAAGAATAGAATCCCTAGGGAAAGCAATAGCACTTGGATTTTTTCAAAGGTATTTGCTTTCTTTAAAGGGTTTGAAATTTGATGATCATGGTTAAATGTTTTTTTTCCCAATGTTTTAGATCAAAGCAAAGTGTTTTTATTCCAAGAAAATGCACAACCCTATGGATAGTCAAGGGACAATATTCATTGAATCCCCACTTGGATAAATCCAACTATGCTTATTCTTGGCAGATGATTAAAAGCTTGAACACATTGGCTCCCCTCCACAACACTCACTTCTATGGGTTAGCCAAGCTTTAATACCCATGAAACTCCCATGGAATACTTCTCATCTCTACCAAGAACTGCAAAAAATGTGGGGCGGCTTCAGAACGATTGTTCTTGCACCAACAAATAGATAAGGATTTAGGATTCTAAATAAATTGCTTCTTAGTTAGGGTGATCAGGGACATGGCACCTTTCAAGTGTCTAGCAAGCCACTAAAGGCTTTAATCAATCCTACTAGGGGCTCTTATACTTTTTAAGGTAGTACCCCACTTTGAAAGACATTGTACAGCTAAGGCCTACATACCATTGGACTTGACAATTTAGTCTTATCCTTTTATATATCGGCCTGAGTGAAAAACTAGTCAAAGTCACCTTCGAGTTCTCCTTTTGGATGTGTCTCTTAGGAAGACCCCTCTAAGGGTAAACAAAAGTGAGTAAGCACATCCGTAGTTCGATCAATCCTTATTTATGTGAACAAAGAGAGAAAACACATGATATACTCCACTCACACTAGAAAAATTTGTTCAAATTTAAGAATCCAAATTAAAGTGTGGAGGAAATCTTTTATACAACTTAATATCACCAAAATATTTTTTATTCTCAAGATCATTGTGAGCTGCGAGAGAAGCGCATACGCCTTTTAAATGATATTACTTTGTACAAAAGATTACAAAGCACAAAAAACACATGTTCATTTTAACCTTCAAAGCAAGAATGGATCCTTTTTAAGCACCAAGATTGAAATGTGATATTTTCTTGTTCAATTTTAAAACCCCAAAATAAACTCTAGTAAGTTCCTATGGTTCTTTTTAATCCTTTTGTTTTGTTCTTTTTAAGCCCAAACAAAAATTATTGAGTCCTAAAAAGCTTGAAGATGACAAATTCCTTAGAAATGGAATTATAATTGCTCCCCATATTTTTTCAAAACACTTGATACAATAGAATGATGATGCCATAAGAAGTATTGCTTTCATTTCCTCCTTCCCTTTGAATCACTCCAACCTACAAAACTTGTTAAAACTACAGAAAATAGAGGCCAAAATCCAGTTAGAAGTCAAGGGTGTTCAAAATGGAAAAAGCACATGTTGAAATACTTGAAATCTACCTTTTACCCCACCCTAGCAACACGGTCTATGATGGAGACGTAGTTTGAAGAGGGTCAGCAGTGCTTTGTGAAGAGACAATGAGCGTGATTGCGACACTATTTCACCAAGTGACGTAGTTTGGAGTTTTAGTTGGCCAAGCTGAGTGGAAATGGCTTATAGCATCATAGTTTGAAGTTTGATAGTGTCACTTGACCGATAGTGGCAAAGTTTGACTTTTGCAGTAGTGCACTTTCCTATAGATAGAAAAAAACTTGAAAAATAGTAGAATTTTCTCAAAAAAATGTGTTAATTTCTTTAGATTCACCCTCCTTCTAGTGCCAAAATGTGAATGGTGATCCTAGAACTGCACAAACACAAGCAAAAAACACAATATTAGTCCATTATGCAAATAAAATCATCATTCCCCATAAGATTCATTTGAAATATCAAGAACAAGAAATAATATGAACACAAATAAAAGTTATCTAATCTTTCTCAAAACAAACAAACTCTTAATTCCATGGGGGAATTGGTGCTATTTTGATGTGTAAAATAACCCTTTCCCAATTCCTTGCAAGCTTGGTGATGATCAATGATGAAGATTTGATGCTCCTTGATGAAATTTCTCTATAACCTAGCTATGAGATGATGAAAACTATGAGAGTGGATGAAGATGTATGAACTTTTCTCAAAACATGAAGATAATGATGTTGCATGAAGTTGTGAATCAAAATTCCTAAGATTGTGGATCCAAAATAAAAATGAGAACCTTCTATTTATAGAAGAGAATGATGGAGGAATAGGAAAAATGGATGAATGTAGGATAAAAGAACAACCAATAGCACAATGCCAATTTTCAACATGTAAGTGGACAAAGGTGGAGCACATTTTGATGAATGTGCACATAAATGCCATTAGGTGGATATTTGAAAATGGAGAAGTGACATGTTGGAGGGAGATGAAAGATGAATTAAATACCACTTGGCTCAAGAAAATGACATGTAAGAGGGCTTTAATGCCTTGTTGGATGGACACGTCCTTTTTGGGGGAGATTTTCAAATTTGAGGAATATTCCATCTTTGATGCCATTTTGAATGAAAATAGGATATTTATAAATTAATTAAATTGATTTTCATGAGCAAGCTACAAAATCTAGAGGTTTGGGTGGATTAGAGTTAGCGTTAATCAATATTTGATTAAATTAGATGATTTGACACTTTGACTTAGATTTTAGGATTTTAAATAAATCAAAATGAGAGGAATAATGATTAATAGATTTAATTAAATAAGGGTTGGATTTATTTAATTAAAGAGGATGGTGATGTTATATTTAAATAAAATAAACATTAATTTATTTAATTTAAAGAGAATTTCTTTAGAACTTAATTAAATAAAATGAATTATTTAATTAAAAGATGGAATATAGGATTAAATAAATAAAAATGATTTATTTAATTAATAGGAGATAATGACTTAATCAGATAAACATGATTTATTTAATTAAGAGATGAAATATGATGAATTTAATTAAATAAAGGTTATTTAATTAAATGATTAGTAAAGGAGATTATTCAAAACAAACTAGTGTTAGTAAATCAAGATCAGGTATATAGGATCAATTAGTATATTTTACGTGTCTTCACTTTCAATACGACCAAGAGACTACCAAGATTAAGGGGGTGATTTATCAATGAAGCGAAAGGAATAAGACAACTTAAATGACCAGGAACTACTAGTATGGGGTCAACGACGAATTAGAATTCCAATAAGGAATCTTAGACTTAGACCTTTTTGAGAGGGTTAAGAAGCACAAAACCCTAAAGCATGATTGACAGGATAAAAACCTAAGCCCATAATGATGAGAATAACCAGTTTTTTAATAATTTTAGTCAATAAAACATAAAAAATTAAGGGTTCCACCAGTGGCTTCGACTAGGGATGCATGCCTCTTGCAGGCATGGCGAGATCCTAGAATCTGAAGTTGAAGCAGATCAACCACTGAGGACCAAAATGAGAAACTACCTAGACTAGGTAGTTGAACCAAACTAGACACAACTGAAGCAAACACACCTATACACAACATTTATAGGACTATACAATGTACATGGAAAAGAACATACTTCAAGAGAAGTATTTCTTCAAGAACCGTCCATGTACTAGTAGCTCAAGAATTTCACCTATTAATTCTTCTAGGAAATATAAGTCATCGCCATTAGTGTTGCTGATCAAATATGGGCCAAGACATAATGCTTCAAACTTTCCATGTTTTCCCTTATCTTTGGACCTTGAATTCCACTCAACACTACGTTCCCTAATTGAAATTTCCTTGAGGATTCTTTCTTGTCATGCAAGTTCTTGACTTGCAACTAAAACTTTGTCCTTATTTTTTCAGCATCCCTCCTTGTTTCATCTACTTCCATCAATGTATCAATCTTATATTGCATTGTGTGACATATGCCCTCATCATACTCTTGGAAAAACTTATACATCTGCATAAGGTTGTTATGTGGTAGCCTAGTTGCATTTCCATATACTTAATTAAAAGGTGCATATCTAGCGGCCTTCTTAACATTCACCTAATCTATCCACAAGGTTAACCTTAACTTAGAATCCCAAGCTCTTTTATTCATCTCAAGAATCCTTTTGATGATTTTCATCAAATTTTTATTACTTGATTCTACTTGGCCATTTCCTTGAGGATGATATGGTGAAGAGTATGACATTTGGATTTCATGTTTTGAGAAAAATTCTATAAACTCCTCAGATCTAAAGCACATTGCATTATCTGAGACAATTTTCTCAAGTACTCCAAATCTGGTCAATATATTTTCCATTAGGAAGTTTGTGACTACTTTACTCATTTCTCTTTTTGTTGGGATGGCTTCCACCCACTTTGTGAATTAGTATGTGCCACAAGAATCCATGAATTCTCCCCACTAGAATTTTCAACTATTTCTACAATTAAATCAATACCCCATTGTTGAAAGGGTACCTACACAATAACTGGTCTAAAAGGCAAGTTTCTTGAGAACTTCAATTTCCTAGAGAACCTTTGGCATGCATCACATACTCTTACCAATTTTTATGCATCCTTAAAAATAGTAGGCCACTAGAATCCAACCCTCAATATTTTGTGGGAAGTATTTTTAGCCTAATAATGTCCACCACATACCCCACTATGCATTTATCTTAACAAATCAAAGGCTTTAGTCTCATCAACACATTTCAAAAATACACCCTCCAAGTTTCTCCACCACAACTCACCTCTTATGATCACATATTTAATGGCCTATAACTTAAGATTTATTTTCTCATTTTTTTCCTATCCCTCATGACACTGCATTCTTTGCAAGTAATAAATAACATCTTTGTACCAATCACAACATTCCATATCACAGATGAGTGATCTTTTGGAATCATCTTCCATATTTATCTGATTTCCATCCAAGTTAACTTCAACCATTAACTTGGCCAATCCCTAACCTCTCACCATTTTTGTTATCTAGATATCAATATTAAATTCCTAAATTCTATTTATCCACCCGCATCTTCTACCCATGATTTCTTGTTGGGTAAAGATGTCCTTCACAATTGCAGTTGGAACATAAGCAATGATTGTGGCTCCAACTAGATAAGTCCTAAATTTATTCATAGCCTTAAAAATTTCCTATGCTCACTTCTCCATTAAATCATATTTTAACTCTATAGCTTGAAGTGACTTGCTAAAGAAAGCAACTGGTTGTTCAAAACTATCTTCATTCTTTTGCAACAAAATAACAACAATAGTATGAAACAATGCAAATAAAAATATTTTTAATGGCCTAGAAAAGTTAGGATTCCTTAAAATTAGGGCCTCCTTAATATCATATTTTATGCTCTTGAATGTCTGGCTATACTCTTCATTCCAAACTACCTTTTCTCCCTTCTTCAACATCTTGGAGATAGGTCTTGTAATCTCTACAAAGCTAACTACAAATCTTCTCAAGAAGTTGATCTGACAAAAGAATGATTGAATGGATTTTACATTATTTGGTTGGGAAATCTTATCTATGGATGCTACCCATCAAGGTCAATTCTCACTCCCTCTTTGGACACAATATGCTCAAACAATTTTCGTTTAGTAACCCCAAAGGAAAAATTTTACAGGTTCACTAAGATTCCATACTCCAATGCCCTGATAAATATCCTTTCCAAGTGCATACAATGATCTTCTTCTTTCTTGGAGTAAGTTATCAAGTCATCTTGGTAAATTTCCATAAATAAGTCAATAAAATTAGAGAATCCTACATCCATAGCCCATTAGAAAGTAGCACCCACATTGGTTAAGCTAAATGGAATTCTTACATACACATAGGTGCCCCATGGAGTTGTGAATGCAGTCTTGTACTACTCAGACTCCTTCACTTTCACTTGGTTGTACCTAGGAAAACCATCCATCATTGATAATAGCTCACAACCAGTTACCTTATGCAATATGGATCCCATGTTCAATAATGGATAGTTGTCCTTTCATGGTGATATGTTCATATTTCTAAAATCCACAAATAACCTTATATCACCATTTTTCTTCCTGACTGGCCCTAGATTAGACACCCATGAAGAATACCTAATAGGTTTTATTATGCCAGCATCCCTTAACTTAACCAATTCCTCTTGCATTTTTGAAGCTAAGGTAGGATTGCTTGGTCTTTACTTCTACCTGAAAGGCTTGGCATCTTCTTTTAGAGGAATTTCATGTTGGAATAATTCCTCGCTATATGCTTTCAAGTCATCATACGACAAGAAAAAGACATGTCTATATTTTTCTCAATAAGGCAATCAACATTACCTTGATCTTTGGTTTTAGTTTCTTTCCTACATATACCTTTTTAGGGACATTTTCAGTCCCCAAATTCACTTCTTACAGGTTCTCTGGATGGGTGGCAGTTGCTTTTACCATGCTCTTATCCTAACTATCAAAGACCCTTTCTAATGCTACAAGGCCCTTAGGGATTTTATTTGTCTTCAATTGAATGACCTCATTCGCAAAGACTATATCCTTACCATCTATGTTTTCAAAAAATGAACCAAAATTAATCTCTTGGCCTTCATATTCATCAACACATTTCAAAAAATTTAGAATATCTTCATCATCTTTGAAAATTTTCCAATTATGTACATTTTCAAGGATTGAGGGCCTTGCTTGTACCTCAACCTTAGAGATACCTTGGAAATTTATATCATCTAATCTTAATGCAATTTTTGCAAGTTTTCCAATTTGTTCTATCTCTTTTCCATCCATTCTATTCCAAAGGCATCAAACTACTCAATGAAATCCCAAACAACATTTATGTATTGTTTCAATTTGTTGTTCTTGCATGTGTATCTAGATCTTACCTGGTATATCACCAACTTAGAGTCACTGATTACCATTAATTTCTTTATCCCATGCTTTTCAGCTAGCCTCAATCCGAGTAACAATGCTTCATACTATGCCACATTGTTTGTACAAAAAAAAAAAAGTAAAAGAAAAATTGTATGTATTGCACTAGGTGACACCAAAAATATTCTTGCACCAAACCCTTCCTTAGAAATTGCACCATCAAAGTACATCTTCCAGATTCCATCAGATAGTCTAATGACTTCATGGTCTATAGGTGCAGGGAGCCTCTCACATTCCCTTGGTAACTCTTCCACTTTAACGCATTAATATTAGTATCTATGAATAGAATTGTATCATCCTTAGGAGCATGTTCTATCATATGTGGCACCTTTGGCTCTCTAACCACTTGGAAATCCTTACCATCAATGGGGAAAGTAGAGTAAGGTATGTCACACTGCATACTACCTTCCATAGAAGCACTCCATTTTCTAGATAACAACATTCTATAATTGGGTGGGTTATCTACTACCACCACGCTCATCTTAAATTATTTCTATGGATAAGCAACTAATCTATAAGGAAGCTCATTGATTACGCTAGTTACAGGGACTTCCCTTGAGTCCATAGCATAGCACTTTCCATGGGTAATGTCAACTTTCAGTCCCAATGGCTCCATAATCTTGGCCAAAATCATGTTATTGGATGCTCTAGAATCAATAATATAATTTTTTAGAAAATTTCCCTCAACAATCAAAGTGAGGAAGAATGGGTGTATTTTTCCAGGGAAAGTTGTGATTGAATTCCCTAGAAAAATATGAGGGATCTCAATAATCACTCCCTCAACTTCTTTATCTTTCTTTTCCTTTTCACTCATTTTGGGTTCAGTGGACACCACTAATTCAATACAGGCTGTAGTAGCACCATTGGTAAGGGCTAATGCCTTTTGTTTGTGTTCATCAATCCTCATAATCTCAAGCTAAGGAACAAATAATTTTACTTGGCTAAGCAATTGAAACATATCAATAGGTTTATATTTAGGTAATTCTATTGGGATCATACCTTTTTTTGTACTGCTCTTCTTTTGTTGATTCTTTGTTGTTTCATTTTAGAGCTTGGCATCTTTTCTTGCAACATTAGTATTCTTCTTTTTTTCCTTTGTCTTCATAGCAAGGGACTTGAGCTCTCCATCTACTTTTGGTTTATCAAATTTCTTAGCCCAAATATTATCTCCCCTATTTTCCTTAGCTTTGATTGCTTCTGCTTTACCATCATTATTTTTTTCTTTGGCTTTCACATTTTTCTCTTTGATAAAGACACGAGCAGGACTACCCTATACACCACCAAATATTCTATTTCTAAGATGATATGAGCTTCTGGCTTGAGTAGCCAATGCCACTATGTACCTTGCAATTTCCTCATCTCAAGGTCTTCTTAGGGACACATTGTCTTTAATTGCTTCCAATGTGTACACTTCATTATCACTATCATCATCTTCATCAGAGAGAACTTGTTGGTGATATGTGTTGAAAATATGCCTTTGGTCATCCACATATATTTCATGAGACTCCATATCAGATGAGCACTTGTTGTCAGTAAAATTAGAACCATCCATGATCATATTAATGTCAACATCATCCTCATTGGACTGATCACAATCTTCAAGTACCTCCTCTTCCACTTCAACCATCTGTGCAACTGCACACCGATGAGGAGAATGTGGCATTGGACACACCATGCGCCAAGGGGTATCATCAAAAAAATTTCTTGAGTTCTTCTGTAGAGGATCTGGATGAATCTTGTTTTAAGCATTTTTCTTATTGTTAGGGATGGGCTTGTCATTATGCCAATTTGTATTATCTGGATGACCTTGCAACCGAGGAGATCTTTCATTCTTATGATAATCATACCTTTCATTTGAAAAACCTTTATCCTATATGACATTTTTTTTGCTTAGATCCTTCATGGTATTAGTAACAATATCAATCTTATCCTCCAAGGAACATCCCTTAGCACTATAATTTTTATCCTATTTCTTCAGATTTTTGAGGATCCTTACATCATCCCTTCTCCAAAATTTTCCAGTTGCTCTATTTATATTATCAATATGGGAATCCATCTTGTAACCCTCTCTCAACATTTGAGGATTCTTATCCAGTAAGCAGTAACTCATCTTGGCATCAAAGGTATTGCAATAGTTCACTAGACATACATTGTCATTTAATCTTAAATGAGGAGGTAGTCGGTTCATGGCCTTTTGAAATCTTACATTGAAATCAGCCACACCCTCATTGGAAGTTTTAACAATATTATTAAATTGATTCAAAAGAAACCTTGAATCAATCTTATCACTATATTTTTCTTTGAATAGCCTCTTAAATTCCTCCCAAGATCCAATGCTTTCAATAGGAAAACTTCTATACCATTCTCTAACATCCTCAGTAAGTGACTGCATGAATAACTTCATCATGAAATCCTATGCTTCTACCTCAAAATCATCCATGACATTGGAAAATGCTTTGAGGTGGTCTTCACCACTCAAGGCATTATTTCCAAACAATCTAACTAAAACGGGCCTGAAATCTTTAGGAAATGGAAGGATAACCAAGAATTCTAGTGAAGCACAATTGTTGATATCTTTCAACTTGTACTAGTCTCCTAGTAGCTCAGTCTCTATGAGCATTTCTAGGCTCAACATATTTTCTATCATCAAATTGAGTCTTATACTTACCTTTTCCATATCCATTATTATTTCCACCTCCTTTCTCCTTTCCCTCATCATCTTCACAATAAGTGTTCTTATTTTTATCATTTCCTCCACCTCCACCACCCTAATCTCTACCACCACCTCTAATGGTAGTATGTCCATTAGAATTATTCTTTTGGGATTCACTATCAGTATGTCTAGAGCTTGAAGCTTCTAGGTTTGGCATGGAGATCTTAAGAAAAGAAATATTTCTAGCTATCTCTGCATTAGCAACTTTGATTTCAGCTTTCTTCAAATCTTCTTGTAATTTATCATTTTCCAAATACAATCTCAAGATCTTAGGGTTTTGGGGTGTAGTAGATGGGGTAGGATCAATCTTAACATTTTGGTGGAAGTATTGGTACTTGTGTTGGTATTGGTATTGAAGGTATTAAAGGTAGTTTTCTTTGGCTAATCAATGGGCTTCTTCCCATGATCTATATGTTGTGATTTTTTAATAGTAGTAGAAGGATCTGGGGATTTGGTGGTTGCAACAAATGTGGCATAGGTATTAGTAGTAGAGGTTCCCATTTGAATGGTCACCTTAGGTGGATCATGGGTCATTTTAGCAACAAACCTAGAAACATTTTCTTGAAATTCCTTTTGCTTAGCTTCTTCTGTCATCTCTTCTTTTATTTTCCTTTGAGCATCTCTCTCTTACATTTTAGCTTTAACTCTATATTCCTTTTCCTTCAAATCTCTTACTCTTTTTTCTTCCAACTCTCTAAGCTTACACTCCTCTTCTAAGGATTGCATATCTTCCTCATTTTCTAGGATATCTCTAGACTCACTTGGCTCAAGGGTAAAGAAATCAAGGTTAGTTGGTTCTCCTTCAAGGGCAAGGTGCACTTCTATATTAGGGGATTCACCTCTAGGCTTAAAATTTCCTCCATTAGAGATAGATCCAATTCCAGGGGTTAAAGGTTCTAAGAATTTATTATTTTTCTCCTAGAATTCCCACCTATCCTCCTCTCTCAAGAGGTCAAGTTCATTATCAAATACTTGCTCAATGGGAAAACTTCCCTGATCTACATTAGGAACTTCAAATTCATGTGCCTCTTCATGGATATTTGCACTAGTTACCTCATTATTGAAGGTAGGAGATACATCAGCAAGGGATTCAACAGACTTACTTGATTTAACCATTTTTTTCACCCATGTTGGTTTCTTGTCCTTTGCAATCTAGGACTCCAACTTTTGCTTGGGATGCTTCTTCATGTAGCTTCTAGTCTTCTTCATGGTATCAAATAGTAATTTTAAAATCCTCCTCACATTCTCTTTGAGAATCTATATTTACTCTAGTATAAGAGGCTTCAGAGTCACCACCCAAGATGTTGGGAAATAGGAACTAATTGTACTTTGGCTTGGTTCTTGTAACCTCCAAAAAGATTTTGAACATAACTTGACACAATGTAAAAGAATGGACTAGAACTTGATGCATGAAATTGGATGTGACTTAAGTAATTAAAATTTGAACCAATTATTCTCCAAATAGTGAAGAACAATAAAATACTCGACTCTAAGTATACTTGATCTGAACTAGAGACTTTGGACTTAGAAATCCCCATCAGAGTCACCAATCTATTGATTGTTTTTTAAGAGTCAAGTTGATCTTTATAATTTCCTATGTACTTTTCCATTCCAAATATTTAGCAATCTAAAGGGATTGGCCAACGAATGAGTGAAAGAAATAAAGCTTTCCTCCTATAGTTTGGGCTTTGTGAGACCTGGGAGAGTGATCCCATAATGTATATTCAAGAACTTATGAAATTAGCATTTAAATACATTGTAAATATGATATAATTCTCATATTACCACTCAACAATGTAGTGTATCAAAAGAGTTGGATGCTCTTTTAACAATACCCTACACTTGGAGCATGAGAATAGTGAAACTCATCACAAAATAACTACAATGGTAACTCATTTGAAAATTTAGTAAATAAAGAGTGATTTGATAATGAACCAACCTAGAAAATGTATTATGAATATATTATTCAAACCATTTCCTTATCCTAAACATGGAGTCAATCTTAACCTACACAACTTGATAACAATTTTACACATAGTATTAAGCTAGTTATGGATATGGGTTACTCTAAATTATGGGTGGAAGGTGACTCATTAAATATCATCGATTTTATACATAGCACCCATAAGCCTAGCTAGAATATTGATCAATTAATAAAATATGCTATCATAATGTTGAGATCTTGTGAAGAAACCTGTGTTTCTCACATATGCTAAGAAGGTAATTCATTGGTAGATTTTTTACCCCATGAAGTTATCAGACTTAATGAGTATAGAGTGTGGGGGGAAGGCTCTCTCCTTCCTAAGTAAGCTAGGATCTTAATGAGAAATGATAGTTTTTACTAAGTTTATGTGGTGTCATTATTTAACCATAAGTACCAACTATTGACTCACGCACTTTGTGGGTATTGTTTGGCTTGTTGGTAATCAAACAAGCTTTTCTTGCCAAGGTTTTCTGCTATTGGTTCTTGTGAATATGGGAGGTGACCAAAGTAGAATTGAGCCTCATTCTTGTGTGAGCCTAAGAAAGAAGAAGAAAATTTGGAGGATTCTCTGATATGGGAATTTTACGAAGTACTTGGAAATGTTGCATGGACATGGCCTGAATGCTTCAGTGGAGTTTGTTTCTTGTTGGCATAATCGTAAACTCCAGATTAAGGGCTTGGTTGTGGATATAAATTAGGATCCAATTGCTACTATGACTGGGTTGCCTATGGTTGGCCATAAATTCTTCAAAAAAAAGGAGTAATGAGGAAGAAATGGCTCAATTCTTCAAAGGTGATGAGTGGAAAAAACTCATCAAGATGGAGGCTTGGGGATATGAGTGGAAGAATCTCAAGAAGATATGAGTGAATATTGTAGAAATAATAATGTAATATGTGACTCTGGAAGGTAGGTTCACTGCTATCCTTGGCCATCATTTTAGGCATGGGTTATTTATTTCCTTTCCATTCTTTCTCTTTTCCTCTATGGAGGCCTTTATGTATTCACACTAAAAAAACATGAGGGCTCCAATCCTTCATGAGGTCCTTATTATTTTAATTATGGAACATGTAAAATCCCTTGTGCCTCATCAATCAAGGGCAAGGAGAAGATTCTTAGTGAGGTTTCTGGCTCTTCTGACTTAGATACCAATGTGGCTGAGGATGAGGATTGAAATGAAGAAGGTGAGGAAGGGACCCTGTCCCCTATGGCTACCCACTATAAAAAGAGGAAAAAGGGTAACCCTAAAGGTAAATGGGCAGCCAAGTGTCTTATTCTACATGGTTTGGAGTCCGAGTCTGATGGTGATGATACAAAGGTGGGATTTGGGGATTCCACACCCAAGGTTGAAGTAATGGACTTTGGTCAAGGTGATACTGAGGTTGGTGGTAAGTAGGAGGGATTTCAAGAGAATGTGATGACCATAGAGGCTAAGGATACACCTAGAAGGTTTTCTAAGTGCATTTCCAAGATGAAGAACCAGACCTCAAAAGATATAGTTAAGGATACCACAAATCTCTACAAAGAGAAGGATGTGGAGGAAAAGGGGGTTGAAATTGATGATTCCCGGGCTTGAAACTCTCCTAATGTGGATCATGTGGGTGAGAAAATAGTTCAGAAGGAGGAGAATGTTGAGTAGAAGCATGTGAAGTCTGAGTCTCTAAAGGTTAATCTATCATAGGAGTTCTCCTATCTTAATGATGACTCCACCTCTATGTTTGAGCTTCTTGACATGGTGAGGGTGGGGCTACTGGCACTTTTAAACTAGAAAAATGGACTCTATAGGAGTTCAATAGGGTTAACATCAAAATAAGGGGATTGAATGAGAATTTACAAAATATTTTGAAAGGGTCGGCCTCAGATATTCTAATTGACAGAATTGTTGATCTTGAGAGTGCATTCACTGATTTCAATTCCCTCTATAAGTAGAACTTGGTTGGTTTAGAAGCCAAGGTATTGGAAACCAATGTGGATATCAATAAACTTCTCCATTCCTATCACATTTCAGTGAAGAATAGTGCATACTCTTTGGAGGTCTTGTTTCGCAAGATCAGTGAGCTTAGAGAGGACCAGTTGTATTTTTTTGAGTTAATGGAGAATGAGAAATTGGCCAAAGGTAAAGGGAAAAAGGTGTGAAGGATGATGGTAAAGGTCTTGCTTCTAGAGGGTTGGTTGACTGGAAGAAGTCCTTTGAAGTTGAGAAAAAAGAATTGTTGGACATGAATGGGCTGTATAGGAACCAGGAGCTTAAGGTGGCCAATACCTTAAGTAGTATGAAGTAGTGTTATGTTGTCTATTTTTTGTTTGTTTTTCTGTTGTTGGGTCTTGATTTCTTTCCTTTTTTTTGCTATTGTGTTGCAGTTGGCTACTACTGATAGTTTAGTGTTGTATCTTTCAAGCAAAATTTTGTTACTTTTGGTGCTTTGGGTTTTTGGCTGCTACTGATGTTTTAGTTTAGTATCTTTTGAGCAACATTTTGTACCTAAAGTTGTAAAGGGTTTTGGATCCCTTCAAAACCTAATTTTCCCATATAATCAAAACAATTTTACACATAGCATCATATAAGCTTTAAAAATACTACATTATAACATCTCCACATTATATTCTCAACCACCACTTCTTATGACTATCATAGCACACAATTCATATGAATCAATAACTTCATTCAAGAATTTACATTAATTCTTTGAATCAATAAGCAAGAACAAAACCCTACATCCATTGGAAATCAATGGAGATGAACAAAAAAATCCTTGATTATATTATTCATAACTCATAGAACAAGTACATAAGGGACAAAATGGCCATGAAATTTGTACCATTCCCTATTGTATTTGCTAGTTTTTTTATCAAAATTATGGTATACAGCAAGTTAATCACCAGCAATTCATCGATGGAAAATTCACTGTCAGCAATTCACTGCCATGGAAAATTCACCACCAACAATTCACCAACATAGAAAATTCACCGAAGGAAAATTTACCGCCAAATAAAATTTAAAAATATTTGGCTATGAATTTTTGGTTGGTGAATTTTTCATGGTAGTGAATTGTTGGCAGTGAATTTTCCATGGTGGTGAATTGTTGGTGGTGAATTTTCCATCGATGAATTGCTGGTGATGAATTTTCCTAGAGCCCAAATTTACATATGTACTAACATACTCAAAACCTAAGATAAAACTCAAAATATGCATAGTATTCATTTTTTACAATTCTCTATGACCAATTTCAGTACAATGAACCCCATACTTCTAGCCTTGAATTCTTTCTTATAGAAACGAAGGAGAAAAACAAGCTTTGAGATAGAAAGTACACATGTCACCATTCTATTGGACTACTAAAACATATATCCCCTTTGCAGTTATATTTGCATTCTCAGATGAAGGGAAACATATATGAGACAAAATTTATCCTCATTTGTTGTTAGAGATGCGGTCCCACCTTTCAAAAAGCATCTTTAGGTAGTTTTAACAATATCCTCATGTAACTCCTAGCAATGAGGAGACAGGAAAGGGCTGAGATTAAATCCCATTCCTTCAATATATTCATTTCTTAACATAGGACCATTCGCCCATGACCATATTCCTTTGACATAGCCAAAAATACAAATTAAAAGATCTCACATGTTGCTAAAACACATGCCTCATATTTCCATTAGTAGTGCACACTTTACTGTCTATTCCTGATGTTGAAATATTTGTTTAATATTAGCCTTTATTCTAATGTCCTTCATTCCCTCCAAGTTGTTGCATGTGGCACTCTCCCGCTTCCCCATTGGGATTTGGGTGGTAGAGGTGGGTCCTACACTAGATAGTGGGTAGCGGTCAGGATTGACCCATGTCACCCACTATCAATCATCAATCTTCTCTCAATAGAGTGTTTGCTTCGCTTTGCAACTTGGTAGGTCCCCCGACCCTGGGACACATGTTCGTAGCCCACTAGCCCATGAATAATTTATTGCAAATTTGGAATAAATAGGGTAGCAGGGAATGACTTGGATGAAGACACGTCACATGACACCCACCATCGATCATCCTTAAAAATCCACTTGTTGTCCCTTTGGAAACACTAGGCCCATCGTTAGGCATGAATCAGAATAGGGACATGGGGAATGGTAGAGATTTTCTCGTGGTAATTGAATGGTCATCATAAAACACAAGATCTACACATGTCGAATTTGTTAGTTTTTAGAAGATGGTCCCAACTAGGCACACAACGGGTTTGGACATAAGAAACAAAAGATGAAACCTTAGGTTAATGAGGAAAATAAACCCAATCAAGACTAAGAAAGACTTCAACCCACATTATAATAAAGCAATACTTTCAATATGACCATGGGACTACCAAGATCAAGGGGTCAGTTTATCAATGAAGTAAAAGGCATAAGGCATAACTTAAATGACCAGGAATCGACAGTATGGGGTCAACTACAAATTAGAATGCCAATAAGGAATCTCAAACTTAAACCTTTTTGCAAGGGTTAAGAAGCATAAAACCCTAAAGCATGATTGACAAGATAAAAACCTAATCCTGGGCATAATGATGAGAATAACCGGTTTTTAACAATTTAGTCAACATAACACAAAAAAATTAAGGGTTCCACCACTACCTATAGAGGCTAATGCACTCTATTTTTGGGATAATCTACTTCCAGTCTAAAATCTAGAGAGCCAATCCATCCTATCACAATTAGCATGTATCCTCCTGAGTTGGAAACCATAATCCAATCATTTTTCCTCTCCATATCCATCTCCAAATGATCACTTTCATCTCATAAATCATTATCAATCTATCCAAATGCTATCCCCTTTAAGAAAAGAGTTAGCTAAACCCATCCTATCAACATCCTAATCATCCACAATCCAAAATATAACCTTAGATACTTGATCAAGATCCCAAATCCTAAATCGATAATCCATCATAACACTTTCTTAGGAACTTAGTCTATCCCAAGTTAGTAATCCTTTATCCAAACTATTTCACCATGAACTAGAGGTATAGTTTGCATCGATATCACATCTTGCTTGAGAACATAGCCTATCTCAAGTAGGAAATCCATCTAATCAAACTTTGACATAGGATCTTGACCATAGTTGAGAGGATACTATCCTTCATCCATCCAACAATCATCCTAATTATTTTAACTACATCCTTGAACTTGGGATTCTATTCCATCATATCTTCCAATCATACTAATTTGAGCTTAAATCCAATCCTAATCTGAACTTACATAAAATCCTAATCTAAGATTAAATCCAATCCTAATTTGTGCTTAATCTACATCCCAATCCAAGCTTTAGTACATCCCCATCTAATATCTTCTGAAATTGAAAATAATATTCACCCATTTTCCTCTAATCCATTTCATTTATCTTCCAATCATCTATTCCCATCACTTCCACCCATTTCCATCTAATCCAACATAATGAATACTTATCCTTCATCAATGCAATCAAAAATAGTAGTTAAGGGATATCCTAGTTACATTGATGATTAGAATGAAAGTCTTGTTGATCAAGATGAGTAAGATATAGATCCCCTTGATGCTATAATTACTATCCATCTCTCCCCAAGAATCATCCAAAAGCCAATTACTCCTCCAAGTTATCCCATCATGCCTCCATCCATACCCACTAGCAATCATTATGCTACCTTTGACAAGGGAAATCCATTACCTCCCCCATCCACATCTCCATCTTATTTGTCATCCACTTCCCCATCATATCCATCATCTGCACTCTCTTATCTATCCCCCACATATCCCTCTCATTCCATATCTATAGCTCCATATTCTCCTCTATCAATATCTCAACCTCCATATTCACACAATAATACTATCACCTCCATTATCTATCCATTACTTTATGAGTATTCCAATAATGTATACACCCAATGTTAGTATAAAAAAATGAATGTTTTTTTTTTTAATCTTTTTAAAATCAAAAATTATTGTTCCAACTTTATACTAATTGACAACATCATTTGTATTCATTTAAAATACACACAAACATATAACATATTAGTGATAAGGTTAGTATTAAATCTCCATAATAACATTAACTTAACCCCCAAAAGATACCATTACTTGATTATTGCCTATACCATTAAATCATGATAATCAAATAGGACATCTAAAATCATTAGTGAAGGTAAAATCAATATTTAATAAAGGTTGATGTATATAATAGAATCAAATCCTAAACATGCATTGTAAGTGGTGAATCAATCTCAATCTAATTACCTTTCCAAGTGAGCTATTTAATCCCTAATCATTAGAAACGAAGACAATAATTTAAACAATACTTTAAAGCAATAATACAAGCATAAACATGTAAGAAATAAGCTAACAAAAACAATACCATCCAATATTGAACACACTAATGTTATAGAACTAATAACTCAACAACTTGAGATTGATTATGTATATTTGTAGTATACACACACAACTAAACATATAAATTTACACATAATTCATTTCTATTTAATTTGTTAACATTTTTTAGTAACTATATTTTAATGGATTTAGAAGCTTTAAGGTTATAATTCACAAATTAAACCTTATTCCTTTACTTCTTGACTCTACCCAAATTATTATTCTTCTTACAACACTTCTTAGGTGATTTCAATTACTAACTTTGCTTAATATACCTAGACTCTTTTTTGATAAGTTGTTTGAATTAATGGAGATATTGTTAAATCAATAATAAACCAAATAAATAACTAAACTTCCTAACAAGAACACAATCCTGAAAAATAAAAGAATCAACAATTTGGACCCATTATTCCTAAACACTATTCAATCAAGGCTCTTAATCGATAACTAGAAATTAATTTTAAAAAATAAGAAAACTTAAGAATCCATGCAAATTATTTTATTCATGTTTCTATCTTTATAAATTTATATTTCCTTCATATTTCTCTTGTCTTCATGGTACCCTAACTTGGTTTGACTCAAACTATTTTTTTTCCAATTTGTTGTTTTAGTTCTAAAGTAGGAGATGTTTAATGTTTTAATCATAATTTTTTTTTGAATTACTGGGTTTTTTTTATTTTCTTATATGTTCTAAAAATCTTGGATTTATAGAAACCCTTTAAATTTTATCACCTAACTCTTTGTCTTTCATTATGTGTGAATAGGTTTGTAAGAATTTTTTATGATAGATTTTTCTTGTGAATAAGGATGTCAATGTTTCCTTAATAAATCATAATTGATGATCTGAGTTAATTTATTTTTTGGATATATATTTTCTAAAGATTAATAATTGAGAAACCCATTAAATTATATATTTCAATAGTGTGTTTAACAGTTCTTATGATTAAATATGTGAAACTACTTTTAAAAAAAAATTGTTTGGCATAGGGACAACAATATTGTAATCTCGACAATTGATTAATTAAGTGGGATAAGATGATTCTTTGATATATTTTTTTCTAATGTTATTATTTATTATTTCTATAACAATAATATCTTAGAATATACTTTAGGAAATTCACCTAAAAAAAATTAAGCATAGTTAGAAAATATATGTATTAAATATTTACATAACAACTTCCTATACACAAAGTATATCATCAAAACTTGGGTTTTTTCTCTAAGTTAATCTTATCCTTTGAATTATATAATCTTCCAAAATAAAATTAACTAAATCCTTTTTTCCCTTTTTTTTCAATTTAAAAAGTAGAGTATAACACCTTCAACCATAATTGAACTCTAAATGACAAAACATTCATAGGTTCTTAATAACTTTTCAAACCCTCACAAGACCAACATGTTTCTCTCTTGAAATCAATTGGATGACTGTCCCAAGATATTCTTTCTTATTTAAAACATGTACCAGATATACAAAGTTCTATAAAGAAAAATAATATTGGCCAATGGGCTCTCCACACAACCATAGGATTGAGATTCAATCCACCTCTGAGCTAGGGTCACATAGCACTTCCAAAAAATACTTTCCACATAGGATCCAAAACAAAAGTGTAAAATATAACACCACATTACTAAACTTGAAACATTAGAACCACTAATCACAAGGATTCCTAGATAATTCTACATTTAATATACTTTTCACATCACAACATCTTGCATTCATATTTCTTTGCTTTAACACAAAAAAAGAGTATAAATGAAATTAAACTAAACAAATTGGAAGATTCAACCAACCCAAACCCCAAAACACTACTTGTAGCAATACAAGAGATTCAACATCAAATTTAACATATATTTTTTTATAAGCAGTACCAATATGACAAGAAACTCATTACAAATCAACAAAGATAGATAAGTAAAAAGGTAGACCTCACCAAGAAATTTTTATATCCAACTTGTGGAAAAATCTCTCCAAGAGCTCTCTTCCATTGCTCCTTCTTCTTCACAAACATGGCAAGAACTCAAAAATGAAGAATGAAAAACCAAACATGAACTCAAGAACAAACCAAGAATCAAAAGAGAGAAAACCCCCTCCTCCACACAAATAGAAAGAAAAAAATGGAAGGGGAAAAGGAAACCACCTTTTAAACTTCCCAACCACCGTTTCAACTCCAATTTTCGTCACATTTCATGAGTGGGTAATTAGAGTTGGTTTTAGACTTTATAAAAGGGATTTTATGGAATGAAAATACACCTACCCCATAATCCTATCACATAGGGAACTTTTAAAATAAATAATACCACATAAAGACTTCATAAAACATAAAATAAGTGACCATATTAATAAAGCAACTCAAGGGACTAAATAAACAACTCTCAAATACACACAATTCATACCACACAAAAAAGGTTAAATCACATGCCCATGACAAGAATAATATTTCACAAGGATACAATAAAGGAAGTAGCTATGTGACCCCCCTTATCAACATTGACCAATTTATTAACCTATTTACTCAACCAAGAAAGTGTGTCAGTCTTAATCATGATTAATAATAATTAAAACAAATGACTTATGAATTAAAAATTACAAGAATAATAATCAACTAGAAAATTAGATCCACTAATCTACGTAGAAACACTCCTTACTTGTATGATACCTATTACAAAGTTAAGGAAAAATTGAGTGAATACTATTTGTTATAAAAAATACCACCACTGATGTTAATAGAATATTTAACTTATAATGCATACTACTATAAGTAACATTGAATATCAATAATTATCTTCATAATCACACCCACTCACATCTATGATATGTAATCACCTAACATAATGGAATACCCTTAATATACATAATAATATTACCAATAACTGAGCATCTTGATCATTGCATATTTATTTAGACAAAGAATGGAACTCATCTGATTATCAAAAGAATTCACAACAACCATTAGATAGGATTAATCAAGAATATGAACATCTTCATGGTGTAGCAATAACCATCACTCATGTTTACCATCCAACATAAAAGAACATAGAATATAGCATATAAACCATCAACAACTAATAGGATCAACAAGGCCACAAGGGATAGGGTCTTACACCATATACCAATCCATAATCCTACTCCTATCCATGATCCCAATTCCTTCGATCTTCCATCCATGTCCTATCTCAATCCACCATCCATGTCCTATCTCAATCCACCATCCATATTCTCCCACCTTAATCTATCATCCACGTCCTCCTAACTTAATCCATCATCCACTTCCTCTTACTTTAATCTACCCTATACACCCTCCTCTATCACTCCACCTTCCACTCCATCATATCCTAATCCTCCCTCCAATCCATCCTACCTTAATCCTCCACCTAATCTTGATCCCCCCACCAATCCTAATCCTCCACCTACTCTTAGTCCTCCATCCAATCCCATTCCTCTATCTAATCCTAATCCACCAATCCATAATCCTAGTCCTCCATCCATTCATAATCCTTCATATATTCCCATCACCCAATCTAAGCCTAAAATACACAAGTATCTCCTTCCAAATTTCATCCAAAGACTCATGGCAAAGAATACATCCCCAAATCCACGTCTTCATGTCATGGAGCCATGCTACCCCACTCCATCATGTGTAGTCACTAGTGATGAGGCCCTTCTCCATCCCACACCTATCATTACTATTCCCACTCCTAAAACCATCCAAACTATTGATGTTGGCATATGGATTTGGGATTTTTTTTTGGTTGCTAGTGTTGTCATTGATGGTAATTGGAGCCAGTAGTATGGTCCACAATTCGGAAGTAGCTCCTACCGGCAAGGAAATTAGTAGACTGAAATCTACCAACAAAAAGCATGAAGAACAAAGTATTCAGTTGATAATTTGGTCTAAATACTTCACTAGATCATTATTTTTTTGTGTGGATCCCTAGAGAAACTTGTCAAGCATGTATGTTACCTTATTATTAAGTTTTATGGTGTTACAAAAAATGGTGTACGAGTTAAGAGATTCGGTAGAATGATTTATTGCTTATTTTCTCACTATGGCCGACCTGTTGTGTATGGCATGTTTCAAATGTATGAGGAGTATGTGTTTAACGATTTCTCATGTTGGGAATTCTGGTTTGGGTCCCTACTATAGTCTAGCTGACTTGTGTGGGTACACATTAATTCTAATTGGTGATTTGAGCCGACTTGTGGAAGAATATTATATTTTGTTTAAATTCGGCATATAGTAATAAAATATTGTTAGCAGATACATAAAGGATATTGGTAATTCATTTTAAGGAAGGAATGAAGTTGTAAGAAGGATTTTGTGTGTGTGAAATAGTGCAGAATAGCTATATGGGCTAATATTAGAAGACCTGTTGAGCGAATTTTGTTTGTGTTGCAGAAGGGTTTCTATAGAAGAGCAAAGCAGAGTAGAGTAGAAATGTGAATTGGACAATAGGTTTAGAATATGTTTGATGTTCCTCATTGGAACTAAATCTAGGAATTTTTAGATGCTATATTCTCAATTTAACATTTTTTTATATTCTCAAATACTTTGTAAGGTAGTGAGCCTTTCCTTTTTTTTTAGTGAGCTCTAGGCAGTGTGCCTAAATGCAAGTGCATTCCCTTTTTATCATATTTTTAAAAGAGTATACTTTGTGGGTTAATCTCCACCATGGTTTTTCCCCTAACAGGGTTTCCATGTAAAAATTATGGTGTTGTGGTGTTCACATTGTTTATTTAATGAGTTTGCATGTTTCCTTTTGTTTATATGTTGTGGATGCTATTAAAGTTTAATATTGTTATTGAAAGTTTAAGATCTGATTAAAAAAGTTAGATATTGTGGAACACTAATTCACCCCCCCTCTTAGTGTTCCTGGTGTCCAAAAATTGGTATCAGAGCTTTTTCCTCTTCCAATTTTAACAACTTGAGGTGGATCTTGGATTACAATGGATGTAGCTGGTCTTCAATAGCAGCTTATTGTGGCACTTGATGATCTTGATTAGTCTAAAGAAAAGGTCATGGAACTAAAAGGAAATCTTGTGGCTGCCAAAAAAATCATTCAATCACTAAAGGATAAAATAAATGAGTCAAGGGAAAAGAGGAAAGAAATATGTGGTTAGTTGAATAAAAAAGAAAGCAAAGGTCTGAAAGATGTTCATCTGAATCAAACCCTAAAAGAAATAACAGAAGAATGTGAAAATCTTGCTAAGGAAAATACTACTCTAAAGCTTGAAATGGAATCTATGGCGATGAAGCTAACCAAAGAGATTGAAGAAAGAAAGAAAAAAGGAGGATAATTTGGCCCAGTCCTTGAAAGAGAAATCTAAGGAATGCAGTAGAGTTAATAGTGGATTCATTCAACTGGAGATTGAACTACAACAATCTAGAAACAATGAACAAGAGCTTGAGAGACAAGTAGTTATTCTCAGAGATGAGCTTGCTACTACAAATGAGTTTAAGGAGAAGCTCAAGATCAATTCTTCTAGGCTTGATGAGATAAATAAAGGTCAAAAGGATGCAAATAATAAGCGAGGTCTCGGCTAGGTGAAGGGTGAGAGCTCCGGATCTTAACAAAAGGACCCTAAAAAAGAAGAATAAAGGTAGAAGATATCCAGTAAGGAAACCCAATGCTCATAAATTTAATGGATATTGTTTTTTTTGTAATAAATTTGGACATATGGCTTCTCAATGTAGAAGTAAGATAAAATTTGGCACTCCATCATTCCCTAGTCAATGTTTTAAATGCAATACATTTGGTCACAAGTCATTAGAATGCAAAAGTATGTCTTTCAGTATAAGGGTCATTAAATGCTACTCTTGTGGAAGATCTGGACATGTTGCTAATCAATGTAGATCAGGAGGAAATCAGTGGAATGGATGGTATAGATAGAAAAACCCGGTATGCTACAATTGTAACACATTTGGTCACATTGTAAGATTCTGCAGGAACAAAAACATGGATAAGAAAGGTCTGGTTATCATGGTAGGAATTCAAAGAAAGGTGATAAAGGAAAAGGAAAATCATCCATGGAAGAGATAAGAGATCAAATGAAAAAAATGTGTTTAAAGAAGAATGGATCTGATGAATGTCATAAGACTGTACCAAAAGATTCCTCTGGAAAATCATCCGGCAATTGATTCCAGGCCATTGGCCTAGGGGGAGTTTTCATGAAAATATTTTGTCCCCCTGTGTGTAGTTGGTATAAGATCGTAGGAAGTTGTCACTAGGTGTGTTATTCATCCTCAAATGTGTTGGTGTTCACTTCTTGAAGGTCCATAGATGGATTTTTCTCTTATTGTTTGAAAACAGAGTAACCGAAACTTCTAGGGAAAAGCATTTAATGTGACAAGGAAGTTAGGTGTGCAAAGTTATAAAAGGGAATTTGGAACCCTCATTTGTCACCGTGCTCTAAAGAAGAATAGTTGGAGAACCTTTTCAGCAAAATTTTGAAAGAGTGAAAGTCAATTTAGTGGTAAATTTTCTAGGTATTTTTGTTGATTATCAATTACATACTTATTCCATGATCAGTAGAACCCTATTTGGTATGGAAAATGAAGAAAATCAAAGGAACAATAATTTTGGATGAATATAGTAGTCAAAAGGTTAGGGATGTAAGAAATTTTTTGTATGTCATCAAATTAAAGAAGCTTGGATGTGTAAAACATAAGAATTTGGACATTTGAAATGAATTTCCTCATTTCATCAATGCAGAGGTAGTCTGGTTTATCTCGAACTGATTGGATGGTGATATCCTTACTCTAGATAAACCCTATCAAATTTCTAAGGATGTAATAAAAAATCTAATACGTTTGTGCAATGTTGGTGATGTCCTGAAAAAGAAATTGATTCAGAATGTTGAGGTTGAAGCCCTAACCAGTGTAAAAGGAGATTAGAGGGCTCTGATGATTACAAAGATCAAAGATCCATTAACAAGGTATATTGCATATGGAATTTCATACAAAATTTTCTTCAGAAACAAAGAAGGATCAACATCTGTAGGTGTAGTGTATATTGTGCACAATATGATAATAGAAGACAAAGACTTTGATCTATATGGATTTTTGAAGGATCAATTGATGGAAAATGTGAAATTGAAAAAGGATATAGATTACTCTTTTAGGTTTGATACCCTGGCTATATGCATTATGATGTATTTCCTGAATTGATTGCCTGAGAATGACAATGTGGTATGGAAGGAAAATATGTCGGTTTGCAAGAAATTTTTTGAGCATTTCAACTCTTTTGAAAATGGTGAACAAGTTTATGAGAACTTCTTTGGAAATTTGTTAGAAAAGTTTGGTATTCCTCTCTCGATAAAATCAATTGAAATTGGATCATCCTCCGGTAAGATGGAGAAAAATTAGAAGAGAGAAAGAGAGTTGGCTGGTGACACTCCTCCGGAACCTAAGTCAACAAAAGTTAAAGGAAAAGGTAAAAAGTAGATAGTGTGGATGTAGTTGATGAAGATTTTGAGGAATATACACCAAGAGATGAACCAAAACTAGGTGAACTAGATGTGATAATTGCATAATAAAGTGATGAAGAAAGTGTTCTACTTAAAGCAAAGATATTACATATTGTTCAAGAAGAAGATGGAATGCAAAAGATAATTGACATATGGATAAATGGTACATCATATGAACAGGATTGCATTGAGGACACTCTAGGAAGATACTTTATTGATAAAAACATTGAATTGAAGAGTTTACAAAATGTACTTCCAAAAGAATTTATTGAATGTATCAAGGAGGCTATGGACTCTATGTCTCAGGACATAAAAGAGGAAGAAATAATCTCACAATTGAAGATGTAGTTTAGGCTATCTCTCACCAAACTGAAGAAGAAAATGAATGTACTAAGACAATGCATTGACTCAGCAAATAAGATCTTTAATTATTGTCTCAGGTGGCCTCATGTGGTTGGAAAATACAAGGAATAGTTGGAAAATTTTGAGAAAGAGCTTGTTAGAATCAAATAGGACTACAACATGTTTCAGGACAAGGATGGAGCAATTAAGAAGAAGATTTATGATTTGCAATTTGAGCATGCAAAGGTTCACTCTGCCAGAAACACTCTTATGGAAACCTTCTAGAAAGTGAAGGACTTGACTGAATGCAAGTTAGAGCAAATGGTTGAAGTTCTAAAGAAAGGAGAAAAGCTATAAATATCCATTACCATTCTTGAATCCCTTGTTTAGGTCATCAACAAAACATCAGAAAATAACAGTCTAATAATTGCTACTAGGATTGCAATGGACTCTTGGAAGAAATTTCTCCCAGAAATGAAAGATAAGTACAAAATAACTTTCTGAATTTAGTAGCAGTTGCAACTCTTTTTTGATTAATTGGATGAAATAATGTAGTAAGAGATAGTATAGTAAAATATTAAAGGGGAAGAGAAAGTAGTGGAAGTTTTTGTCATTGATTTCAAAGGGGGAGAGAATGCAATGAAAAATTCCTTAACATCCAAAGGGGGAGCAATGTTTTGTTGAGTTTTGACAGTTAGTTATTTTTCAGTAAGTGTTGCCATCAATGCCAAAGGGGGAAATTGAGATTGTTGTATATGGCTTTGGGAGATTTTTTTTGGTCGCTATTTTTTTCATTGATGGAAATTGGAGTCAGTAGTATGGTCCATAGTTTGGAAGTAGCTCCTACTAGCAAGGAAAGTAGAAGACTATAATCTACCAGTAGAAAGCATGAAGAATAGAGTATTTGGTTGATAAGTTGGTCTAAATACTTCACCAAATCATTATTTTGTTGTGTGGATCCCTAGGGAAGCTTTTCAAGCATGTATGTTACCTTATTGGTAAGTTTTGTGGTTTTGTAGAAATCGGTGTATGAGTTAAGAGATTCAGTAGAATGATTTATTGCTTATATTTCTCACTATGGATGACATGTTGTGTATGGCGTGTTCCGGATCTATGAGGAGTATGTGTTTAACTATTTATCATGTTGGGAATTTTGGTTTAGGTCCCTACTATAGTCAAGATAACTTGTGTGGGTACATATTAATTATAATTGGTGATTTGAGCCAACTTGTGGAAGAATATTATATTTTTTTTAAAGCTAACATATAGTAATAAAATATTGTTAGCAGATACATAAAGGAGATCAGTAATTCATTTTAAGGAAGGCATGAAGTTGTAAGAAGGTGTGTGTGTGAAATAGTGCAGAACAACTATATGGGCTAATATCAAAAGACTTGTTGAGTGAATTTTGTTTTTGTTGCAAAAGGTTTTTTGTAGAAGAGTACAGTAGAGTAGAGCAGAAGTGCTAATTGGACAATAGGTTCATAATTTTTTTTATGTGCCTCATTGGAACTGAATCCAGGAATTTGTAGATGTTATATTCTCAGTTCAACATTTTTTTATATTCTAAAATTATTTTTAAGGTAGTGAGCCTTTCCTTTTTGAGCAGTGAGCTCTAGGCAGTGTGCCTGAATGCAAGTGCATTCCCTTTTTATCATAATTTTAACAGAGTATACTTTGTGGATTAATCTCCATCGTGGTTTTTCCCCTAACAGGGTTTCCAAGTTAAAATTATAGTGTTATGGTGTTCACTTTGTTTCTTTAATTATTTTGTATGTTTCCTTCTGTTTAAATGTTGTGGATGCTATTAAAGTTGAATATTGTTGTTGAAATTTTAAGCTATGATTTAAAAAGTTAGATATTGTGGAACACTGATTCAACCCCCCCTCTCAGTGTTCCTGGTGTCCAACAGTTGAAACCATCAAACCCACTAAATCTATTGAATCCTCATCTTCTACTCTTAGAGCCACCCAACCCATTGAAGACACCTAAATCCAATCCCCTTCTCCTACTCCTAGCACTAACCAAATTAAGTCCCATGAACTCCATGAATCTTCTATCCTTCCATCCACCCCATATAAGGAGTCCGTCCAACACTCCTCCACTACCATGCCACCCACACTAGTTGAAACATTCCAAGAGCTTGTTCCAGAATATACCAATGCATCCCCTCATCTACATCAAGATCCTATCATTACACCTAATCCCTCTTATGAACCCTTATCACCCACTCCTCCACATCAAGATCCTACCATCTCATCCACCCCATCTCAAGGTCATACAATCTCCTTCACTCCATCCCATGATCCCTTATCACTCAATCATCCAAATCAAGATCCCACCATTTCATCATCTCCATCTCATGATCCTTTACACCACCTACCCAAAGTATCCCAACAACCCTCCTATATTCCCTTCGTACTCTTGAGTTCATCCATGGTGGTTTTCTTGAAGAAGAAGAAAAAATCATATACACCACCCATCCTCCTCCACCTAATAATGGACTTGCATCATGTTTCCAGAATAATAAACATCCTTCTATAAAATGAATGCTTAAGATTATGAAATACCAAGGAAAAGGCTTAGTCCATCATGAGCAAGGTATTTTGGAGCCCATCCATTTCAAATAAAATACATGTGCACAAGGTCTTGGATATATATCTCTAGAAACAACCCAAAAATTTTGATACAACCTTTGTACATTCTAAGCGAACCTCTTCCAAAAGAAAAATAGGCTCCTCCCATCACACAACCAAACCATTCGTCACCATCCCCCCTCTATCATATCATCTCAAAACAACAATCCATATTCCTCATTTATCCTCCAAATCCATTTTGGGTCCTTATGCCCCTCCATCCACCATCACCCATCCTCCATCTACTACATCTATTTTGGGTTCTTAAATCCCTCCATCCACCCTCACACATCCTCCATATACTAAGTCCATTTTGGAACCTTATATCCCAATATCGCCTCCTCTATCTCATCCTAATCATCCCCTCATCCATCAATCACTTATCCCTATCAACCATCATAAACATCCTACGCTCATATTTCCTAATCAAGATTAACAAAGGTACATAACTATAGATCCTCCATCCACACATCATCCATCTCCTCATACCCATCCCATTGTTCTTAAAAGCACTTTGGATTCCAAAGTAAAAATGCATAGATCTAAACATCCACATGAAACTAGAGATGCCCATGTCTCCTCAAAAAGACATGTTGACAAAAATAAATATCTGATACACAATCCAAATCAAACCCAAAGGCTACAAAGGCACAAAAAAAAAATCAAAACCATGTGGATCCCAAATAAAAAAGATGCAATGCCTTCAAATGAAACATCCAAAACAACATACAAAGTTACTAATCCAAAATATAATCATCCACATCCTCAATCTCCTAAATATATTTTGGGTCCTTATGTCCTGAAATTCACTATCCCAAATCCTCCATCATCCCAACATCCTCCCTCCAATAATCATCCTATCATTTCACACCCACCACCATATGTGCCAATGTTGGTCTTGAAAACATTCCCCCATCACACATCCACTACATAATTCCATCCATCCACTTTCCACAACACCATCCATTATACCATATATCTACACATCAAATCCCTTTAATCCATTCTATTGGATGATCCATACATCCTAATAAGCTTGTACCAATATCCAATAATCACTTCAAACATGGGTTCTTATTACCTTGTATGGAACTTTATGCTAGAGTCCTTCATCCATCCCCTTATCACATATCTTCCAAATCCATTTATCCATATACCTACTATCATCCATCTCCATCCACACACTTTCAAAAAAATCCAAAAATCCAAGAAAAGAAAAACAAATAAGTCAAAAGAAAAAATAGTGAACCAAAAAATTTGTCCAATGGAAAAAAATTGAAAAACAAGCACCTTGGACAAGTACCATTTTATTATCACACTTGGGGGAAAATTCCATTTAAGCATCCCCTTCCTCCATCTCCTTCACTCTATCATATCAAATAAAACTTTCCCCCAATCCTTCCATCTTCCTTTTGATCTTGATAAATGCATAGGCAAATATATACAGGCTTTGCACACCTCTTGGCATACATTCCCTCTATCCACACACTATCATATTCCTTATCCGCCCATCATGCTACAATCCTTCTCCTTTCCTTATCTACTAATTCTACTATCTGCCATCCCTCTTGCCTCATCGCACATGACACATGTAGAGTGGGGAATCTTCTTCTTTGTGAGATAGTACTTGGACACATCATTTATCCAATCTATCATCCCTTCCATCTCCCTATCATTACCCCCATCCTCTTTACATTAATCCTTCCAAAACCTTCACCCCTCCATACCATGATCCTTCCATATCCCCATAATTTTTTTTAATCATGTCATATGCTCATCCTTCCATATTCCCCATCCTCATCTCTCCATCCATACATCCAAACAATTCTTTCCATATTCCCCATCCTTATCTCCCCACCCATCCATCCAAAAAATTCCTCCCATTTTCCAATTCCTTCTTTTCCCATCCATCCATCCAAAAAACCCCTTTCCATCTTTCAAATCCTTATCTTCTCATCCATCCATCTATCCAAAAGAATCCCTCCCATCTTCCAAATTCTTGTCTCCCCATTCATCCATCCAAAAAATTATTTCCTTTTTCCCCATCCTTATCTTCCCATCCATTCCATCTTTTGAATCCTCATCTTTCCTTCCATCCATACAATAATCCCTTCCATCTCCCTATCCTTATCTTCCCTTCCATCTTCCTGTAAGGAAGGTAAAATCTAGAAATAAAAGACTAATATCAAGTAGCAACCACTCTACATAAGATCAAATCCAAAATCCCAAACCCCAAATCTAAACAAGAAAGTACAAATGATAGAAGAGAACAAACAACATGAAAGAAAATAGAAAACTCCCCTATCAAAGTTGATTATCTCTCTTGTTTCTCTTTCATTCTTTCTCAAGTTGCAAATCTTTTCCCTTGGATTTTGAAGTGCTTGAATACCTACAAATGACAATGACAAGATAACAAGAAATTTTGGAGAATGTGGTTGTGGTTAGCCTTGAAATGAGAAGGATAGGTCTCTTTTATAGAAAACCAAGTTTGAATGGAGAGCCAAGATTGAATGAAAAAGATCAATGGACTAGATTGCTTTTGAGAAGCAAGGAAACTGGGTTAAGGAAAAAATAAGGTTTAGTTAAGGATGGACAATAGAGATTAAAAGGCAATAAAACCTTATCAAGGGTGGAGGTTAATTGAGATAAAAAAGAAGTTGGCATGGAAAAGGAATAAATTAAATAATTATTAAACTATTTAATTTAAGAGGGAAAGTGAATAATTAAATAATAAAAACAATTATTTAATTATAGAAAAAGAGGGGAAAATTTTATCTTTTTAAAATAATTGGAAACAATTATCTCATTAAAAAGCAGGGGAAAAGGACAAGTTACTAAATAATTAAAATAAGTATTTAATAATGGAGGGAAAAGCAGGAAATAATTAAATAAATAAGAATTTATTTAATTATAGAGAGAAAGGAATATTAGTTATGTAATTAAATATAATTTATTTAATTAATCAAAAGGAAGAATAAAAGGGAAAAGTGGACTAATTAAAATTAATTAATTAATAGAAGAAATATGACTTTAAACCATAATCCAATAATTAAAATTATTTAATTATGCAGAGGAAGAAGGGAAATTGATGGTGAAAAATAAGGTTCATAGGCTTAAGACATTTTTCAATGTCTACATTTTTCCCCTCTTTGATACAATGTGAAGTTGTATGTATGTTGTATCAAAGAACAAATAGGAAAATTCAACTTAGAATATTCCCCAGTGAAGATGAGATAGACCTTTGTCCGGGTATGTGCAGGATCATCATGAAAAAATAGGCCCTTAAGTGGCGAAAAATTTAGAAAAATCAAAGTTAGGCAACTTGACGTAAAAAAAAGAATAAGTTATCTATAGTATTTCAAAAATATGTAAGAATAGAATCTGTAGCAAATTGAATATAGTTTATAAACTACTAGGTTTATTTAAAATAAAAAAAATCTATTTGGTGAAATTTTGAAATTTCAATGCAGTAGTACTTAAATTTTAGGGAAAAAAAGTAGGTTTCTGTCTAACCACCCTAACCACAATAAAATGATAATATTTTTTTATAATATTTTAGACATAAGTAGATGACTCATGTCCCGATGTGATGCATATTTTTTTGTAATTTTTTTCCAATTAAATAATTAATTATGATTTTTTTATTACAACTTTTAGAAAATATAAAAAACTCGTATGTCTGACCACCTTAACTTGGTCAAAACTTCATGAAATTCATTTTTTTTTAATCCTATAGTATGTGAAGCATTGAATGTGATACATGTTTCATATACAAAAAATGTGATATCGTTTGAAAGCTATATATTTTTTTCAATCAACCTATCAATTAGGGCTTTAGTCGTAAATCAAATAGAAAATGAATAATAATTATTCATTAAATTCAAAGTATATAATAATTTATATTGGTGGAAAGTTGAGAATCTCCTTTAAAAACCCTTTTCTTTTCATCACTTTTGAGTAAAAAAAAAGTTGTCAACCACATACCCATCATATCACCACTTTTTGGCCCATCATGATCTTGCACATACCCGCCCCCTCGAAAAAAAATGCAAATTTTGGAAGAGTTTAAAAAAATTTGAAGAAATTATTCCGATAAGCAAAACTGATGGTGGATAATGCAAGGATTGACAAAAATAAATGTTGGTAAGAGTAAAATGTTAGCATGAAGTTAGATGATTGAAGAGGGATTGATATTCTTGCTTAATAGTGTTGGAAGTCTATAATCACTGAGAGGAGGGGGGGTGAATCAGTGATTTATAACAAGTCACATAATTTTTGAGTTAAGTATTCACTTCTAAACAAAGAAAACAAATGATAGTTTGTGAAGAAGACTTGGCTTGTGTATCAAATAAGCATATGAATAAGACATTGGTATGGATAGACTTAAATGAACTATTTGTGATTTCCTTTGAATGAAAGTTCATAACATTAACAAGACAACTTCAATATAAACATTTGCAGAAATGTAAAGAAAACCATTCAACAATGAATTGATAAGGACAAACATCACAATCTTGCAATACTATCATAACAAAGAAATGACACTATGAGACCATGAATTTGACGAGTGGAAAACCCTCTTGGGGTAGAAAAACCACTCCAAAACAATGCCTTACTGGCTTAAATAAAACCACGGTTTACAATGCCTTACATGCATAATTTAGAGCACCAACTCTAGGAGCACCAACCCCTTATAGATTTAGAAACACCCATTCCAAGGAGCACCAACTCCTTTTAATGCAAATAAATTATAGTATCTTATCAGAACCTTAGAAGTGCAGATTTTGCAACTTTGGAATTTCAATAGAAAACTATGTATGTAAACAAATCAATAAGCATACTAAAGAATGTTGTGCATCAACATCTTCCTTTACAAAGTATCTGAGATTCAATTATTTTCAATATAAAACAGTTTCTTGTTACTATAAGAATAAAGCTTGATATCTAACAGCATTTATTTTCACCATCAATCTAAGAAATACCAAAAACACTTCTTAAATGGAAGCAAGATAATTTATATGTCATTTGAATAACTGAAAATCAACTCAGGTTAGGGTTTAGAAACCCTAAATAGAAAAACTGTTGCTCGAGAGAAGAACCATCGAAAACCCTAATTGTTAACCAACCTCTCCAAACTGATTCCTTAAAAAAAGCATTATCAACACATTATTCACAAAACTAATCAGCATTTTCCGTTTTCCAACTAATCCAAAGCTCAAAATAAACAAAAATTTGCAAATAAATGATAGAAGAAACTGAATAATAAACATGATGACCTATCAAAGAGTTCCCAAAGACCCAGCTGAATGTCACTGAATTGGACGATGTCCACACTCGAGCTCTCAAGTTTACAGTTAACATTGAACCATCCATTATACACATGTTCCTCAAGAGTATCGATCTACACTGTTGAAAACATATGAAGGCTACTATGGTTCCAAAATAATGCAAAAGAAAATTTCCCTAGTTTTTTACTTTGTGCCTTTTGAAGACTTTATCTAAAACAATAATGCTTTGAAGTCCAGTAAGAAAACTCAACAATATGCATGATTTAAACAAACATCATAATGTTTTTGAATCTGATGTCAAAAAACCATCTGCCACTAATGTCAACAACATTATTGCCACATCATAACCAACCATATGCAGTCGGTGCCAAATCACCAAGTCAACCACCGATGACTTATCAAATATAATACCTTGCACTGCCTTCTCATGTTTTGTGTGATTGTCCCATATAAACATAAAGCCTGAAACATTAACCAATTCTACCATATGACATTTGATAAAGGGTATGTGCAGGATCATCATGGAAAAAATAGGCCCTTAAGTGGCAAAAAATTTAGAAAAATCAGAGTTAGGCAACTTGATGTAAAAATTTGAATAAGTAATCTATATTATTTCAAAAATATGTAAGAATAGAATCTGTAGAAAATTGAATGTAGTTTCTAAGCTACTAGGTTTATTTATTTATTTTAAATCTATTTGGTGAAAATTTGAATTTTCAATGTAGTAGTACTTAAATTTCAGGGAAAAAATAAAAAGTAGGTGTTTTTCTAACCACCCTAACCACAATAAAATCATAATATTTTTTTATAAGATTTTAGATATAAGTAGAGGACTCATGTCTCGATGTGATGCATATATTTTTGTAATTTTTTTCCAAGTAAATAATTAATTATGATTTTTTTTATTACAACTTTTCAAAAATATAAAATCTTGTATGTTTGACCACCTTCCCATTGTCAAAACTTCATGAAATTCATTTTTTTTAATCCTATAGTATGTGAAGCATAGAATGTGATGCATGTTTTAGATTCAAAAAATGTGATACCATTTGAAAGCTGTAGATGTTTTTCAGTTAGCCTATCAATCAGGACTTTAGTCGTAATTCAAATAGAAAATGAATAATAATTATTTATTAAATTCAAAGTAAACCATAATTTATATTGGTGGAAAGCTGAGAATCTCCTTTAAAAACTCTTTTCGTTTCATTAATTTTGGGTAAAAAAAAGTCTTCAGCCACATGGGTCATCATATCACTTACATATTGCCACTTTTTGGCCCATCATGATCCTGCATATACCCTAAAGTCATCTCCTTTTAATGATATGAATTGTAATTAAGTCCGATCCATATACAATATAAACCATGGATACAATTTTATTACCAAATCCATATGCCATAACAATATGTAATAGCAATTCCACCAAGAAAATGTGAACAAACAATCACATTTAAAATGTAACAAGGAAGGCCAAGATCACCTCGGAGTATGCAAGCAATCTGAGTCTGTAAATATTGCAAGAACCAATGAATCATATATTCTTGAAAAAAACATACCATATACCTTATGTGCATGCCCTGTCACGATGAACACATATTAAACATTAGTACCAACATATACATGTAAAAACTTAAAACTGAAAGTACATGATGAATCATGTGAATCAACACCACATGAACCAAGATCAATATAAATGTGTTCATATAAATGTGCCACCAAACCAAGCTGCCTAAAGCAAACTGAACCCTTATAAGGATGAACCCTTATTAATATATGTCCAACAAAAATCTCCTTGAAAGCTTGTATTAACAAGCATCAAATGTTGGCACACTATGTGTAATCAAAGTTGTAATAAAACCTTGTATGCTTTGTGCAAACCTCAAATGGAGCCTTTAAATGATCCTAAAAATGATCAATTTTGAATAACCTGTACAATTCCTTATTAACACGGTTAATCCAACATGATCATAAACACTGAAAGAACATCATGTAGAGTAGATCCAAAACTAAACATCATGTATATCCTCAAACCCATGTCCACAAAAAGGATTCCACAAAATATCATTGCCAACATCAAGACCACATGTCATCATGTAAAACTTGACTTGTAGCACCCTAAAAAAATAAAAAAATTTAGTACCAATATGCATCAAAATCCCATCAAAATGATGTAAACCAAATCATGTGCCACCAAGATTAGACCATCCCAACTATATAAACCATGTGCATGTATTATCCAAGCTAGGCATACATAGTCTGCATATCATAGGAACTAATACCAAATCATGTCAAAAAAAGAACACCATTATAAGAACCAGTTTTGTCATCAAGGACAAACATCACAAACACATCAAGTCAACAAATAGATGTCAACTTCATGGTTATCATCATTGGGCAAAAAAATTATAGCAAATGGATAGTAAAAACCATGGTCTGACATAGAAAAATGTGCGCAATGTTATCCCTTTATGAAAATAGACACTCAATAGACAAGGAATGTCCTGACTGATACTAAAGACAAAGTTTCCCCAGTATTTTTGTCAAGATAAACTACAAGCAGCAATCAAAAAGAAAAGAGGTCATGATCCATCATTGCTCCTCTAATTCCTTCATGGTACATCCTTGAGGTGGATGGTAATATGACCAAAGACAAATCAAAAAGATAAGACCAACTAGACCAACAAAGTCAATAGCCATTTAGATCAATTGCCTAAATTTATTTGTTGATAGGACTAATGAGATTGATTGAAAAGTTTAACTAATTGATTGACTAAATTGATTGATTGAAAAGGTTGATTGATTGATTGATTGTCTGACCAAATAGATTGATTGAATAGATTGAGTGGCAGATAGGATTGACCAATTAACAAGATTGATTGACCATGCCTGGTTTTAGGAAAGACATATCCCATATAAGGCAAATGACAAGGTTGGTAAATGAACAATGCCCTAATTCAAGAAGGACACATCCTAAATAGGAAAAAATGATAAAGACCAATGACTTGACAAGCATTGATGATTAGGAAATTGACCAGTTTGGATTGAAAACTAATTGGATAATTGATCTGTTGGTTCGAGATTTGGTTTCAATGTTTGCTCAAGGTATCTAATTTATTGTGTTAAGGATAGAAACCAACTTGAAAAACCCTAAAGGACTAACCTAGGGCCTTGAGTACTCATCGATTGATGGCCTTTCCTATGTTATACATGTAGAGACCTTGTAGTTTGACTGACTTATACCAAAAATGACTCAATACTATGACGCAAATCATGATTGATTCCACTCAACAAAAACCTAAGGGACTAGCCTAGTGCCTACGGGGATCATCAAAAGATGGCCTTGCCTATGTAGCAATGTGCAAAGACCACATAGTTTGACTGGACTTGGCCTGACACAAACTCTAACTAACTCTATTATTGTATTTTTTTATGCTTTATGATTTTTTTGGATTATTGAAGGTTTTATGATTTTTTTTGGATTTTGAATGTTTTATGATTTGTTTTGGATTTTGAATGTTTTATGATTTTTTTGGATTTTGAATGTTTTATGATTTTTTTCGATTTTGAATGTTTTATGATTTCTTTTGGATTTTAATGTTTTAAAGGTTGATACCATGTGTAGGATCCCATAAAGACGTAAGTGAGGGAATTTCCCCCAGTAAAGTATAAGACCAACTTATTATGCATGATGGGATTGATGGATGCAAAGGATGGTCATGAAAGTGAAGGCCACTAAATGTCAATGCTTCTTAGGCCATGAGAAGGATGAAAAAGATTTATTTTGAATGGATGATATGTGTGAATGAATGGACAAAAGGAAAAAAAACCAAATGGAGTGATAGTAGATGAAGGAGCATAGACTAACTACACATGGCACCTGTTTGCCAAGTTTTCACCACTATACTTATCCTAAGTGCCACGAAGCTGGTTTTCACTATTGGAAAAATTATTTCTCTTTACAAATTTTTCTGCATTTTTTTTATTTTTTTGTTGTCACCAAGATGCCTATTTTCCATATTTTCATTAGGGTGACTATTTTTTTATTTTTTTGTATTTTTTACTTTTACTAGCATTCTTTAGAAGCTAGGTGTAATATCTACAAAGATGCATGCTTTTTATGAGCTCAAGCAATAGTTCACCTTCAGTAGTAGACATTTAATAATCCCTAGATCCATATGATGTTATAATGATGTAGGGACTCAACCAATTGGGCTCATATCTGTATGACCATGCCAGATGAAAGGATCTGATTTGAATGAAGGGTAGAAATGATGGATATGGAGGATGATTGATGCGACAGATGAAAGGAGATAGGGTATGATTCCTAATGTACATACTGCAAGGCCTATCAGGCTTCACATGAAAAGGATTTTGGGCAACCAATGAGTTATAGCACATGAAGGGTCATCGTCAAAGGTCCATCAAAGAACATCACCAAAGGAGATGGAATGGTATGATGGATGTATGGATATGGATGGATATGGAAGAGTGTATGGATTGAGTAAAAAGGATAAAAATGGATACTTTGGATCAACAAGCTCTTCTTTTGATATTCTACTTTCATAGATTCCCCCAGTTATTTCTTACTTTCATTCTTTTGATAGATGCCCCCAATTATTTTTTATGAAAAGGCATAATTTTTTGTACTTTCATTCTTGACTTTTATTTTTATCTTTGACTTATCCAATAGCTTTTGATTTTGACTAAAGGACTTTTCTTCATATTTATTTCTTTGCATTCTTTCTTTTTATTTTGTATCCCCATTTGTAAAAGGTACTTTCACCTTTGATTCTTGAGCTATATCCTTGTTATTTTCTTGAGGTGACAATTATTGATCCATGTCTATGAGGTGGATGGATGTGGGAGGGATGGATGAGTTAGATGAGATGGTAGGACCCGTGTTGCTCTGGGTATAGCCCCTATCATTGTGACCCTCTGCTGGTCTATGGCTAGTCTACTGCGAGTACTCTGGGACCCATGTTGCTCTAGGTATGGCCTTGTGATAGTACATACAGTAATACTCGGCGTCTCAGACGACCTCCCTGTAGGACCAAATGGAAACTGTACCCTGAGAGGAGGAGGCTGCCATGCTCTTCAGTTGTTGTCTCCAGCTTAGCTTTGTGGCTACCTGTAACTCTGCGGCCTATCTCTACCGTATGGCCTGGTCCCTCTTGGCCTTGAGCTGATCTTTCTCCCTTGTCAAAGTCTGCACCTAAGCCTATAGTTGTGCAATCAATGTATCTTGGGGATCCACTTGCCCTACTAGTTGTGTTGTTGGCTGTGCTCATGGAGGCTAATCCTCACCCACAACCTGTGGTGGTGCACTTGCCAACACCTACTACTAGTCTTGCCTTTGCACATCAATCGGATCTGGCTAAGCTGGCTGAACTGGAGGCCCGACTAGTTGATCCTGTCATGCAACATCTCTCTATTCTCATCCTCCCCCTCTACCTCTCACCCTTCGCCGATCGGGGACTATGCCTGGAACTGTCAAACATAGAGGAGGCTAGAACCAATCCCTATATGCTTGTGTAATGCCTAGATCTGTAGGCCCCTGATCATAAGCCCATGGCTGAGCCACTAACTGTCTGAAACTGTCCACGGCCTCTAAGGGAGGAATGTATCACCCCCATGAAACCTGTGACATGGTGCGGGTAAATATGGCCACATAATCATCATCTGGCAGATTCTGAGGCTCGTCGAACTGACGTTGAATGCACTCGGGCAGATATTGCTCTATCATAGTGTGCTCTCACCCCTACATGAAATGGTCTTGGTGGGTGTAGAAAATATGATGTGCATCGTTGGCCCATTTGGGCTGACCAAGGTACGGGTGCCATATAAATACCCACATTTCATCAAAGACCCTCCTCCAATAAGGAATCTTGTGCTTGCATGTGTGTGTGAAGGACACACTACCTCTATAGCACCATACAAGGGGATCATTAGACCCCATCAGAACTGTAACAAACCAAGCCCAACGGACATCAATGTGCTCCCATGCCCATATGTGGAGGAGTGTCATGCCTACTCCAAGTGCTTTGTCATTGAGGTAGACATACTCATGGAGATCTTTGTACAAGGATGCAAGATGAACTGGCCCCCAAGCAAAGCGAGTAGGCCTGTCATGCAACACCATGTGCTCCTAGCAGAGTCCCCAACCAGGACTGAAGTACTGGCCTCACCTATCTCGAGCAATGATACCAGAAATCATGAATGCAACAACCAAGTGAAAGGGAGGTGCTAGAGCCCTGTGACACTCAAGCTCGATCTTCCCCTCACAAATGGCAATGTCCTATGTGGCGAGGACTCTATGGCAAGCATCTCACCCCTCATCCATATCGAAAATGACATGCCAACCATGAATCAAAAATCTCAGGATGCGCCAAACATCCTCCAAGGTGATGGTGGCCTCGCCGATGGGAAGGTGGAAAGAGGAGGTCTCGCTGTGCCATCTCTCGACAAGCGCTGATATCATCCCAAGGTGGGTTCAACTGGGCGTTGCGTAAGTGATGTACCATAAACACATATCTCATAGTAGATCTTGATCTTTGTCACTTAGGTCCTGCAAGTAACCAAGGAGATCCTGTGACCTATGCTCTTGGGAATATAGCTCCCTTGCTGCATCTACATCAGGAAGGGTCATCATGTTAAAAAATTTGAAAAAAATTTCACCAAGTGTCCAAGGAACCACTCCAGCATTGTAATCTATGAAGGCATCGCAGTTTGATTTTTAATAAAACTCTGATGCTAGGGCACAAAATGTCGAAAGCACACTATCACGGTGCACTTTCCTTCCCAGTGGCACAGTTTGCAAGGATACATGACCACCGCATCGCACTTTAGAAATCACCCTTCCAGCCACGAGCTTAGCATCAGAGTTTGGAGTTTATTTTCAAACTCCAAACTCCACTGCCACGATGCTATTTAACACCAAGCGGCGCAGTTTGATTTCTTAGCAGCACTATATAGCACTACTGCAGAAGAACTAACTTTATATGCATTAAATGAATGTTAAAAACAAAAAATAAAGCTCAAGGAAGGATCACTTATCGGTGCCCCAATGCCAGGTGGTCATTGGTACGTCTGGACTCGGCCTGAAATGTGCATCAGAAGGTGTCATTGCGTCATATAGTCAGGAGGTTAGAGCTCAAATCTTAGGGATGCTAGATGGCAATGTGAAAATGAAATGAAAGTGACCCCTCAAAGCATTTTTAAGCTTGAAAATTAGGGTTTTTTCACCCTAATTGGCTATCCTGCTAGGGTTTTTGACCTTCAAACCTTTTTTTGTCTAGTTAAGGCTTGTTTTACATCATTTTATTGTGTTTAGACACATTTTTGGCCTCCTAGAGCCTTTTCAGACCTATCGAGCACCTTGTCCTTTTTTTTCGTGAGATCACCCAAAAATTGAAATTTTCATCCAATCTCTCGAGGGGGCAATATATTGGCATGTTTTCTCTTGCCGAGTAGTAGTGGGGCAAGATTTTTGAAAATAATTTTTTTTGTCTTTGATTGAGATCATTTATTCTTTGAACCAACGTAGCAAGTGTATTGCTTCAAAGAGGGGAAAAATGTAGACACATAAAATGTACCGATTGCCATTGTGCATCTAATCCAGACTTCTAACATTGTTTCATCCTGAATCATCCTTTGGTCTAACCATCTAATCAAATCCCCCCATCTAATTAAAATCATCAATATTCCTCTCTTAATTAAATAAACCAGCTATCTAATTAAGTCATTTCTTCTCAATAATTAAATTAGCCATTTTGATCTAATTATCCTATTTAATTAAATAATTAATTTTATTTGATTAAATATCTTAAGTCTATCTATTAAATTAAATAAATTAAAACCTTATTTAGTTTAATCTAACATCACCCCTGTTAATTAAATAAATCATAAATCTTTATTTAATTAATCTCTTATCACATTCTTCTCATTATTTGATTTAAATAAATCCATAAATTTAAGTCAAATAGGTCACATCATTTAATCTCCTTCATTAAATTAATTAACTTTGATTAATTTAATCTCATATCATGTCCCATCCTCCAGCTTTTACCACTTGCACATGAAAATAGATTTAATTGATTTATTAAATCCCTATCTTCCTCAACAAGGCATCTTTGAAAGAATATTCTTCAAGTTTGAATTCAAAATCCAAGTTGACATGTACATCCAACAAGGCATTAACTCCATCTTACATGTCCTTTTCCTTGAGCCAAGTGGCATTTAATGCATTTTCCCTTCCCTCTTGCATGTCATTTCAACAAATTCAAAATTCAAAAATAGGCATTTATTGGCACAATCCTCAAAACTTGCACATCCTCCATCCACTCATAGGTTGACAAGTGGCATCTTGCCATTGGTTGAATTTTAGTCCCACATTGCTCAATTTTGGGAATTCATCCATCAATCCCATCTATAAATAAGAGGCTCATTTCCTCATTTGATCATCCACAATTTATGCAAAGTTACTATACTCAAATATTTTTGAAATTTCATCAATACCATTGAGTTCTTAGCTAGGTTATGCAAGTTTTAGCTTGAAGTACTCACCATCCTTCATCAAAGTGGATCAATCTTCATCAACACATCAATCGTGCATCATAGGAATTGGCAAAGGGCCAATTTTAACATCAAATTGGCACCAATTCCCCCATGGGATAATGAGTTTGCTAGCTTAATTAGGATTCAATCTCTATTTTGTTGTTTTCATTGTGTTATTCATTGCTTTTTTCCTAATTTGAGCTTTGTGAATGGATTTCATGGGGAATCTTTGTTCTTACTTGCATTTGATGTTCTAATGTGTTTGTTCTTATTGTTTTACAGGTATTAGGATTGGGGTTCACACATTTGGTGCTAGAAGGAGGGCATAATCTCATTGTTTATCACATTTTTCTAAAAATTCTACGTTTCTATTTGTGCACAGGAAAATTCCAATGCTGGAAGCTCAGTGTCGCTATTTTAGCACCGCTGAAAAATCAAACTGCGACACTTGAGCCATCCCGCCTAAAAAAATTGAATTTAAATTTTAAACAGCGATGCTGAGCAAAAGGGCAATGCTAAGCAAAAGGGCGAAACAAGTGATCAGTTTATCTTCTATTTTCTGCTTTTTAACCTCTGTGTTTTGCAAAATTTGATTGATTTTCTTTCTTGTAGGTTGGATCAATCAAAATGAAAGGAAAGGAAGCATGATGATGGTACTTCACAAAATTAAAGTGTTTTTGAATGCTTTAGTGTTTGCTTAACACTCTTAGGAAACTGTTATCTCTTCTTTCTTAGGACACTAATTTTTTTTGGGCTTTAAAAAGAACCTTTTCAATTTTTGCAAAGGCTTAAAACTAACATTAGGACTACAACTTACTAGAGTTTGTTTTTTTGGTTAACAATTGAACAAAATGTCTCTCATTTGTCCTTTGGTGCTTTAAAAAGAACTCACAATTTCTTTGTGGCTTTAAAATGAACATGTGCAACTTTGTCTTCATGAGGGCTTACTTAAACTAACTTAATTGAAAAGGATGTATGCGCTTCTCTCACGCTTTATAGCGATCTTGAGAATAAAAGGCCTTTTTTCTGATTTTAGGTTGAGATAAAGCAATCACCTCTACACTTCATTTTGGGCTTAAAATTGAACAAAACATTGTGCAAGTGTGAGTAGAGCATTATTGCATACATTCTCTTTCTTTGTGTTGTAAAAAAAGATTGATCAAGTTATGGATATTTTCTTTGCTCACTTTTGTTTATCTTAGAGGGCCTACCTTGGGGAAAAAGTACTCACCCAAGGGAATGACTCAACCAGTAACACTCTGAACCCGAGAGTATTTCCAGCTAGGATATAAATGTGGGTATTGGAATAAACACCAATATCACGTGGTTGGATCTGACGAGATGGATCGAAAAAGGGACTCTTGCCATATAGGTCAATCTCCATGAATGGAAAGTCCTTATTAAAACCCATGTTTTAAAATTGCCAAAATCCTTGATCTATTTGTTGGTGCAAGAATGGTCGTTCTGAAGCTGCCCCACACTTTTACAGTCTTTTAGTAGAAATGAAAAGCATACCATGGGATTTTCATGGGTGTTGATGCTTGGCTGCCCCGAATGATGTTAATGAGCCATGGAGGGGAGCCACTGGGGTCAAGCATCTAACCATTCGCTAAAGATAAGTGTAGCTAGACTTGTCCAAGTGGGGACTCAACAAATATTGTCTTACACATCCATAAGGTTGTACTTAATCTTGGTTACAAAATGCTTTACTTATTCGAAAACATCTTGGAAACAAACACTTAAACTTCATCATCAAAATTTCAAACCCTTTAGCAGACAAATACAATTTACCCAATCCATGTGTTATTGCTTGCCCTTGGGATTTTATCCTTAGAGGTTTCTCAGCACATTGGATTACATCTCAATTTTTCTACTAAATTTAAACAATAGATAACCCTTGCTTTGAATTAATCAAATATCCACATAACTTACTTTGTGGGATGCGAAGAAATTAAGACATTAGACATATAGTTTGGAAAACCTAATCAAAGAAAGTGTTTGTGGTAAAATAAAGCCATTAAGAAAAGATAAACAAAATGAACTCATATATGTGTTGAAACGTTACAATCTCCAAAGAAGTCAAAATCCCAAAACAAAAAAAAAAGTCCTTGATTCAAAATTTGGAAACGTATGCTCAAATTGAACAATTTATTGGTTATAAAGGTCTATAGAAGCATCACATGTTCTTCAATACTGAGGTTTAGGTAAAAAAAGTGTCTTTTTTTAGGTTCATCTTAGGATCAAAATAAATCAAAATATTTTCTCATCCACCCTTCAAACATCAAAATGAAAATCATCTCACCATCACCTTTTGAGAAATCTTGAAACTATCCTTCATGCTAGGCTTTTTGGAAAAAATCAAAATCATCAAATCCTTGAGACAAAATCCTTGAAATATTTATCAAAATCACCTTTAGCTAGGTATGTGTAGATGCATCCTTTTGCATATGCTTATTCAAAGTTATCAAACCATCTTGTTTAGCTAGGTATATGTAGATGCATCCTTTTTCATATGCTTGGTTGAATTATCATCTTGTTTGAATAGGTGTGGGTAGATGCATCCTTCTCCCTACACATTTTCAAATTATCAACCTTTTAGCAAATATACCCCTTAGATAGTCATCCAACATCTTACGGTCTATTTTTTTAAACCAAAGAAAAACCAAAATCAATCAATCAAGGGAAAATCCCAAGAGAACATCAAAAAATCAAAATCCGAAACATATCCAAAAGTCCTAAAAGCCTAGCATTTCCCTCAAGATTTATCAAAAGATCAAAACATCCACATCATCCATCTCTCGCATCATCTTCATATCACCTTTTGATCCTCAGGATATTCTAAAATTTTCTCTTTTGTGCATAAAGTAAAGATCAATCCAAGGAATTAAGAGATTCATCTACCATATTTTGGAAAATTGATTCTTGTTTTATGGTTCAAACTGGATCTCAACACAAGAAGAACATGGAAGCCAACAAAGAAACACCCGCTTCAAGTGACCTAAGCCAAACAAACATTGAAATTAATCTTGTTGAATCAAACAATCCTTTGATTACCTCATCATCATAAAACCCACAAGAAGAAAATCAAGAAGAAGACCTTACCTTTGGGATGTTGCACAATGAAATAACCGAAATGCTCCAAAATCCAAAAAATCATAAGATTGTCAACATCATGATGGGACTTAACCCTTCACTATACATGCACGAACTAGCAAAACAAGGGGCCAAATCACCTTCTAATCTTGACATGAGCTCTATAGTGGAACCATCTTTAGAGGGCATGCCCCTAATCTCACCCACACTCCCCATCTCATCCACACCCCCATCACAAAGCATCACTCAAAACATTTTGCAAATCATAACATCTTTTGCTCCAACCCAACCCAATGTTAATAAGGAAAATGCATTTCTTAATGCTATTCAAACACACCCCCTTGTTAATAATCAAGAATTGGATGCAAATACCATCTTGTAACAAAAAATACCCCAAAATCCATTACACAAGTATGTTCCTCTCACTTTCCATCATGTCCCATCATCATCATCCTTCCGCGAAACAATTCAAACTTCTCTCCTCACAAATTCGCAAGAGGAGGGTGATATGTTCGGACCTGGGGGAATTTTTGACACCACATCATTTTCTCAAGAACTCAGACCCCTCACATTTTCACCTCTCCCACCATTACCACCATTATCCACACCTCTACTTGGCTTGGGACTCCCACCTTTACCAAATATCAATATCAATCAAACCAACATCCCAAACACCAATCAAAACATCATGCCAAACTATCAAAACTTGTCATCGATATCACAACAACAAATGATAACTACACAAGCAATCATGATATCATCCACCACCCCCATAATATATGAAAACATGGTATGTCAAAGACCAACCACATCAATAGCACCATCCACCACTCTAACCACCAACACGACAACACCATCCTCAAACTACCAACATGACATCACCACTCACCACCACCCCCACCACCAAAAAATTCCAGCATATCAAGCCAATACAAAATGGCAATACAAGCTGCTTTTCAAAGAGGATTCCTACAATTGCAAAAACAAAAAGTTGCGCAACTAGTTGCTCAGCAAGCCGCTCAAGCTGCATAAGCTACCCAAGCCACATTACAAGCACAATAGGATGCACAAGCCCAAGCCTTATTACAACAACAACAACAACAAGCTGCTCAAGTTGTGCAAGCTGCTCAAGTTGTGCAAGCTGCACAAGTTGCTCAAGTAGTGCAAGCCGCATTACAAGCACAAAAAGTTTCCCAAGCCCAAATTCTATTGCAACAACAAGCGGCACAAGCCCGAGATCAAGCTCAAGTGCATGCCCAATATCAAGCACAACAAGTGCAAGCACAAGCACAACTTCTTGCACAAAAAAAAGTAGCACAATTACAAGCATATCAATAAGCAATTAAACAATATCACGAGCAGTAAGAAGTAGCCTAGTTGGTAGCCCAAAAACAAGCATTGTTGCAACAACAACAAGCACAACAGCAAGCTCAACAACAAGCAATCTTAGACCAACAACAACAAGTGTTGTTTATACAGCAACAAGTGCAAGCATACCTAGCTCGACACAATGTGAAAATCCCATCAAACAACACACCAACCAACCCAACCATCCAACCCACAATTGAAACACCCCAAAACACCTTCATCCCACCCCATGATCCACAAAATGATGTAACGACACAAATTAGGTTACTCTCGCAACAAGTGTTTGATCTTCAATTAGGGCGAACCACAAAAACACCAAGCAACTTGTGCCCTTATCCATTTGAAAGGAGCATAGTGATGAAACCATTCCCCAAGGGATTTGAGATCCCCAAGTTTGACAAATATCAAGGGATAGGAAACCCTGAAGATCACATCAGGAAATTCGAGGTTCATTACATGGAAGTCGCATACGATGACACTTATCTGATGCAGTATTTCCTAGGAGTTTGGCTGGCTATGTTATGGAATGGTTCTCTTGCCTACCTACAGGCATCAGAACATTCCAAGAAATTATAGACACATTCATTAAAACTTATGCATGCAACATTGCAATGGATGTTAGTCTAGAAGAACTCTTAGCTCTGAAACAAGGAAAGAATGAATCATTTGCTTCATTCCTACAAGGATGGCGATCCAAGGCCAATCGGAGCAAATGGACCATGCTCGAAGAACAACAAGTTTTCACCATCATATCCAACCTTGATGGCCTCTTGGAATTCCATCTCAAGGTACAAGGGATCACCACATATGATCAATTGATCTCCAAGGCGCTTAGCATCGAACGAGCCCTTATGACTCAACCCGCATGATCAACTTCATACCCCAAACAAAAAAACAACTTCCCACCTACCAATTACAACAATAAACCTCTCACGTGAGCAAGGAAAAAAAATGTTATTAATGATGGTGTCGTCGATGCCAAATTAGTCATTAGTTCCCCATGCCAAAATATACCCACACCACAAATCCAAATCCAACACCAAAACAATCATCAAGCAATACAACAACCAAACAACAATCCGACAATTAACAATCTCAATGATCAAAGGGGACCACCCCAATAGAACAAGAATTACCCCAAGTGAAAATACATCGCTCTTGGGGAACCATTAGAAGTCATCATGAAGAAGCTGATAAACAAAAAACTCATCAAAGTGCCCACCTATTAGAATTACCAAGAACCGGATATGAAACCTCCTTGGTACAATGAGAATCAACTCTTTGACTTCCAAAAAATAAAAGGGCATACCATGAATAGTTGTATGAGGCTAAAAAACATAATTCAAGATCTCATTGATCAAAGAATTATAAACATGGAACAACCAACAGGAAACCAAGAACTGAAGATATACATGAATCTGATGCCTAATCATGGCAATAAAGGGAATAATAATAACACTGATAAAGGGAAAGGCACCCACACAAACGTGAATCATGTTTATGAAGCCGATGTCGCCTCCCTAGATGAAAAATGCATGGTCATCACCATCAAAGGCACCCATGCCGATTATGCAGTCACCACAAGAGGCGAAAAAGTTACCATCACAGGATCATCCCATCCAAATAGAGTCCCCGCATCTAGATTTGTCCCTAGTGGCTACAATATCCTAGATCAACTCAAAATAATTCCAGCGCAAATCTCCATCATGGAGTTACTAAAAATCTCATATACCCATAAGAAAATCCTTGAGGAAGCGTTGGCTTCATCCACCGTCCCCACAAATCTAGATGCAAAACAATTCCAAGCTATGGTTGGATATATCATTATGCCAAATATCCTCACATTCTTCAACTAGGATTTCCCCGCTCAACCATCTCACAACCGTGCACTCCACTTAGAGGTCATTGTTTAGAAAAAGGGTCTTAGTGGATGGAGGTGTGGGCTTGAATATATCTTCTCTCAAGCTCGTCAAACAATTAAAAATATTAGAGGATTCTATTGACAAAGGAAAGGGTATCACAATAAGAGCATATGATGATCGGGAAAGAGTGTCCCAGGGCACAATAAAACCTCCTATTCAAGTAGGACCACCTATCATGGAAACCACTTGTCAGGTCTGGGACCTCAACTTACCGTATAACATCCTCCTAGGACATTCATGGATTCATGCAATGAAGGTGGTAGCATCAACTTTTGATCAATATGTGAAATTCACACATGAGGGAAAAGAAGTTACCATCCATGGAGATCCCAAACCTTTCTCCTATTACAAAAGCCTTGAAGCAAAGTACTATAAAATCCCCCAAGTACCAAAAAATGATGAGGGTCCATCTACACCATACATCGATCCTGCCACTCTTGCATCCACTTCTACGACAGAGACACCTGCCACTCCTGCCATTCCCACCATCTCTGATATTAAGGTCATCATCCAAGATAATGGTTGTGGAAACTACATGATCCCTAAAAATTATTTTATGGTAGGAGAGTTAACACAATCTCCTAGATCACGAGGACGTCCGCAAATAAATGAAGCCTCCACATCTCAAACGTCTCCTGAAGACTATCCCAACTTTACCAGTTGGGGAGATCTTGGCCAAGAAGTCATTGAGGTAGATCCATCTCATATGATATATCAAGATGAAAGACCAGTAGCTAATTTACCAATGGATGACATAAGCAAGGGTCTGCAAATGATGCTCGCAATGTGCTATGACAAAAATCAAAGACTTGGGAGAAATGAAAATGGGCTTATAATACCTATCATTCTAGAGATGCGAGTGATAACAAATCTTGGCCTTGGATGTACCCCTCTGAGTATAACCATACATGGTCAAAGTCCTCCAGTTAGAATGGTTAATAATCCTCCTCAGCCAACCGCAACAGAACTATGCTTACCAATATCTACAGGTTGCATCATAGATAACTTCACATTTGATATAACCAACATCTATAGTAGTAGTGATGACAAGGATCCCACATCTAATATACCTAGGCTATTTTAGGATACCACTCTTTTCATGATCAACACCCTATCTTTTGAATCATACCACCAAAATCATGAAATCTGCCTAGTATACCCCCAACTCATCAACTATGACCAACAAGGAGCACCAATTCTCAATACATTTAAAAATGATGAGGCACTCTCATAATTCATGGGACTACAGGAAAACATTCCACATGGGGATCATAAAGTAGGGTTCCTAATTGAGCTAGATACACATGCCCATTATGGGGAAATGATTGAATCCCTCAGTCACAAAAGTGAAAAATTAAGAATAATATCTAAGTCCTTGAGTGAAAACCACACTGTGGCACTCTCTGACCAGAGAAAAGTAAAAAGAAAGGATGCATCCAATGGCGAAAACCTCTCTGAGGTGCCTGAGGATGGGGGCTTCAATCTTCCTCTTATAGCTCTTCATCAAGAAAAATTAGAAGTCCTCATAGAAAAATTTGAAACCCCACATATCACATTCTATGGGGAATCACTATTATCAGAAGAACAAGAGCTCCTATCAGCCTTCCTAAGAGAAAGATAGATAAACTTCTCATGGAGCTATGCTGATATGCCAAGACTTGATCCAAAAATCATGCTTCACCACTTAGCAGTATATCCAAAAGAAAATCATGTTAAACAAAAGCTTCAAAAATTGCACCCTCAGATCACCTTATTAGTAAAAATGGAGCTCAAAAAGCTATTAGATGTGGGATTCATCCAACTGATAGATTATCCAGAATGGGTGTCCAACCTGGTGCCTATTTCAAAACCTGATGGAAGCATCAGAATCTGCACGAACTTTAGAAACTTGAATAAGGCATGTCCAAAAGATGACTTCCCACCTCCAAACATTGACATGATTGTAGACATGACAACGGGACATGAAACGTTATCACTAATGGACAGATTATCAGGGTACAATCAAATCATGATAGCTAAAGAGGACCAACATAAGATGACTTTCACTTATCAATGGGGGACGTACTGCTGGAACATGATGCCATTCAGCTTAAAGAATGCAGGAGAAACATACCAAAGGGCCATGATCTTAATCTTCCATGACATGATCCACAAGATAGTCGAAGATTATGTTGATGACATCCTAGCCAAATCAAGAAAGAGAAAAGATCACAAAGCAACCCTAGGTGCCATTTTTGATAGGCTCGAAGAGTACAAGGTCAGATTAAACCCTAAGAAGTGCGTCTTTGACATACAATTAGGAAAATTGCTAGGATATATAGTATCAATGAGGGGTATCGAGGTAGATCCAGCAAAGGTAAAAGAAATCCTTGAAATGGAAGCACAAAAAACATTAAAGCAATTGAGAGGTCTCCAAGGTGACTCCAATCCATTCGAAGATTCATAGCACAGTTAGCAGACAAACATAACCCATACTCTCACCTACTCCATAAGGGAGTAGCATACAAATGGGATAACAAGTGTGAAGAGGCATTCAATAAAATCAAAGAATATCTACTGACACCACTGGTCTTAATGCCACCTGTAGACACATTAAATGTACATGTAGTCAATCCTAATCTACTAACATCACTTCATCCTAAATTATCCCTCTGTCTAACCATTTAATCAAAAAGCCTTATTTGATTAAAGTCATCGTAATTCCCCTTTTAATTAAATAAATCCATCAATTTAATTAAATCATTATCTATGTGTAATTAACTAGGTCATTTCATCTTCCTATCTTTATTTAATTAAATAATCCATTTTATTTGATTGAATTTCTAAAGTTCATCTAATTAAATAAATAAATCAAACATTTATCTAATTTAATCTATCACCCCCTTTGGTTAAATAAATCAAAATATTTATTTAACTAAGTCTAAATCATTCTCTTCTCATTTTGAGTTATTTAAATCCTAAAATCTAAGTCAAAATAGTCAAATCACCTAATCTCCCCTTAAATTAATCAAATCCTGATTAATTTAATCCTAATCACTCAAATTCTCTATATTTTTTAACTTCCACAATTAAATCATTTAGTTGATTTATAAATCACCTATTTTCATTCAAAAAGGCATCCAAGTTGGAATATTCCTCAAAGTTGAAATCTCCCCCCAAAATGACTTGTCCATCCAACAAAGCATTTAAAGCTCCTACATTGTCTCTTACATGTCTCCCACTTGGCATTTAACTCATCTTTCATCCCCCCTAAACATGTCATTTCATCAAATTCAAATTTCAAACTTTCACATTGATCAAAATGTGCTCATCCTCCATCCATTCACAAGTGGACAAGTGGCATCTTGCCATTAGATGAATGTTAGTCCCACATTGCTCTATTTTGGACATTCATCCATGTTGACATTCTATAAATAAAGAGCGCATCTCTTCATTTTGGCATCCACAATTTGATTAAAGTTACTATACTCAAATTCATAGCAATCTTCATTCGTTTCATCCAAGCATAGTTAGGTTTTTTGCAGCTTTTCAACATGGAGCTCCATTGAAGTCATCACTAAAAGCATCCATCCTTCATCAAGCATCTTTATCACATCATTGGATTTGGGAAAGGGCCAATTTTCACATCAAATTGGCACCAACTCCCTCAAGAGATTGAGAGTTTGTTTGGTTTTAGAATAGGATTTGATATTTTGTTTCAAGCTTATTGTGTTCTTCATTTTGTTCCTCTTCTTTTACATTCAAATGAATTTCTTGAGGAATCATGATTTTAACCTTGCATTTAATCTAATAAGTTGATTGTTTCTTGTGTTTGTTAGGTGTTAGAATCTTGGTTCACACCACCAATCCCAAGAAAACCACTGATTCTCTAAGTGTCAAAAACAACAATAGCCCTTGGAGTTCTCCTAGCTTAGCATGACGAAAATGGAACAGAAAGGGCTATCTATTACATCAGTAGAACAATGGTTGGGCATGAGATAAACTATTCATTCATCAAGAAAGCATGTCTAGCGGTAGTGTTTGCATCACAAAAATTCAGACATTACATGTTGGCACATAAAATAAAACTCATCGCCAAAATCAACCCTCTCAAATAATTATTGTCAAAAGCAATGTTCACTGGGAGAATTGCCAAATGGGTAACGATACTATCAGAATATGACATCGAATATGTGGAGCAGAAAGCAATCAAAGGCCAAGTCATCGCAGACTAGCTTGTAGAAGCACCAATCTATTCAAAGAATCCTCTCATCTCAGAGTTTCCAGATGAATTTATTTTCAATCTCAACGTAGCTGACCACTGGAAACTATACTTTGATGGCTCATACACACAACATGGATCAAGAGCCAACATCTTCTTCATCACCCCACAAGGGGACTACATACCAAGGTCCTACAAACTAGAATTTCCCTGCACCAATAACATTGTAGAATACAAGGCTTTAACTATAGGTCTCAAAATAGCAGTAGAGTGGAACATTATAGCTCTTAGAGTTTACTGAGACTCCCAATTGATAATAAATCAAGTGAATGATAAATACTAGAACAAGGATGATAAGCTCACTCCATACAAGAAATTGGTGGAAACTCTCAAAGAATCCTTCATCAAAATTACATTTGAGCAGATTCCTAGAACCAACAACAGAGCAATAGACGCCATGGCAACAATTGGGTCCCTACTGGACATCCCTCCCAACGTTCCAAAATATGAATTCTTGATAGAGCAGCTTCTTGTGCCCACATTCGAGGTACTAGAATCTGAATTCATGTGTGAAATCGTTGGTACCAGTGATCCTTGGTACCACGACATTTATACATACCTTCAAATAGGAGTCATACCTACCGACTTACCTTCAAACCTAAAATGAACCTTTGTAAAAAAGGCATCCCAATTTTTCATCCTAGGAAATACCCTATATCATAGAAGCATAGAAGGAACCTTACTACACTACTTAAATGATGAGGAGGCATTGACTGCTCTAACTAAAGTACATAACGGTATCTGTGGTTCACACTCGAGTGGAATGACTATAGCCAAGAAAATGTTGAGGATGGGGTATTATTGGCCCACAATGGAAAGAGAGGCACATGACTATGCCAAAAGATGTCTACAATGTTAGCAACATGGGTACCTCATCCATGCTCTAGCTCAAGAGCTTCATCCCATTGTCACACCATGGCCCTTTTCGCAGTGGGGACTTGATCTCATTGGAAAAATCATCCCCACTTCATCTAACAGCCAAAAATTCATCATAACTGCAACAAAGTACTTTACTAAGTGGGTAGAAGCCATACCCATGATGTATATAATAGGGAACGATATCTAAGTTCATCCTAAACTATCTCATTTTCTGCTATGGTGTTCCACAAGCCATTATCTTAGATAATGGGACACCAATCAAGAATCAAGAGGTCTATGACTTATGCAAAAAATTCAAAATCCAACATCGCTTCTCTACCCCATACTATCCCCAAGGAAATGGCCAAGCAGAAGCTACAAACAAAACCATTCTGAAAATCCTCAAGAAAACAGTCAATGGCACAGGTCATGATTGGAATTTGCAGCTTAATCCCACCCTTTGGGCTTATCGAACCAACATCCACACACCCACCTATCCCACCCCTTTATCCCTTGTCTATGGATCAGAAGTAGTACTCCCCATCGAGATCGAGCTCCCATCACTTAGGATATCACTACAAAACCTCATCACATATGAAGAGTATAGATTATCAAGACTAAATGAGCTAGAGCTACTGGATGAGTGACGTATAGATGCTTTGAATCATTTGCAAGTTTATCAAAATAGACTCAAATGGAGCTACAATAAGAAAATCAGAAGCAGGACTTTCCAAGATGGAGAACTAGTATTAAAGGAGAATCAAGAGGAATGTCCCAAACCCAAGCAACAAAGGAAAATTTGAACCTAATTGGTTGGACCCATTCGTTATCACAACAAGTTACAAGTCAGGGGCATATCAGTTATCAACACCCAAAGGGGAACCTCTGCAAGAGCCCATGAATAGCTCTCATCTCAAAAAGTTGTATGCCTAAATCTTTCAAGGTATAGAACCAAAAAAATCCAAAAAATCAGAAAATGTCCTAAGAAAATGGTTACCTTGGTGAAAACTTTGCAAATAGGCATCTTGGTGACAACCAAAAAAATAAAAAATAAAAGAAAAAAATCCAAAAAAAATTAGAAAAAGAATCAAAAAATTATTAAAGAAAAAAAAATTGTCCTCTAGTGAAAACCACTTCAGTGGCACTTTGGACAAGTACCTTGGTGAAAACCTACAAAATAGGCGCCTTGTGTAAATAATCCCTTTCCATCCACCAGGATCTTTATGGCTTGTTTTGCATCATCCATCCATTACGTTTCCATCATCCATCTCATTCAGATCTCCATCCATCACTCATCCACCCACATCTGCACCATAGCTTGGTCTTGTTTTCGTATCATGATCCCTCCTAGTACTACTTGGCCCATCCTCAAGGTCATTTGTCCTAAATTTATTGGTGTAGTCTATTGCATCATGCTGGGGGCATGTTCTTATGGGATCAGATTCATGTATGTTCTTAAAATCCTCAAAATAAAAAAATCCAAAAATAGGTCAAAAATTCAGTCAAAAAGTCTAAAACAAAGTCATCTTGTCAAACTACGGGTCTCTGAGACTTGAACATAGGAAAGGTTGATCCTTGATCATCCCCTGAGACACTTAGGTTAGTCCTTTAGGAATCTATCATAATAAACTGACATCTCATCATGTATATCGTCATATGTAAATCAGTCAACTCGTCAGTTGAACTACATGGTCTCTACGTGTATAACGTAGGCAAGGCTAATCTGTTGATCAACCCCTGAGGCCCCTAGGATAGGTCTTTAGGTTAGTCTCTTGGTCAAAATCTCAGAAAACCCCCAAAAAAATCAAAAAATTGAAAATCAAAACATTTGAAAACATTGAAAATACCAAAAATAGCCTCGAAATATTGCAAAATGTCAAAAACATCCAAATATTTGAAAAAATCCATTTGTCTCATCTCGCTTACACCCGCAATAACATCACTCATAATAAACTGATCGTCATCCTCAACCTTTGGTGAAACAATCAGAAAACAACTCTAGCAGGTGAAAAGTGAAAACTCAAAAACGTCAAGTCTTAGGTCTAAGTCAGTATGTAAACAAGTTGGTCAACTCTTTGTATCAATAGCTCATCATCCAATTAGTCCCATATCAATCATTTGAAATAATGAAGACTTAGGAGAAATGAAATGACATGCCACCATCCACTAACATGTCCTCAGATGCATCGTTCCTACAATGGGAATTATCTTTTGGAAATAGTTTTGGTTCTTATCCTTAAAAAAACATCCTCTTTTGGTTAGCAGTATTGAAGAAAATCAGCTTGTTTGTTTACTTTATCTTTATCTTTTGACTTATCTTATTGCGCTCATTCCAAGGACCAATCGATGATATCTAATCAAAGGATTTAGAGAAATAGGAATGGGGAAATGATCATTATCTTTTGTCTACTGTGCTTGTGGACATTCTTGTAATATAACCTTGGTGAATACTTTCTTTGTTAGGTATGTATGGAGGAATCTTTGGGTAACTTGTTGACTATTGCATTGATAGGTTATACCTTTATGTGTTTTGGTCCGAGGTGTTTGAAACTTCTAAAGTGCATCCTAGCAAGGTTTCCATATGTCAAGTGTGAACAAGGATACTCCTATCTATTTCTCAAGTCAAATTCCATCACATTGGGTACAACACCATCCTGGTTCTCCATACCTTGATGCATCGTACCATGTGTGTTATCAAACATAAGGAAATTGGCCCTTTGAAAATCCTAATTCCTTGGCAAGAAATCATCATCATTTTCATAATGATCATCTTGTGTCTTGTTGAAGTGACTTCTTCTCTTTCATTCCTTCTTGCTTCTCGCACTAACAAGGTACTATAACAGTTGATCATCATCATCATCATCGTCGCCATCGATCCAACATCCACAAACCGTTAGCATATTGCATAAACATATCATATAGGAATCATATGCATTACATTTCTATCATCATATAAACATGGAATTATAAGCATTTTTCATAAAAATAGCATATCCCTTTCTCATTACATTGCATCCATTTTTTGCATCACATTGCATTCATCACATAAATCATCACATAACATTCATTTGCATAAATATTTCATAACCATTTCACATTACCACCTACTGCATAATCATACATAATAGGTACATAAGCATTATAGATAATTCATTGCATACATACTTGCATAACATTATAAAGTCCACTCATGCATTATGTTCATTTTGCATACCACTTTGCATTAACATATCATTTCATATCATTGCATCACATCACATTGAATGCATTACATTACATTGTCATTTCATATGTTTAGGATAAAAAATATTTGATATTCTAAGCATCATAGAGAACCATCTCATTTGCATCATCTTATATAAAACATGACCATTGCATTTACATTGCATTATATCATCCACTAATCATCCATATCATCTCATAAATAACATCGTAATTATTTTTTCATTGCATAAATCATTATACATAATTATAAGCATAAATAGAAACGTAAAGATCCATTACATGCAAAGTGTGCATCCATCCATAATCATTTCATATATAAGCATGATTCACATAATTTCACATGTACACCATAGATCATTTCCATATCATTTTGCATATTGCATATTACATTTCATATCATTTCAAATCATCATATAGACTAAAACATCATTACACATCACATAAATACATCCGCACATCATAAGTCAACGCCATAATATAGATTTGTTAGTCATAATCATTACATAATGCATGTACCATCAGAAATAAATGCATCCATAAATACATCATATAACATCATAAACATCATTGCATAGCATATAGAAGTAGAATCATCCATAAATGCATAAATAAATGGTACACATCACATAGCATCATATCAAAATCATCAGCTTATATATATATATATATATATATGTATATATATATCACCATCGGGTAACTGTCATAGTACAAAATAATCGAATCACTATACATGTATGCCAATTAGTACAAAAAGGCCCATCGGGCTATCAAAAAGGAGCCCATATGACACAAAATGATATCATCTCGATCAAAATGAGGTCTAACCCCTCTATATGCTACCCTCGCCCCTGTCATTGTGACCCTCTGCTAGTCTGTGGCTGGTCTGTTGCAAGTACTCTAGGACCCATGCTGCTTTGGGTATGGCCTCATGATAGTGCATACAGTAATACTTGGCCTCTCAGACGGCCTCCCTGTAGGACCGAATGGACACTGTACTCTGATAGGAGGAGGCTGCCATGCTCTCCAATTGTTGTCTTTGTCCTAACTCTATGGCTGCCTATAACTCCACAACCTATCTCTATAGTATGACCTAGTCCCTCTCAGCCATGAGCTGATCTCTCTCAGTCCTAGCCTGATCTCTCTCCCCTGTCAAAGACTGCACCTGAGCCTATAGTTGTGTAATCAATGTATCTCGGGGATCCACCTGCCCTATTGGTTGTGCTCATGGAGGTTGTACTAGAGGATGATCCCCGCCCTCAGCCCGTGGTGGTGCACCTGTTGGCACATGATGCTAGTCCTACATTTACACATTGACTGGATTTGGCTGAGCCAGCTAAACTGGAGGCCTGACTGGTTGATCCTATCCTGCACCATCCCTTTGTCCTCATCCTCCCCCTCTACCTCTCACCCTCCATTGATCGAGGATTATGCCTAGAACTATCAAACGTAGAGGAGGCCGAAACCAATCCCTGTATGCCTGTGTCACACCTGGATATGCAGGCCCTTGATCGTAAGCCCATGGCCGTGCCACTAACTGTTTGAAACTATCCATGGCCTCCGAGGAAGGAATGTATCGCCCCTATGAAACATGTGACATGGTGCAGGAAAATACGGCCACATAATCATTATATGCCTGATCCTGAGGCTCACCAAACTAACATTGAATGCACCTAGGTAGATATCACTCTATCATAGTGTGCTCTTGCCCCTACATGAAATGGTCATAGCGGGTGTAGAAAATTTGATGTATATCATTGGCCCATCCAGGCTAAACAAGGTACAGGCACCATATAAACACCTGTATCTTATCAAGGACCCTCCTCCAATAAGGAATCTCGTGCTTGCCTGTGTGTGTGAAGGACACACCACCTCTATAGTGCCATACAAGGGGATCATCAGGCCCCATCAGAACTGTAACAAACCAAGGCCGAAGGACAACAATGTGCTCCCACGCCCATACATGGAGGAGTGTAACACTTGCTCCAAGTGCTCTGTCATTGAGGTAGACGTACTCATGGAGATCTTTGTACAAAGATGCAAGAAGAACTGGCCCCCAAGCAAAGCGAGCAGGCCTGTCACGCAGCACCATGCACTCCTAGCAAAGTCCCCAACCAAGACTGAAGTACTAGCCTTGCCTATCTAGGGAAACAAGACCTAAAATAATGAATGCAAAAACCAAGTAAAAGAGAGGTGCTAGAGCCATGTGATGCTCAAGCTTGATTTTCCCCTCACAAATGACAATGTCCTCTATGGTGAGGAATCTGTGGAAGGCATCCCGCCCCTCATCCATGAATCGACAATCTTAGGATGCACCAACCATCCTCCAAGGTGACAGTGGCCTCGCCGGTGGGAAGGTGGAAAGAGGAGGTCTTGTTGTGCCATCTCTCGGCAAGTGATGATATCATCCCAAGGTGGGTGTGAATGGGCGTTGCATAAGCGATGTACCATAAACCCATGTCTCGCAGCTGATCCTGATCTTTGTCACTCAGCACCTACAAGTAACTAAGGAGATCCTGTGACCTATTCTCTTAGGAATAGAGCTCCCTTGCCACATCCTACATCAGGAAGGGTCATCATGTTAAAAATTTTGAAAAAAAAATTGTCGAGCATCCAAGGAACCACTCCAGCATTACAATCCGTGAAGGCGTCATAGTTTTATTTTTAATCAAACATTGACTCTAGGGCACAAAATGTCGAAAGTGCACTATCGCGGTGCACTTTCCTTCCTAGTGGTGCAGTTTACAAGGATACAAGACTGCTGCGTTGCACTTTAGAAATCACCCCGCTGGCCACGAGCTCTACATCGAAGTTTGGAGTTTATTTTCATACTCCAAACTCCACCACCGTGGTGCTATTTAACACCAAGCAGTGTAGTTTGATTTCTAAGCGGTGCTATATAGCGCCACTGCAGAAGGACTAACTTTGAATGCATTAAATGAACGTTAAAAATAAAAAACAAAGCTCAAGGAAGGATCACTTACTGGTGCCCCAATGTCAGGTGGCCATCGGTATGTCCGAACTTTGTTAGAAATGTGCATCGGAAGCTGTCGTTGGGCCATATCGTCAGGAGGTCAGAGCTCAAATCTCAAGGATGCTAGATGGCTATGTGAGAAAATGAATTGAAAGTGATCCCTCGAAGCCTTTTTAAGCTTGAAAATTAGGGTTTTTTCACCCTAATTGGCTTTCCTACTAGGGTTTTGGACCCTTGAACCTATTTTTGTCTATTTGAAGCCTATTTTACATCTTTTTATCGTGTTTAGACATGTTTTTGGCCTCCTACAACCTTTTTAGACCTGTCGGGCACCTTGTCCTCATTTTTCGCGAGATCACCCAAAAATTAAAATTTTCGTCCAATCTCTCAAGGGGGCAATATATTGGCATGTTTTTTTCCTACTGGGTAGTAGTGGGGCAAGATTTTTTGAAAATAATTTTTTTTGTCTTTGATCGAGATCTTTTCTTTGAACCAACACAACAAGTATTGCTTCAAAGAGGGGCAACAAAATGTAAATTGACATTGTGCATATGATCCCGACTACTAACATCATTTCATCCCGAATCATCCTTCAGTCTAACCATTTAATCAAATCCCCATATCTGATTAAATTCATCAATATTCCTCTCTTAATTAAATAAACTAGTTATCTAATTAAGTCATCTCTTCTCGATAATTAAATTAGCCATTTTGATCTAATTATCCTATTTAATTAAATAATTTATTTTTATTTGATTAAATCTCTTAAGTCTATCTATTAATTAAAATAAATTAAAACCTTATTTAGTTTAATCTAACATCACCCCTATTAATTAAATAAATCATAAATCTTTATTTAATTAATCTCTTATCACATTCTTCTCATTATTTGATTTAAATAAATCCACAAATTTAAGTCAAATAGGTCACATCATTTAATCTCCTTCATTAAATTAATTAACTTTGATTAATTTAATCTCATATCATGTCCCATCCTCCAGCTTTTACCACTTGCACATAAAAATAGATTTAATTGATTTATCAAATCCCTATTTTCCTCAACAAGGCATCTTTGAAAGAATATTCTTCAAGTTTGAATTCAAAATCCAAGTTGACATGTACATCCAACAAGGAATTAACTCCATCTTACATTTCCTTTTCCTTGAGCCAAGTGGCATTTAATGCATTTACCCTTCCCTCTTGCATGTCATTTCAACAAATTCAAAATTCAAAAATAGGCATTTATTGGCACAATCCTCAAAACTTGCACATCCTCCATCCACTCATAGGTTAACAAGTGGCATCTTTCCATTGGTTGAATGTTACTCCCACATTTCTCAATTTTGGACATTCATCCATCAATCTCATCTATAAATAAGAGGCTCATCTCCTCATTTGATCATCCACAATTTATGCAAAGTTACTGTACTCAACTATTTGGAAAATTTCATCAATACCATTGAGTTCTTAGCTAGGTTATGCAGGTTTTAGCTTGGAGTACTCACCATCCTTCATCAAAGTGGATCAATGTTCATCAACACATCAATCTTGCATCATAGGAATTGGGAAAGGGCCAATTTTCACATCAAATTGGCACCAATTCCCCCATGGGATCATGAGTTTGCTAGCTTAATTAGGATTCAATCTCAATTTCATTGTTTTCATTGTGTTCTTCATTGTTTTTTTCCTAATTTGAGATTTTTGAATGGATTTCATGGGGAATCATTATTCTTACTTGCATTTGATGTTCTAATGTGTTTGTTCTTATTGTTTTACAGGTATTAGGATTGGGGTTCGCACAAGTGAATATGGAGGTATCATCAAGATCTGAAAAGGTTTTGATCCAAGAATGACCATCTAAAGTTGACTCAACATCATTCTTAAGAGTCTGTATATCCTTAGCAACATTAAGATTTTCTCCTGTGAATGACTTCTCAATGCATAATGAACTATCTATACGATACTCTCCACACCCCATACCATGGATCTGGACCTTGGTTTTGGAAGGTGTAGTGAATGGAGTGGATGATTTGATAAGGTTAGATGGATCAATGTAGTGTGATGAGGTGGAAGATGAAGCCTCTCAATTAATGGGCACCTGATGCTCAACAATTCCTCTCAAGTTAGTGCAATACTGAAAGGATCAGGATCATCTAGAATGGTAATTTCAGTGCCATTATAGGGGAACTTGAGGCATTGGTGATATGTGGGTGATATGGTTCTCATGGAATGAATCCATGGGCGACCAAGGAGAATGTTATAGTGTGAATCCAAATCCAAGAAATGAAACATTATGTTCTATATAGTAGGGCCAAACCTTAGAGGAAGTGAAATTACTCCTTTAGATGAGTGCCTAGCATCGTCATAAGCTTTGATAACAATTTTCTTGGTTTGATCTATGCAATTATTTGAGTTTCCAAATTCCTTTACCAATTTTAAAGTACATATGTTTAGATCCGCTCCACCATCTACTAAGACTTGTATGATATTATGTCTATTAAAGTAAAATTCAAGGTATAGGGGATCATTATGATTTGACTTTTGTGCAGAGAAGTATTGTTCAAAAAATGTGACATGGTTTGGCATAACTAGGTATCCAACCATGGCCTAAAACTGATTAACATTTATGTCAGCAGGTATGAATGCTTCTTGCAAGTATTTATCAAGGATAGCATTGTGTTGAGGGGGTATGCACAGGAGTTCTAGAATGGATATTTATATAGGAGTCTTTCCTAGCTGCTCTAGGAGATTATATTGGCTTTTTAGTTGTGTATTGGAGGTAGCTCCTTGTAGAGTTACCTTAGCTCTATGACTAGTGATAGCGCATTTTGAACTTTTTTTATTAATGGTGATGGTGGAAACATATTCATCAAAGGCTCGTATGTGGTTAATGATGTAATCATGTGTGACATAGGTATAATTGGCATTATTATTATTCTCTCAACCGAAGGATTTTCCTTTATCATGATCTTGCAAGGGAGTTTTGAATATTGTATGATCAGCATTGGATTTACCTTGTGAATTGTCTACTGAAATGTCTCATTGTTCAATGAGATCCTGAATGAGATTTTTGAGTGTCCAACATGAGGATGTTTTATGTCCTTTTACATGATGGTATTCACAGTGTTCATTTCCATTCCACTAGTTAGGTTTGACCAATGTTGGTTCATAGTTCTTGGTGTCTCGAAACTAAATGACATTAGATTGTAAAAGTTTCTTTAGAATTGATTTGATGCATTCACCGACGGGGTGTAAGTTCTCTTAGTGCATGGAGGCCCTCTACATTTTTGGTTGCTTTGAACGACATTCAGTGTTTAATCTTGAATTTGTGTTTGGGTATTTGATGTTTTTGATGTAAAAGGACCTTTGAGGTGAATGGTGGGACCTTTGTTTACCACTTTTGCATCAACAACTCCATCATTAGTGATATTTTTATTTCAAGACCAAAATTTACTCTTGTCATTATTAGCCTTTGATTCTTCTTTGGAAACTTTAACTAGTCCTTTTTCCATGGGAGCTCTCTCAATAAAGACACCATTTTCAATGATATCTTCAAAATTTGTGCAACATTGGATTTGGAGTTGAGTCATCAATTTTGTGTTAAGGTTTTCCACAAACATGGGGACTAGTTGCTTCTCAGGGATGTGACAAGGAAACTTTCTATCCATACTTCACCATCTTTGGTAAAATGACATGTGAGTGACTCCCCTTCATCTTGTTTAGTTGTAAAAAGTTTTGTGAGAGTCATATCACTTTCTATGTTATAAGCAAAGTGATTAATAAATCTATCAGCCAAGTCACCCCATGTTTGAATCCTAGGAGGAATATGTGCAAACCATTCTATAGCCTATCTAGTAAGACTTCATGTAAATAGTCTCATCAAATATGTAGGATCAAAAGAAATTTCCATACATGTGTTAAATTCTCGTATGTGTTCCACGGGATCCCCTTTCCCTTTATACTTGTTAAATTTTGGTGCAGTAAAGTAAGGGGGAAAAGGTGGCATGCATAGATTTCTATCAAATGGATAAGGACACAATTCCTCCATAGAATATGTCTTCTTAGTTGTCCCCAATTGCATGTTTGTCATTTATTGTTGTATTTCCTGTATTTTTTGCATCAAGGTGTTTGTGAGAGATGGTGTTGTGTTTGGTTGATTTTTCATGATAGCATTGGTATTGGTGTTGAGATGATCCAAAGTTGGATTTGGATTGGAATTTTGTGGCATGGGACCTTGATTTCCTTGTTAATATTGATGTGTGAATATTGCATTGGTTTTGGTTTGATTTGGAATTAAATTGGTATTTTGATTTTTCCCAAAGGTCATGTTTGTGTTTGGTTTGGTATTTTCAAATTATGGTGTTGGACCTTGGTTTATGTTTTGAAATGATGGCATGGGACCTTGATTTTCTTTCTGAAATGATGGTGTATAGCCTTGGCTTGTGTTTTGAAATTGAGGTATGGGTCCTTAATTGGTGTTTTGAAATTGATTTGGTAGTTTACGTGGAAAAATATGAATCCTCCTTGTTTTGTTTAGTTGATTTTGAGGCGTGGGACCTTGATTTGTATTTTGAAATTGAGGTGTGGGACCTTAATTCATTTTTTGAAATAGAGGTGTGGGACCTTGATTTGTGTTTTAAAATATAGGATTTGTGAATGTCATACCCATGGAGCTTGATGATGAGGCACCAAATAGTAAAAAAATTCCTTGTGTTGTGGCATGAGTTCTCTTGTTTTAAAATGTTGGTGGATTAGGAATTTGTACATTTATTTCCATGTGTGTTGTTGTCCCAAGTGGTAGGCTAGTGAACATTTGGTGTAAGGAGGGAATTCCTAGTGATAATATGTTTTGGGTGAAACCTTGATTTAGTGCTTGTGTAGCTCCCTCCACAATTGTAGAGACATAAAAACCAAGAGGGATTTTGGAACCATTATTTGCTACTACATAAAAGAATTTATGAGGATCAACACTAACAAGCTCATCAACAATGTGTATAATTTGTGGATCTTGTGAAGCTCTTTTAACCTCTTCAAGAGTTAAGTGTTAGTTGACCTTAGCTAATATAAGATTATCAAATGGACTTGCTGATTCTCTTTGAGACATTTCCCTTTGTGGTGTTGGAGAGTGGTTTGAATTTGATCCAAAGTTTGTGTCATGACTATAAAAGATGTCATTTGAAGAATCCATTTCCTTTCTTTTCATTCATGATCTCGTTTCAACTATATAAGATTTATAATTTGAGGATGATAATGCAAGATGGTAATGTAAGAAGGTATGAGACTATGCTATTTTTGTGATTTTGGGATATATAAGGATGCAAAATGACAATGTAAGGATGATAATGACCTTATGACCAAAGGGTATAGTATAAAAATGAAGCTAAATGAGACCAATGGATACCAAATGATACTAGGGATATGGACCTTTAGACATAAGAAAGAGGATTCTAACCAATCTATGTTGATCCAAGCAAGATGGTATGAAATTTTTTGTGATTTTTTTGGGACATATAAGGATGCAAAATGGCCATGCGAGGATGATGATGACCTTATGACCAAAGAGTATAGCACAAAAATGAAGCTAAGTGAGACTAATGGATACCAAATGATACTAGGGATATGGACCTATAAACGTAAGAAAGAGGATTATAACCAATCTATGTTGTTCTAAGATAACTAATCAGATTGTCAAGACCTTAATGATGAAAAGATAATTTTTTAACAAGGTGAGTCTAAATTAAGACATAAGTTTGAGACCCCAAGTTTGAAAATGATGATGATAATAGTGATTGATAATTTGAAAGGTAAGGTTTAATGACAATCTAAATAAGTGATCATGGACTATCCAAATATTTGATAAGCTTCTAATGTCTAAAATCTAAAAGGTATGTGCAACCTAAGAAAAACCTAATGATGAAACCAAGAATGATAATGCAATGTAAATATGAGGCAACCTAAATGAAAAAGATGAAATGGTATAATCAAACTCTGCAAGTCTAATGTTTATATGATAAGATCACTATCAATATGATAAAGACTGAGATTGGATTGGTATTCTATGAAATTATAATAACTAAGCAATTGTGGTTCACCATTCTACTAATATGATTCATAGTTTCATGACAGGTGTGGTTTATTGTTTGGAAAATGTGATTTACTACAACAAATGAGATAACAAAATATTAGTTGTGGTTCTCTTTAAGAAAATGCAACTCATTTTTTAGTTGTTGGTCTATTTTCATCAAATACGGTTAACAGAGTGTTGATTTGAAAGTTTATGGTTTCAACTAATTTTTGTTTTGGTAAATTTGTAAAATGTGACTAAGAATATTATGAAAACACTAAAAACACTCTAAAAATAGATTGGTTTGGATATTGACTTGTGACAATTTTGAAATGTGCATGTGTATGTTCAGAGGTTATTCACCCCAATTTCCATTGGTATAGACACATTATCAAAAACATCAAGCACTTCCTATCCCTAAGGTCAATGTCCAATGGTGTGACACTCAAGCCCACAACTTGGAATCTCCATTGATGCGAGTGAGGGACACCTTTTCAGCTTATGTATCAAATATTTTCTATGAGTGGATGGATAGGGGTCTCCTAGAAGGGAAGGATGACCCAAATCACCCTCTCTTAGGAAAGTTACAAGTAAAAACAAGTAACTTATGCTATGTTGAGGATTCTCGTCTCACTCAAGGGGGTCATATAGTGAGTAAATTTTAGGGTGTGGTGTTACACCCTTGCACTGAGAGTGACACCAAGATAAGTCAAGAAATAAGGGTGGCTACTAAAATAGTTTCTAGTTGCAAATCAAGGACATGCCACCTTATGAGCATCCAACAAGCCACTTAAGGATTTAACCAACCTTACTAGGGGAGCTTATACAGAAAGGTACCTCCTCGTTCTGATTGGTACTATACAACAAAAGCTAATAGCAATTGGAATTGAATTTCGTCTAATCCTTTTATATATCTGAGGGAAAAACCAGTTTGATTCACCTTTGAGTTCTCCTTCAGCATGTGTCTCTTAGGTAGACCCAACTAAAAAGAAAAACAAGATGTAATGATTTCTCTTCACCCAATTTCACATGAAGCACAATGGGGTAGAATACTCTCACTACACCTTGTGAGATCTAAAAATAAGTAGTGTGTAAGTGCACCATATACAGTAGAAAACCATTCATTAATTAGTCCAAATTGAAATGTGCCTACTTAAGAAGACACAATGCAAGTTGTAGTTCATTTTATCCCAATGAGTGTGATATGCACAGTTGTTCGTTTTAAATTGAATGAGTGTAGAAATGCATTTTTTTGTTCATTTTAAGCCTCGTGAATTTAGAGAGGCAATTTTTTGTTCATTTTAAATCCCATAAGTGTAGAAATGTATTTTGTTGTTCATTTTAAGCCTCATGAATGTAGAAATGCAGTTTGTAGTTCATTTTAAGCCAAATGAAGTGAAATATGCAATTTGTGTTCTTTTTAACCATATGAATGCAAATGCCATTTGTAATGCTGAAAATAAAAGCTTTGCACAATAGACACACAAAGAAGATTGATTAGAAGCACACATGCAATGCAAATACTAAAATCTAAAATGCAAATTCATTCGTTAAGCAACAAAGAACATGGGAAAGTAAAAACGTAAACAAAAACTAGAACAATCTCACCAATTTTCAAACATATTTCCATGATTCATCTCGATTTCCCTTCTCCATTTTGCTTGTGTAGTATAATTGCCCTCAAATTTTCAAGTTCGTGCAAGTATAGCCTAAGATAGTGATTAGCAAAATATCGAAGATTCAAGACAAAGTGCTCTCAAAAGTTATAAAATTCACGAGAGAGATTGGAATGAAGAATGACAAATCAATTTATAGAAAATTGATTATTCGAACAACATGCCAAGATTGAAAGATCAGCGAACGGTTGAGATTGACTGATTAGACATGCATTATGTTAACTGACAGTGATGACATGAGTGATTCGAATTAGAAATAGAATTAAAGATTAAATAAATGATTGATCCGATGGATATTTTAGTGAAAATTGAAGTTTCCCATTTCTCTCATAAATCTGCACCACCAGAAAGAGCTCGACGTCCTGATTCCAACGCAACTCGAACGGAGCAAAAAGGAGTCCGGTTGTGCAAGTTATGGCCAGTCAAACCTTGGGTCAAACTGGGATCAGAGGGCATCCAGAAGGCAAAAAAATGATGTCGTCAAAAAGTTCTCGAAGCTGGCATCCTCGCGAAGAGCTTGTCGAGATGATTCTGATGGCGTTCGTTTCGTCAAAATCCGACATCGTATGCTCAAGATACAGCTGGTCAAAGTTTCAGGTTGACTTGTGGACTTGAAGGTACAGTGATGACATCATCATCCGTACAACTGACGTCAGCACGTGGTACAAAATCTGAAGTGGACCAATCGAAAGTTGACACGTGGCATTCCGTACAGTCCGTACATGTCGACGTGGCACGATGAGGTGGCAGGTGACGTCAGCAAGGTCAACAAATCATTGATTGACACGTGTCAGTCGTGCGTCCATGTCAGCATAACACGTCAGCACACAATCGGCGCCCAGTCAGCATTGAGTCATCCTCCACGTCATCGGAATGGGTGAATCAGGCTTTGCCATGTGGCACCTCCTCGGCATGCCACGTGGCCTCTCATCATCCTACAGCGTTTGGGAAGTTAGTTTGTTTTTTTTAACAAAATGTTTGTTGGGGGATTCGATCCCCCAACCTCCTGCAAGCAGCGCTGGCTTCCTACCAATCCGGCTACAAAGTCGGGCTTAACTGTGAACAGCGGGCGGTTGTTTTTGTTAAATTAAATAGTGGAAACCGTTGGAAAATGTGTGGCCGGCGGGATTTGAACCCGCACCGGCCAGGTTGTTAAAAACTGTTTCCACCAACAAGCCACTGAACGGGTTTAAGATATCCATGGCATCGGATATTTTTGTTGTATCTGCCAAAACCGAATGTCTTAGATTTTAAAACAAACCCCTCATTTTAAATTAAACAAACAACTTCTGATTAAAAATAAGCCCTTAAGTTGTAACAAAAGCCCGAAAACAATAACTTGAAGGGCTTAAATAAATTATAGGGGGATTTATTTTTGTTAGGGGAAATTTTTAAATGATTTTTATGCAAATTAGGAGATTTTTGAAGATTTTTATGTATTTTGGAGAGATAAGGTGAATATTGTAAAATCAATTGGTTAGTAACCAATTTGAGAAAATTTTATGTATTTAAAGGGGTGTGAGGTGAGAGTTGCAATCAAGTTTTTTTCAGGTAATGAAGTCTTGATGCTGAGGTGACGAAAGAGAGGTCTTGTTGAAGAGTTTTTTTTCAAGTCATTCTTGTATGCCAGAGCGCTGTTATGCTGCCGAAGTGCTTGGAGAATGGTTATGGTGCTGTTGTAATTGATTTTTGGAGTTAATCAGATCGGTCTCTCTATTGGAGTGGACCCGGAGACGTAGTCACATTTTGTGACGAACTCTGTTATCAACTGTTTGCACTTCTCTTCTTCTCTCTCTTTCTTTCTCTCATTTCCTTCCTTTCTGTTATAATCACCTTGTTATTACTTTCATTTTGTTATTTCCATAAGTTAATTTTGATTTAATTAACTTGGAATAATCATTGTAAAAGCATTGTAAAATTAAGCATTTAAATCTTAATCTAGTCTAGATCCTATACGATCAATGATTTAATCACCTCATTCGAAAACATTAGAAATATCTTTGCATGACAAAGATAAAGATTGATTAAAGCAACTCCTGTTCGAACGCACACAACATTTAATTAATTAAATAATAATATTTAATTAATATGCATGTGCACGCAAATGAGTTAGAAGTGGACGATTGAATGGTTTGACGAAGAGATTACTCGAAGACGCCACTCAGACATTAAATCAATAGTTAACCGAACGATTAAAATAGATGTCGAAGTCGAGTAAAAGTGAATACTTAGATAACTCACATAATTATCTAAAATATAGAAGAATGTGTTAAAATAGAATTAATGAATTAAATATTCATCAATTAAGATAAAAGAATAATTAAATAAATTTATTTAGAAAATAATTAAAATTAAGAACTTATTTAATTATAGTTGAAATATGATAAAGAGTAAATTAAATAAGAATTTATTTAATTTGACAAGAAGGATAAGGTTAATTAGTAACATAATTAAATAAAAAGCGTTTATTTAATTAATCAGATAGAATAAAGAAAAGTGTGAATTAATTAAATAATTAAGATTATTTAATTAATAGAAGAAATAAAAGAAGATGAATTAATTAAATAATTAAGATTATTTAATCAATAGAAGAATTAATGTTAAGATGAATAATTAAATAATTGACATTATTTAATCATGACCGTGAAGAATACAAATTAATGAAGAATATGGAAGTCGTAGGCCTAAACTACATTTCAGTGTCTACACCATTTATGGCTCATTTTAAACCCATGATGTGAAAATTTGTAACACAAAAAAAAATATTGTCCTATATTAAACAAGCACAAACAAAACCCTGCAAGAAATGAGTTAGAATCCTCAAAAATAATTGCCACATGCTACAAACAAAAAATTAGTAACACAAAAAAAAACCTTTAATGAAAGTAGAAAATTAAAATAGTGATAACTTTTACAAATATAAACAAAATTTAAAACTATAAAATGCGATAGAAATCTGAAAGTGAGACCTGCAAAACCTAGAAACCATTTTATAAAATTATATGTTTCCATTTTTTGTAATAAAAAAAACATGACAGGTTTTTTATGTGAATTTCTAGCTATAACTTGCAAAACTCTTTTAAAACATTCATGAGATTAGTTCACGATGAGTTCACCAATGTAAGGAAGGGAAAATCTAGAAATAAAATACCAATATCAAGTAGAAACCACTCTACATAAGATCAAATCCCAAATACCAAACCCCAAATCCAAACAAGAAAGTACAAATGATAGAAGAGAACAAACAACATGAAAGAAAATAGAAAACTCCCCTATCAAATTTGATTATCTCCCTTGTTTCTCCTCCATTCTTTCTCAAGTTGCAAAGCTTTTCCCTCAGATTTTGAAGTGCTTGAATACCTACAAATGGCAATAACAATATATCAAGAACTTTTGGAGAATGTGGTTGTGGTTAGCCTTAAAATGACAAGGATATGTCACTTTTATAGAAAACCAAATTTGAATGAAGGGCCAAGATTTAATGATGAAGATCAATGTATGAGATTTATTTTGAGAAGCAAGGAAATTAGGTTAGGACAAAAATAATGTTTAGTTAAGGATAGATAGTAGAGATTAAAAGGCAATAAAAAATTATCAAGGGTGGAGGTTGTTGATGGGTGTTTTTCCACCTTCTCAATATAGGTAGCACACAAGTATGCTACCTCTCTTGAAAGGTAGAAATCTGCAAGCAAGTTACAAATTGCTATCCCAAGGTCTCTCGAGTGTCAAGTCATGACATGCATGGAATATCTCAATTGGTTCAATGTGATTTTGTTGGTAATCATAGGAAATCCTTACGTGGGTTAAATTGGAGGGTAATTGGATCTTTGGATGGAGTTCCTAAATTTTCTAAAGTATTGCTCTATTGTTGCAAGTTCAGGACAATAGTCTCAAACTCCACTTAAAATCTTTTGATTTGGTTTTACAATGTGCAATGAACTTTTTCTAAAGCACCTATTAGAAAAAAGGAAAAAGGAGTAGGGAATGAGAGAAGTTCCTAGACCTGAAACTAGTGATCAATAGTGATAATGGAGGACTCTATAGTGGACAACCTTCCCAAAAAAAATTTCCACTTAACCAAATCAACTTAGAGTGTCATGAAACCTATGCAATCTTCTAAGGTCTGTAGATTTTCAACCTTTTATTCACCATAAAGCATAGAATTTAAGTGCAACATTCATATAATGTTTAGACTAGCTTTACACTACAATTTATCATCAATAAACAACAAAAAGCATGAACAAGGAAGGGCATCAACACAATAGAATTCTTCAAAACCAATGAACAACATTAAATAATCTACTAAAGAAAGCTAAAACACATAGAACAACAAATTTAAACTACTCAAATTCACTAACTATGAGAAGAAGAATCATGCAACATGAAGTTGGAACTCAAGAATCCACCAAATCAATGAATTTCTATTAACATTCTAGCAGCATGTCTCTACAACAACTCAACTCTCTCTTGAAAATGAGAGAACCCCTCTTTATAGTGTCCAAAAATCAAAATGAATGGCCAAGATTTCACCTCATTGTGTGGCCAAGATTCACTATAGATTATGGTTTCACCTACCTTCAAACATTTCACAATTTAAAATTACATTGTCTTTTAGCCTATTTTGTCCTCTAGTCAACAGCAATGTAGCTCTTTTGTCCTCTAGCTGATTTCCTTTTGTTGTAGCTACACTGTGAGGAATTCGTCATCTATGATCATATTTCCTTCATTTTTCTTCATGGTGGCATATTCCATGAATTTTATGATTAGTTCCTAGAGCTTGCTCCATTCCATTATATCTGACTGGATCACTTGGAAGTTCAATTTCCTAGATTTTCCTGTAATCTCATCCCAGTCCTTGTCACATTTTTGTGTATTCTTTATCACCTACTTGGATTGAGCAAAGGCTCATGCAACAAAACCTATATAGTCTGGCATTAGTGCACCTGTGGTCCCATTCTCCATCTTCTTATGAAAGTAGGGCTTTATCTTCTCCAAGTCTAGTTCAACGGCGGGCATATCAAAATCTGTCATTAGCCTCAGATATTCTTCACAAGCTCCCCTGATTTCTTTGACCCAATCAACATCAAGCTCCATCTCATGGAGCACTCATTCTAATATTTCCTTCCTATGGTCCAAGCCTAGATTCCATGTCTCCATGAGAAAGTGGTCATCATTTACCAAAGCAAGCTCATTCTCCCAGGATTTTTTAGGTATCTTGAGGATAGCCTCAATTTTGGGATATGTAATCCTGTATAAATCTGGTAAGTTGGTGCATAATTTCTTTATTCCCTCTTGGAGCTTTTGTACTTCCAAGAACTTGTTTGTTGTCTTGACAGCGCAGCTTATGCCCATATTTCCATTGCAGAGGACTTGTTGGAACCAATCCTTTGTGGCCTTCATCCAATTCTTTCTTCTTTCCAATTTATCAATGTGGTCCTTGGACAACAGTTGTGGTGGCATTGATGATGCGATGGGAAGCTCCTCGATGGAAGACCACTGCTGAATGTAGGTTGTCAATTCCTCCACTTATGCCCTCAGCTCCTCCTTAAAGGTCTTGTCTTTATGCATTTGATGCACAATAATGGCGACGGATCCCTAGAGATGGTAGATTTTCTGCTCTCTTGTAGCTATTCCCAAATCAATGGTGGAAATATTATAGTTGATCTCTTCCTCTCCCATCACTAGGGTGGCTATCTGTACTATCTTGGATCCTAAAGTGTCCATTTTTAGGTGGGATCTAACCCTTGTTTTCTTTTCCTTCTTTGTACTTATTTGTGGTCAGGCTAGAATGGCTTCCAGCCTTGCCTTCAGATCCATCGGGGTTGTGGTTTTCTTCTCCAATTATTTCTTGAGCCATTCAGTCATCTGAGATTCCCCTTTCGGTGATTCATGATCACCTTCTTCCTCATGGGTATGCTGAATTTCCATTACTTTTTCACCCAGAGTCTCCTACTCTATCTTTTCTTCTTCTTCACCAGAATCTCAGATGAAGATAGTTTTCTTTCCTAGGGATTTAGTAGCTATGTGTTCCTTGGGGTTGTCTTTTCCTTCAGTGATTTTCTCTTCTTCCTCTTGTTCAAGCCTATGTTCTTCATCATGTTCTACTTCTAGGATTTTCTTACAGCTTCAACCTCTTCCTCAGGCTTATCCTCTTCTTTATTTTCTTCTTCCTTTTCTTCTTGTTCTTTTGAAAGAGGCATCTCCTTACCATGCTTGGGGCTCTCTCTTGTTCCCTAGTTGGAGGTTTAGTGTCCTCCATTTTCTCATTTATATTCTTCTCTTCTCCAACGCCCTTGAGTTGCTGAGACAACTCTTCCTTGAGCTTTGGGTCAAAATTTTCCACAATATACCTTGTACCCAGTTCCTCAATGTCTTCTTCAGATGATTGTGTTTATTCCTCCTCTTCTTCACACAACACTTTATCAATTACAAAGTGTTGATATTTGCAATGCTCATAATATCATCTACTTCCTCTTCCATTTCTTTGGTAGCCTCCCTCTCTTGCCTCTCCAACTCTTTTGATATTTGCATTTTCACCTCCATTGTGGGTGGTTCAGTTGGATGAGGAGGGATAGGAAGGTTAGCAACAACCTTTTCCAAGGTAGCTTGTACTATCAGGTTCATTAACACCCCAGATAGCTCCATCAGTATTTTTTTCATGTGTCGAGAGAAAGCCTCCAAGAGTTAGAGAGTGGGAATTGGCATCATTGTAGTAGCTAGTGAGAGGGATGATGATGGAGACATGGATGAAGAAGAAAGCATAGAGGTAGTGGTAGAGGAAGAATCTATCACCATTACCTGTGTAGTAGGTGGGGTGGAAGCAAGGTGGACTAAAATTTCCACTACATGTAGAGAAGATCCAACCATCGCTTGAGAAGCAGATGGATGAGCCATAGTGGTGGTGATGGTAGCAGCAGTGACTGCGAGGGTGGAGGCAGTAGGTGGGGACTTTGGCTACTTAGCTTCTTGTTCCTCTCCTTCATGGAGAAGGTCCTCCTAGATGGTGGGAATCTCTGTAAAACTGCCCAATTTCTTTGGTTTCTTCGAAGTTTCACCTTTTGAGGCCTTCCTTGAGTACACCTTATGCTTGGGCTAACGTTCATCCATTTCTTTTCTCTTTCTTGTCCTAGTAGCTGGAGGAGATTTTTAAGTTTCCCCAAATGGGGCAGCAGTTGTCCCACTATCAGTCTCGCTTCCTGGTTCGTCTTCAAGCTCACCATACATTAGGGTAACTCCCTACAACTTCAATTGGGAAATCTGCTTGTTGATCCATTCTTGTGTTCTTGCTTCAATGGGTTTCATTAGAATGTCAAGGTCATTGACCTCTTCCTCATTCCAATCAATTAGGGGCAGCGGTAGATTGGCAACTATGTCATACCAAGGATCAACCATTGTACTTTCATCTTCCACAATTTGATCGAGTATTGGAAACAGGTTCATTGTTTTGAAAAAGTACATCGTCATGCACATGTAATGCCACATACGCACTTCCTTATCATCTTTACAATTGGCCCATAAGTCCTCCACATTATGTAGATGGGCATACTCTAGCCTGACTATCTTCTTTAATTTTTCATAAGGATCCATTTGCAGTCGAGCAGTGTAGAGCTCCAAGTTGTATTCATTTAGCTCCTTGTCATAGTACTCCACACACTAGGATGCAGGAAGTGCATATATACCCTGGCCAAATGTGAGGGGATAAGGGATCCCTACTCTATGCTTGTCGCTTAGGAGGGTGTGTGCTCATTTTAGCTGTTGAGAGAGTTCAAGTAGTATTAGCCAATCATTTGGGTACCAAGGCAACTTATATGGTTTCTCTAAGAAACCCTCAACTCGAATGTATGTAAATTTTGGAAATTGGATGAACAAAAATCCAGAACATTGGATGTAAGCATTTTTACTATGGGTGACTCTTCTTTCAAAATCACTCTCAAGCAGTCTGATAATATGGTCAATGAAGGCATCATTGACCCTATAGTAGTCCTTCTTAAAGTTTCAGAATTGAAGTTGGGGATACCTATCATAAACCTTCAATTCCCTGCCTAGAGTTGGACTTGGTGCCACAAATACTCCCCTGTATTCGGCACGGTCAGAAAGAAAATAGACCAGGTATGATGTCATATAAAATTGTGAAGTCTTCTTTATTGCCACAAATTGCTCATGTAGACATTGTTTGACCATTCCTACCCAATAGAACTTGGTCTCCCCCTAGATTATCTCCTCCATGAAATACAACATCCATTCTTGAAAGAAAGTTGCAGTAGGGAGGCCCATAACCCTACTCAATAAGGTTACTAGGTCATGGTAATCTTCATAGAAGTCACTTTCGAAGAGCTCTTGAGGAACTTTTTTTGCACTACCCCTCTTCTCCTTAAGCCAGTAATGATTGATGAGCTTCTTGCATTTGAGGGGATCAACATCCCACATCTACTTAGCATACTCTTTGGATGTTTCCTCCATTTCATTGAAGGTAGGGATATAGAAAGTTTTCCCTATTGATTTGGCAAAAAAATCAACCAATATATTCCCATATTTGTCCACTATTCTCTTTGTGTCCTCTTGGTATGCCTTTTTATAGGCCATTACAAGCTCAAGAGCTATAAGGGAAAGTAGGAACCCATCAACCTTAGCCAACCCACTGCTTCTAATCCTTCTAGAATTTTCTGTGGTAGGGTTGATTCAGACCATTTGCTTAAACTCATCAATATCAATATGTCCCATATTAGTATCCAAGATCTCCCTCCAATCTGTGGTGACCCTAGAATTGAGGGGTTCCCCTTGGAAATTCTACTTCATTTATTCTCTTTGTGTCCTCTTGGTATGCCTCTTTGTAGGCCATTATAAGCTCAAGAGTTATAAGGGCAAGTAGGAACCCATCAGCCTTAGCCAACCCACTGCTTCTAATCCTTCTAGAATTTTTTGTGGTAGGGTTGATTTTGACCATTTGCTTAAGCTCATCAATATCAATATGTCCCAGATTAGTATCCAAGATCTCCCTCCAATCTATGGTGACCCTAGAATTGAGGGTTTCCCCTTGGAAATTCTACTTTATTTGGTCTTCATCTTCCTTCCCTCGAGGTGCTTTAGCTGACTTCTTTCCCTTTTCCTTTTCTACAGCCGCCTCAAATGGTCCTGCAGCTGGTTCCATATATCCTACAGGCAAGAGAGCAGTAAGCATATTCAAGCATAAAAACATGAGGAACGTTAGCCAAAATATAGTAAAACAATGTTAGATCAGGTAACTCATCATTTAAAGATCCTAACATCTATTTCAGATCAGCATTGGCCTTTCACTAGAGGGAGTTATGGAAATGCAGGCCGAGGGGTGTGGACTTCCTTGGGCTGGCAGCCATTCTGAAGGCAGCTACAAAAGGGATGAAAATTAGGGCACGACGGTCCGCATGTCCCAACCCACATCAAGATTTGGTCATGGAATGGGGTCCACCAAGAAGGTCAAGCCATTTAGGTACATGGGTGAAAATCACTTTGAAGTTTCAGAGATGTCAAGTTCATCTTTTAAGCATGTGGGTCCCAGGATTGCGGAAGTAGGAGGTAGCTTGACCGTTTGAGGCCCTACCATTTGAAATGGCCTTGGCAAGGAAATTCCATACAAGCAACATCCCGCCATGCAAGACACACAGACCTGGAGGAAGATATCACTTTATTGTTTAAAGTTCAAGTTGCTTGGAGGAATGCAGGCCTGAAGGAGTGGGGAGGCATTGGATGTTAGCCATTTGGAATTGCAAAGGTTAAATAGAAGTCCACGTAGAGCGGTCCGCACCATCGGGTCTGTAGGAGGGTTAGACATTGCTTCATTTGTTAGTAGACAATCAAAGGGAAACAATGGGATCGGATCCTACATAGCAGGCCAACGAGAGTCCGCTGGCATTTTGTCACGTTGATGATAAGATGGCCACCCGAAAGTGACCACCCACATGGGGCAACCAGAAAAGTGTCTTTTACTTGGGAATTTTTGTTTCTTTAAGCTCAGACAAAGATAGTAGGTGTGGGTTCCGCTAGCTGAAAGGGTGTTATGAATAGGTCATTTGGAATGGAAAACTCACAGTAGAAACCTATGGGCAAAGCCCTGCAATAGGGAAGGCTTGAAAAGAACCAGTAATTTACTCATTTTTTTTGCTAGGGGAGATCAATTGGCAAAGGAAGAGTTGGGACCTGCTGGTCGGAAGGGTGCTTAGGTCTCACCGTTTTAAGTGGTCATTCATGCAATAGTGGGACATCAGTGGAGGTCCGCATTGAATGGTCTGCATCACATAAATTACATTTTTTTTATTTATATGATAGACTACAGGGCGGAGCTCGATAGGTGGATAGATGGGTTGTGAGGGCCATGTGAAATGGAAAACCCCAAATGGAATCCTACAGACATAAGTCTGTAGGGAGTAACCTGCAATGGGCCTAGACTTTAGCATTTTGAAGAGGAGAGGTTTGATTAGCAATCACCGGGGTGAGATCTGCTCATCGGAAAGGTGGGATCAAATAACCATTTGGAACGGTGGGCCCGAAGGGAATTCTGTAGGTGGAGGTCCGCGCTAATGAACCGAAGAGGGTCAATGGTCCCTCCGTTTTAGGCTCATGAATTTGACTAAGTTCAGGACAACCAAGTTGGGGGAGCCTCCCACGAGGGTAGGCCTAATAAAGATGTTTTTTGTTTTGAGGTTTAAATGTTTTAAGGGAAAAGCGACAATGGTGGTCATGTTGTGGGACCATAGGGTATGGACACCCTGGTTCAAGAACAGTCGCAATGACCTCAACTTCCGCACATGACCTACAGGAGATTTCCAACATATTTCAAAATTCTAAAAGGTGGGTTTTAATTGCCAAGGTCTTAACTAATTGATTCCTAAGTTTTATTTCAAAGATTTTAACAACTGTATATAGAAATTGAAGAAAACTTAAAGTATGGCTTGTAACAAAAAACCAACCTGCGAGACCCGAAGAAGATGGATGAACAAACAACTAGCTAAGGCCTCAAATTGATGAAAGAACTTGGCGAGCACGATGATTGTGTTGACAAGAGGCTCTGACTCACTTCTAGATTTTTGACACATGAAAATGATAGCTTGAAATGAGTTATTTATATATTTTAGTACATTTAATGCCCCTCATTAATGGTGGTATGGTGGAGGCAAGATTTGGTGAGCAAGCATTTCAAAAATGACGGTGGGAATGGCGAAGTCCGCTAAGTAGACAACATCAGGAGTTGGTCATCAGGTAGGCCAACAGTAAAAATGGCATAGGAGGGTACAAGTCCCACTGGGCAAGAGGACACCATGGGAAGGCCATTTAGAATGGCCAAAGCGATAGGGAATCCCACACAAGGTGACCCACAGGGGAAAACTTGGACTACCCAAAGGACGACAACTTTAAAGACTGAAGGAAAACAACCAGGGAAATCCCACAAAGGTCTAAGGCCTTAAAAATTTGAGGGTAGCAAAACATGGTCAACTCAAAGTGACTCTTCTAAGATTCCTTGACCACCTAGGACTCAAAATAGGGGGTACACAAAACAAGGCAGTGACAAAAGCGACCCGACAAAGTGAAAAGAGAGGAATAGAGGGTCCCTATTTCGAACAGGGTGTGTGTGTTATAGGCACAATAAAGGTTAATTGAGATAAAAAAGAAGATTAACATGAAAAAGGAATAAATTAAATAATTATAAAACTATATAATTTAAGAGGGAAAGTGAATAATTATATAATAAAACAATTATTTAATTATAGAAAATGAGGGAAAAAAGTTGTATTTTTAAAATAATTGAAAATAATTATCTCATTAAAAAGCGGAAGAAAAAGACAAGTTACTAAATAATTAAAATAATTATTTAATAGTGGAGGGAAAAGTGAGAAATAAATAAATAAATAAAATTTATTTAATTACATAGGAAGAAAATGCTAATGAATAATTAAACAATTAATAATTATTATTTAATTAGTAGAAAAGTGAAAATGGATAATTAAATAAATAAGAATTTATTTAATTATAGAGAGAAAGGAATATTAGTGACATAATTAAAATTATTTATTTAATTAATCAAAAGGAAGAATAAAAGGGAAAAGTGAATTAATTATTAAATAATTAAAATTATTTAATTATGTAGCGGAAGAAGGGAAATTGATGGTGAAATATAAGGTTCACAGACTTAGGACATTTTAAAGTGTCTACACTTCTAAATCCTTATCTTCCCATCCATCCATCCATCCAAAAAATTCCTTCCATCTCTACATCCTTATCTTCCTATCCATCCATCATATCATCCCTTCCATCCCTCATCCTTACCTCTCTATCCATTCATCTCTTTGCTCATTCCATCTCATAATCCCTTGTCATTGATATCTAGCTATAGGCCACCCCATGCAATCTAATGTCAGGTATCTCACTGTCATCACTCCCACCTCTTTCACCCATCTTGTTAATATCATGTCACTTAAATTCATCACTCATATATACATTATATCATCATCCCAATTCATCTTTTGATTATTTGGATAACCATCCCATCCCTAAGCTTCACATAATCCACATATTATGCATATTGACCATCCTATCCACAAGGTCAATCTAGTGTCATCATATAGGATCCATCATTTTATCTACTTATCATTAGGTTTCACATTGCATCATCCATCATCCATCGTCTATTGTTGGGGTCTTTTGAACTATGTTGCCTCTACGCTTTCACATAGGAAAGGCCATCATCGATGAGCCCCCAAGGCATTAGGTTGTCTTGCTTTGTCCTTGTCTTTGTTGTGTCACCAAGAGTGTCCCTATCTTTCTGGAAACAACAAACAAAATCCATTCATTCTTGGAAGCTCCAATCAGTTTCAATTATCCCAAGTTGTGTTGACCCTATGATCTACCCCATCCATCTTCGGTCTTAGCAGGATATATATTTCCTTACATCAGATGGTATCGATCCAATCCATGTATCATCCTCATGGCAAAGGATATTTAAAATTTATTATGATTTCTTGGTGCTTTTACATTTTTTTTAATCTTTTGATCCTCCTACTATACCTACTCAAGGTCGCCATGATCCATCATATCATGTGGTGCATTTTGACTATTAGAAATAGGGGAATCTCTTGGTTTTCTGTGTGATCATGTTTTCTTGGTTGTCCCGTGTAGTACCCACCAAGATCCTTACATGGTCTTGTGTTATGATGAGGGATCCTTTGTGTTTTTGGTTTTCAAAAATTAGCCCTACCAAAGCCCCCGTGACTTTGGGATGTTGGACTAACTGGTAAAAGTACAAAGCTGTGTCACACTTTCAGCCAACTTATCAACACAAGCCAAGTTATCAGCACAAGTGAATTTTAGTATTTATAACTAAAAATCAATTTTGGTCAAACATATGATCTAGTAAGACTCATTCTAGATAAGTTAAATATGTCCACAACTTTTCCAACTAAAATTATTGGGTAAATACATATGTAGCACCACTTTGAGGCCAATTTACTAAAAAAGTGAAATTATTCAAATAAATTAATGTGTGTGGGAAATGTTAGTATCAAAATGAAACAATAAAAACACACCAATGCAACATTAAACTAAAGAAAGCTAAAAAAGAAATCAAAGAAATCAAACAAAGAGCTTCTTCAGAGTCGTTCCATTGTCCTCTATCTCCAGTGATTCTCTTGAAGCTGCTACTCTCAGATTGTGTAAGCAAAGCTTCTTAGAATGGCAACCTGCAGAATGAGTATGCAAAAGGAGAATACTTCTCTATCATATATGCTGGTGGGGTGAAATGTTGATATGGATATGCACAGGGGCTGTAAATTATGCACAAGGGCTGTCGATTATGGATGCTTTTGAAACTATGATATGAGGATGATAAGCCATAATATGGATATCTAATATGCTAAGCTATGCTATTCTATGATTCTAAAGGCTATGGATGCTGGAAAGCTAATTGACTATAGTTTTCCTATATGAAAGCTTCTATATTTTTCAGAGACCCGACAGTCCCTTTTATAGATTTTCACAGGCAAGAGCCCGGCTGGCAAAGATCAATGGTTGTGAGATTGTCTGGTAATTTTGAATGGTGAGAGATGGAGAGGTTGAGAGGAAGATGGAAGATGTTGGGAGGTTGGAGAGAAGAATGGAGGCTTGTCTTCAACCCACGGGAACAACTTTGCACAGGAACAGAGAAATTAATTTTCTGTTTTGGAAGTTTGTTTCACGGTTGTTGAAGATAATCCAAATTAAATAAATAGATTTATTTAATTTCATGTGAGTTTGATTTTTGATTATAGGACTATAGAAGATTTAATTAAATATTTGAGATATTTAATTGTGAATAGACTTTAGAAGAATTTCATTAAAATTGTGAATGGAATTAGAGGAATTAATTAAATATTTCGAATATTTAATTGTGAATGGAATTAAGGATTTTTAGAAGAGAAGAATATTTAATCTTTATTTGAATAAAATATTCAAGCCAAAATTATATGATAATTAATATAAATAAATCATAATGTTTATTTAATTAATTAAGAAATGGATAAGAAAAGTGATTAAATAAAATTATTTATTTAATCAAGATGAAAGAATGAATAAATTATTTAGATCTATTTATACGTAGATTGAATTCAGAGATTTAATTAAATATTAAAAATATTTAATTAATTACCAGACTATTGTGATGTGACCATTTTTTAGGTGTACACATTTTGCCCCTCTTTGAAGTGATGTGTTTTACGCATTGCTTCAAAGAATTTTGAAATTTTCCCCAAAAATTTTCCCTAGATGCTGATTGTCGAATGTTGATAGGTATATGCCCCCTCAGATGATGAATCGATAAGATTTTGATTTTTGTGAATTTTCAAATTTTTTTGGAAATTTTCAAATTTTTATGATTTTGAAGATGTCGATTCATCATTCAAAAAATGATGATGTGAAGAAATTGATGTGGAAAGATGTGAGATGAAAAATTGATGATCTAAATTGCCCCTGCTTTTATAAAATGTGATAAAATGCCTCAATTTTTCCTTTAAATAGGTTAAAAATGTCATTTTCCATGTCATTTTCCCATTTTAACCTAGTAAAAATTGGAAATTTTGAGCTCTGGAGTGAGAAAAATGGCACTTCCTATCCACTAGCACCATTTCGAGTGCATCCAATGACATCAGCGGCCTGAGAACTACGGACCCATGGTATGTACCCCGTTAAACTTCTCCTATTTGAAAATTTTCCGTTTGGAGCACATTTATCCATGTTTTGATTGTGAAAGGGCGTGTTTTAGCGCCCTTCAGTGTTTTTGTAGCGCCCATGATAATTTCCATAGCACCCTCAATACTGTAGTGCCCATGAAGGTTTTTGTAGTGCCCTTGATGTTTTCTGTAGTGCCCATGATTTGATGTTGTTTTGTGTGATCAATTTGTTCCCAAGGTTGTTGGAAAACAAATAGTAGCTGATAAATTTGCTTTTAAAGTTGATGAAAACAAATAAGATCGATAAGTTTGCTTCTAAAGTTAAAAACAAATAAGATGTTGATAAATTTTCTTTCATGATGATGAAAAAGAAATAGGTTGATTGATAAGTTTGCTTCTAAAGTTGTTAAAAACAAACAGGATGTTGATAAATCTGCTTTCATGATGATGAAAAACAAATAGGTTGATATTCAGATTTGATTGATGAGTCGTGATGATTTGATATTGTTTTTGCTTTGACATGATGATGTTTCAACATGAGAGATTGGGCATTTTGTAGTTACAGGAGACATTCCCGAAGACATGGAGATTGATTCCACAGCTTGTATAGGCAGATAGAGATGTGATCGAGGCATGTGGACTGACCTCGTTACTTGAGATACCTAAGGTGCGTCTCAATAGAGGTTTATTGACAGCACTTGCAGAGAGGTGGCACAGCGATACAAACACCTTTCATTTGCTGACAGGAGAGATTACCGTTACACTAGAGGATGTATATCACATCTTGAGGATTCCAGTGATGGGCGAGATAGTGAGATTTGATGGCCGAGAGGCAGGAGGTACGGATGCTTTGAGGCGGATATTCAGAGATGATCAAATTGTAGGATATTATATCTCATGGGCAAAGATGATAGATTCATATGCGCCTTTACCCTCTGTACTTGCAGGCTTCATTGGAGGTGTTTTGTGCCCTGACCATAGGTCGAAGGGTTTTGCAGTTGGGTGGGGTCATGTACTTGAGAGTATGGTGATGTAGGGTACACGATATGCTTGGGGTCATGCATGCTTGCACACTTATATGATGAGCTACACCATATTGTGTATGGTGGAGGCCAGAGTTTTGCTATTGGTTGTTCATTGTTACAGATATGGACATGCAAGCACTTTGTTGTTATGCGTCCATTGACTCGTGGACTACGTCCTATCGATCGACCGTATAGATTTAGATATACCAATATCATTGCTCAACCTAGGTTGGGAAAACTAGATCATTGGCAATGTCTTTTGGATGATCTCGAGACAGTATGCTGGTGACCCTATGTAGATTGTGAGGCATGGCCAGAGGATGCTAGGGAGATTCCCTTTGTCTTTACTTCTAGATATCTGATTCGCCATACTCCTTGGATTATTGAGAGGTTTCTTCTTGGCCGTGTATGGCAATAGTATGGTCGGCCTCAGGGTATGCCACAAGGTTCATCTATTTATGCATGCTGGCAGCAGGAGTTGACAGTGTGGGGTCCACAAATTTCTTATGATGCAGTCATGGCAGAGTTCACCAGTTTGGGAGTACAGATGTGGGAGTACAGAGCGGATATTCTTGACAGGGGGATGACTCCAGAGTATGGTCAGTATGTGTTGGAGCATCCTACACCATGATTATTTGATCTTGATAAGCCTGCCGCTCCAGCTGCAAAGCAAAGACCACACAAAGGCGGACATAGGTGACAGCGAGAGGAGGCTTCAGAGGGTGATGACTTCGAGGAGGATGATGATGATGAGTCAGATGGGGATGGAGATGGTAGTGATGAGGAGAGTGGGGATGATAGTGGTGGAGGAGGTGGCAGAGGTGGTAGAGGTAGTAGCAGAGGTGTCAGTAGAGGTGGTGGCAGAGGTGGTAGCAAAGGTGGACCGTGGATGAGACATTCAGATCCATCGTCTTCAGTAGATCCAGTGGTGCATAGTTAGATATCTTCATTGCAGAGTATAGTGCAAAGCTTACAAGGTCAGCTAGCACAGGCACAGGCCTTGATTATATAGCTTCAGGGACAATTGACGATAGTGATAGCTAAGAGAGATACAGTTAGACGACAGGGTGCGGAGGCCATGGCCTTAGCTGACAGTCTGCAGAGAGCAATAGCAAGTGATAGCATGATGAGAGAGTTGACCAGAGTTGTCCGAGAGGTAGAGTTCTATAAGATCAAATACCATGATGCAGTGCCACCTGAGTAGAGAGTGAGTTATACATAGTCTCGGTCTGCACATAGTTGCTCTTGGGCTACTAGTAGGGGTGTATAGCAGCCATTACCTTCAGGAGGATCATCAGGGGCAGGTGGAGTAGGTCCATCAGGTGTAGGTGGGACAAGTCCCAGACCAGGACCATCAGAGGATAGCACGACATAGTACTTTTTGCATGATGTCTTATAGATATTCTATTGAGACATTTGTATACACACTGATATGGTCCCATTTTTGATGATGTATATGTTATACATAGTTGACATCTTTGTACATTTTGACATTCATTTTTGAGATATATGAAATGCAGTGATGATTCCTTAGGATGAATGCGTCTATTTTCTATATGCATGATGTTTATGATATGATTTATGAAAGTGCAATGTCCATGATATGATTGCAATCTATTTATGAATGAATATGAATATGAAATGATAGATAGTACAACTTATGAATGCTTATGAATGTTTTGATTATGATGCATGCTTTGTTTTTATGATTTTATTTTTTGATGCAAATATGTATGAAAAATGTATGAAATGATGTTTTTCTGAATGTCAAAATGTACTCAATCATTTTATTGGAAAGATATGAAACATTTGATACTTTGCCAACTTTTGGAAAAATGCAAAATGCAAATTCTAGAATGGATGTGATCTATACTAACCATGTAGGGTATCTATACAATATTGCCATTCTGAGAGCTTATTTGTACTTTTTGTGTCATCATAGAGCATTGAAATGTTGAAAGTTAATACAAGCATCAAAGGGTATGTTAGCACCAGTGATGACCTGAGTATTGCTTTCATGATTTTTGATATAGCAAGTTAATACAAGCATCTAGGTATAATTAAACCGAGATGACCTGAGTATCGCTTGCATAAACAGTCAAGAGTTAACCCGTTTCCTATGCAAATTCTGAAATGTCATCAATGATACGTAGTAGAGCATGTCTCACAACCAATTTGCATAGTACTAATGATTCGATCACAAACAGCAGACAAAGAAAAATCATACTCCTTCCTTGCTTTTCTAGTTCATTACATCATCGAATTGCTCTAGAGATATGATAGAAAATCAACCAACAATTCAAATTTTGCTTAAAGTATTTCAAACATTATTCAAATTAAGATCATCCAACTTGGTTATCAACATTGATGTTTTTGATTTGATTAACGTTGTTTTGACCATGTTGTTTTGATGTCATTGGCATTGAGTGATTGTTTTGGGTGTTGTGGTTGATTTGATGCATCAATGTATGTTTCATTTTGGCAAACGACATTTGTACATTTGTTGATGTTCTAAAAGCTCGTTGCCCCTCTTTTGTCTTAGTCTGTGTTTCTTGCCTCTAGTGTAAACAAAACTTGAATATGATGGATATGTACAAATTTCATCAAGCCATGATGAAACACAAGGATTCCTGTTGCATGATATGGATATGATAGATATGTACAAATGATAAACATGGATAGATGATGTTGTAAAGTGAATACAAGACATAAGTTAATAGATAGAGGAGCCCATTTTGATCACAAATGGTGCATGTTTGACAGGTTTTCACCAGTTGTTTTTATTGCACTTTTTCAAGACTTTTTTTGATTTTTTATGTATTTTTTTCAGGATGTTTTCTAATTTTTATGAATTTTTTCAGGACTTTTTCTGATTTTCTTATGGATTTCTAAGGATGTTTTATGATTTTTTTTGGATTTCTAAGATGAAATTAGATTATATGACTAATTGAAAGAACAAGATGCCCTACAATAGGGGTAATGCAACCATGGATAAATGATAGATCAAAATGAAAGGTTCACTGCAAAACATGTCACACAAGCAACATATCTCTTGTAAAAAGATGATAATGGTTGATTGATTAAGATGCCAGGAGTGATTGATTCCATAAGGCATGATGATGATAAGTACTTAGGATCATTGATTCCCCTAAGTACGATAAGATTGATGATTTTTGATGATTGATTGAAAAAAAGATATGAGGATTGGATAATGTTTTGTAGCTAGGCTCAAATATGATGTGTATGATAAGATTCAAGGTTGCAAAGGGACATGATGAAATGAATTTTGATAAGCTAAGAGATATGGAAAGGAAGAAAGAAAGGATAAAGATAATGAATGGTGATGATCAAGATCAACTAGATAAGATACAGACACAAGGCCCAAGTATTTTGCCCCATATTCCTCATCAAGACTGAGAAAGGAAGAAAGGATGTATTTAGTAAGAATGGTGGAATATGGATAAGATGAAAGATATGGTATGAAAGATATGGATAAATTGTATAAGATAAGATATGCGATGTTCAAGAAGATCCTTAACCTTGTCAATATCAAAGGTGGAAATGTAAGGAATGGGCATAGAGAGGATAATGACCATGAATGATAAGATGGATGAAACTTGTCCCTAAGTGTAGAGTGCAAGAGGAATATGGAAGATAGTATATGGATGATAGGGAGATAGAGGAAGAACTTAAGCATCAAGTTTCACAACCAAATATCCCTCTAATAAACCATGGCAATGGGAATTAGAATCCTAAATGTTGGTAGATTAATGATATGATGGAAGAATCTAAGGACTTATGCAAAAGTTTGGATTAAAGGAGAATGATGGCGTATGAATGTTGGATAATAGATAGGAGGTTGGAAGGCCAGTTGATAGATAAATGGAAAGGTTAGAAAGATCAACATTGGCACACACCTTGAAGGGCAGTGGAGTGATGGAGGAAAAATGGACTTGGAAGGTGATAAGTTATTAGATGGAAAATTGGAGGAAGCTTTTGGATTAGCAAATTTGGATGCCACTTTAGATTTTATTGCTTTTATGAGACTTTTAGGAATCCACATGACTTTTGACTTTGAGTTTGGCTTTGTGGATCTTTGTGGCCTTTGACATTTTTCTTTTTGATTTATGGACCTTTATGGTCTTTGAAAATTGTCTTTTTTCTTTAATGGGCCTTTGTGGCCTTTTAGATTTTTCTTTTGATTTTGAATCAAATTTTCTTTTATTTTTGCATGACTCTTCAAGGAGACATGTTGATCCTTTGATACATGTGGATTTTGATATAGAAGCTTTTGATATTTGGCACCCAAATTGCTTCCAAGAGCAATGGGAGGGGTGGATTGAGGGGAATGATATGGAGGTATGATGGATGAGTTAATGAAGGAAGAATTTTGAAAGTGGATCAAGGATGTGTGCCTTTGTTGTTCTTGAGAAATAGGATATGGACCTAGGATAGAGGGAAGGTTTTATGGACTAGGATGAGGACCTAGGATAGATGGAAGGTTTGATGAACTAGAATGAGGACCTAGGATAGATGGAAGGTTTGATGGACTAGGACACTTAGGTGTATAACCAAGGCCATGATGATATGGGTTTCTTTGAACAGAAAGGGGTTCTAGGATAACTTGCTCATGAAGGCCTAATCCTTTTCCTTGTTAATTCATATTTTGACACATTCGTTTACCAATGGGATATGTATTATTTGTAAAACAAGATGCGAGTCCATTTTGAGGAGGATATGATATGGATGAGAGGATAGGTGTTGGAAGTAAAACATAATGGATAAAGGTGGAGGATCCCAATTTATAGGCGTGGGGTTCATGGATAACTTGAATAGGTGTGATAGGCTCTTGACATGGGGATGATGGGGTGTTTTGATCTTGACTTGGAAAAGGATTATGAAGTGGTATGAAAGGCATATCTTGATCATGAGAAGGGTAATCATCTTCATGGGATGAAAGGGTATCCTTGAATGGAAGCATATATTGATTTTGATGAGGAAGGGAATCATGAGATTTTGTAGAAATCATATCTTGATCATCAATTGGTAAGACATCATTAGATAGGACGAAAGAACTATCATGCTCTTGTGATGCAATAGAATCATTGGATGGTATGGATTGATTAGATGATGTGGAAGAAGAACTTGGAAGAAAATTTTGTTCTTGAGATGGAAGAGGATTATCATGGGTGAATAATGAAAGGAGGGGATCATCATATGGTTCTTGAGAGATGGGATCTTGATCAAAGATAGGAAGGGTTTGTAGAATGTTTTGATCAAGATGTGTAGATTGAAATGAATCATTGGATGTAAAGGATACGATAGAAGAAGGTGATTGAATGGAATCATTATCTTGAGTGAGAATTGTGAGGTTCATTTTGAATTATGGAGGATGAAGATAAATGCATGACATGACATGATTGGTCAATTTTATTTGATGGCTTAGATTTGGGCTTCTCATTTAACCTTTGCAAAAATTCAAAAAAATTGAATTTGGATGATGTTGCTTTTGGAGGAGAAGAGGTTACATTCATATTTCCGTCAAAGGACTTCGTAGTTGTGCCCCCTTGTATTTCCTTGATTTTCCTTTGGAGTGCTCTTATTTGTTGGGAAAGACTACTACAATCATTTAATGGAGTTTTAGTCTTTTCAGGATCTTCCTTAATTTTCTTCATATTGTAGTTAGAGGGAAATTTAGCACCTTGTTTTGCTAAAAAAAGAAAGTAGCCTTCTTTATCTCGCTCTAAGATCTTGTCCAAAATTTGGTGAAACTGTGGATCCTGTTCAACTTCTTGAATCATTTCATCGGTTATTTCATCATTTGAACTATTCCCAGTATGAAACTTATGAAAAGTATTTTCTTCCCTATCACCCATGTTGTAAAGTGGACAACAAGCATATGCTTTTGAAATGTTCTTCTAGACTTAGATCATAGTTTTATAAGTGCAAAAATGATGATGTCTTGATTTGATAAGATGAAAATCTTATGATATGATCAAATGATGTTTCTAACCCTTGATTGTGGCTTCCAAGATGAAAGGATATCAGAATCCTGTTGGGGAAGTTGAATCAATAATCAAAGACTTGTTTGAAAAGATGCACTTTTTTTTTAGATTTGATCCTAGTCTCAAAAAATGATAAGTGTATCAAATAGCCTAGTTTGTTTTCAAGATTAGTGAATGATTTGAATGGGATGAGTGGGATATTCAATTGAGGGTTGTGGTAGATAATAAAAATGAATACGCTAACCGTGGTTGTGCCTTTGAGAAAGGGCTCTTCTTTGAAAGAAAGCTCGTGAGTATAATGGTTCTACAACATAATCATCTGTGAAACCTCTAGCACAATCATGCTATCGATGGATAAAGGTTCTATGTTTAAGTAAAACCTTTTGACTTTGGTACAAGAATCATCTTTTCTTCAATAGTTTCTTGTAGCTAAGTGGTTTCTTTGGCTTTTTTTGATTTGTTTAAGAATGGATTTCTTAACAAAGGTTGTGGATTTCCAATCTTGTAACATGAAAGTAATCAATGTAATCGTGAGTTTTGGATGATCTTTACTGAATTAATGTATTGAAAACACATCAAGCAAGTTGTAGAATAGTTGTGTTTAAGTCCTATTCTAAACATCAAGTGTATGATCAAAATGTTTTTCAAAAATTGTTGTCACAGGTTTTACACATGATAGATAGATCAAACAGACTCACTCTTAGTACTCAAGTAGGTCATCATAATAATCAACAGCCCACATCTTAGAACTACGTCGACTCACACAGCCGTGTCACCCCCGAAAGGGCACCCGTGTTTTTGTCTTTTCTAGGCACGTACTTAGAGTGACAGAAGTGGATACCGGATCCCCTGAGCAAATGGTCCTTGGCAGTTATATGGTGAGTATCTTGGGGGTAGATTCTTCCCTCCCCTGCATTGTGATTATTAGGATGTTCAGAAACTGACTTCAGTTGGATACTACACTAAGTTCGTAGTAAGGGTTTCCATTCGGTGCAGCAAATGATATACTCCCTCGAGAGACCTCCCAACCTTTAGAACAAAGGCTTTGGGGATGGTTATCAATGCACACTACCATCGAATTGGATTTTCATCAACCATCTGCATTTAATTAAAGTGGGTTGGAAAACTTGGCTTTAGTTGTTCCCACTTAGGTCGTTCCCGTAGGGTGAGTACTTTTTCCCACTACGGCAGGCCTTTTAAAAGGTTTTATCAAAGCTTAAAAGTGCATGAAATAGAATAGATGAGTCTGGAATTTTGATCACCCAGTTAAGGGGAAAGCATAGACCTATTGCCACAAACAAAGCAAACAAATTTTCTTTTTAAAACCCAAATACAATGCTCTAATGTAAATGAAGATTTTACTTCATAAATACATGGTGTTCTTTTTAGTCCAAAATAAAAGATGAAGTGACTATCCTAGGATTGACTCATTCTTTCCATTTAAGTGACTATCCTAGGGTTGCTTCATTTCAATTAAGTGACTATCCTAGGATTGCTTCATTCTTTTAAAGCCCTTACTAGCCGCGGTCGCATCGGATCCAATCAAACCTTACTTACGTTACAAATTACAATTGCAGAATTTTAAAAATGCGCTAAAACATACATCAAAGGCGCTAAAACAGAGTTAATGGGCATTGTAGGATGAATCAAGAGTGCTAAGGAATCTGTCAAGGGCGCTGAGAAATCTGTCAAGGGCGCTAAGGAATCTATTAAGGGCGTTGAGGAATCAGTGAAGGGCACTGAGGAATCTGTCAAAGGCGCTGAGGAATCAGTCAAGGGCACTGAGGAATCTGTCAAGGGTGCTGAGGAATAAGTCAAGGGCACTGAGGAATCTGTCAAGGGCGTTGAACTGGGTGTGAATTATGTTGAAGCGTGTTTAATGCACTAATACGCTATTTTAGTTGTAACCTGTTAGAAAAACCTATGAAAAGATGTTAAAATTGGGGCAAGTGCCCCACGGTGGGCACCAAAAATGTGTGTGGAAAATGTTAGTATCAAAATGAAACAATAAAAACATACCAATGCAACATTAAACTAAAGAAAGCTAAAAAAGAAATCAAAGAAATCAAAAAGAGAGCTTCTTCAGAATCGTTCCATTGTCCTCTATCTCCAGTGATTCTCTTGAAGCTGCTGCTCTCAGATTGTATAAGCAAAGCTTCTTAGAATGGCAACCTACAGAATGAGTATGCAAAAGGAGAATACTTCTCTAACTTATATGCTAGTGGAGTGAAATGCTGATACAGATATGCATAGGGGTTGTGGATTATGGATGCTTCTGAAACTATGATATGAGGATGATAAGCCATAATATGGATTGCTAATATGCTAAGCTATGATATGCTATGATTCTAAAGGCTATGGATGCTGGAAAGCTAATTGACTATAGTTTTCCTGTATGAAAGCTTCTATATTTTTAGAGACCCGACAGTCCCTTTTATAGATTTTCACAGGCAAGAGTCTGGCTGGCAAAGATCAATGGCTGTGAGATTGTCTGGTAATTTTGAATGGTGAGAGATGGAGAGGTTGAGAGGAAGATGGAAGATGTTGGGAGGTTGGAGAGAAGAATGGAGGCTTGTTTTCAACCCACGGGAAAAACTTTGTATAGGAACAAAGAAATTAATTTTATGTTATGGAAGTTTGTTTCACGGTTGTTGAAGATAATCCAAATTAAATAAATAGATTTATTTAATTTCATGTGAGTTTGATTTTTGATTATAGGACTATAGAAGATTTAATTAAATATTTGAGATATTTAATTATGAATAGACTTTAGAAGAATTTCATTAAAAGTGTGAATGGAATTAGAGGAATTAATTAAATATTTGGAATATTTAATTGTGAATGGAATTAGAGGAATTAATTAAATATTTTGAATATTTAATTGTGAATGGAATTTTGAGGATTTTTAGAAGAGAAGAATATTTAATCTTTATTTGAATAAAATATTCAAGCCAAGATTATATGATAATTAATATAAATAAATCATAATGTTTATTTAATTAATTAAGAAATGGATAAGAAAAGTGATTAAATAAACTTATTTATTTAATCGAGATGAAAGAATGAATAAATTATTTAGATTTATTTATACGTAGATTGAATTCAGAGATTTAATTAAATATTAAAAATATTTAATTAATTACCAAACTATTGTGATGTGACCATTTTTAGGTGTATACATGAACAACTCCTACTCATATAAAGCACATTTTTGTTTTAAATGTACAAAACTACCTTTTTGTAGATCCATAAGTGTACTTTTTAAATATATATTTATTTTAATAGTTCAATTATTATTTATATTTTATTTTCATTTTTTACTAAAATTAGGTTATCAACACAAAAATATTAGGTTGATTACCATGTTAAGAAAAATACTATAACTTATTAAAAAAAATAAAAATATGATGCCCTAGATAAAAGAATCTACATTAAGATAGTATAATTTTTTTTCTATTTTAGATAAATATTTAATATAAAAGTTGATGTCGAGTGGAAACAGTCATGTTTCAATACATGCATGCATTTAAATATTTATTTAAAAATATATGTTTATTAGAATTGAAAAAAAAATCCATGCCCTAAAGTTTCAAGTTATAAATACGCACAAAAAATTTGAAGGAAAAAAAAAATTGCCATATAAAGATTGACGTCTCATGTAACACCATTTTTCAGCATTTTATCAGCAATTAAATTATAGTATTAATTTATAAAAAACTATATTCAAATAACTTTTTAATTTTTCAAAAAAATACAAACATAAAATATACTAAAAAAGCAAATTTTATTAGTTTACATCATTTCAAAATTCAAAACTTATATGCCACTTTCTAGTGATTCAATTTTAAAAGTTACATCAATGTTGGTCATTTTCTTTATAAAAGTGTGACACAACTTTGTACTTTTACCCTAACCTTTTGTTTGTTGCATCAGTCCCATGCATGTGATATGAAGTCACCTTAGTTCTTCATACCCTAGTGCATAGTATCTCATGTTGTATCAAATTAATTGCTCATTGCATGGTAGTGTAATGCATAACAATTAAATTGCTTGATTTGGTTACTATCCTTTTATCTCCCCCATCTTCCATCCTACCATCTATCATTTTCATCCTCATTCCTATTGTTTTCTTTCCTACTCATTAAATTTTGGTTGTGCAAGTGATTTTTATCCCTCCATTTCCATATCATTTATTCATCCTTCCATCTTTTTCGTCTTTTCCATCATCTCATTATCATTTTAGTTGTTTAGAATAATATATATTTTATATTATAAGCATCTTTTCATCAGTCCTCATCATTTCATCATCTCTTCAATCTTCTTAGGATAATATAGACTTTTTATTCTTAGGTTCTTTTCATCAATCCTAATCATTTCATCATCTCTTCAATCTTCTTAAGATAATATAGATTTGTTATTCTAAGAATCTTTTCCTCCGTCATCTTCATTCATTTCAACAATCTCACATCTCAAGCCAACCATCATCCATTCAATCTAGCAAAAAGAATCTAATCACATCTTTGGTCTTGTTCCTATCCTTTCTACAAGCCTTGATCCAATCATCATCATCATTGAGATGTATCCTTTCCTATCCTTGTGTTGTTTCAGGACATATCATTCCCTCATCTACAACACTCTCATCATCATCATCATCAAGATGTATATTGAAGCCTATCCCTTTGTGTTGTTTCAAGATATTTCATTCCCTCATCAACAACACTCTCATCATCATTATCGCGATGTATCCTTCCCAATCCTTGTGTTGTTTTGGGATATATTGTTTCATCATCAATAACACTCTTATCATCATCATTGGGATGTATCCTTCCCTATCCTTGTGTTGTTTTTGGATATATCATTATGTCATCAACAACACTCTTATCATCATCATCAAGATGTATCCTTCCCTATCCTTGTGTTTTTCTAGGATATATCATTCCCTCATCAACAACACCCCATCTATCATCAGTCAATCTTGGCTTGTAGCTTGACTGGGGAAACATTGTGTGTGTCCTTGCATTTATTTTTGCTTTCTTTCTTATCATCTTCTGCTCCCATCATCTGTCATCCTAGTCACTCCTTTGAATGACTGGGGCATCTTTCACTATCTAACCATCTTCTTCTAGGTGCTATGTTTTAATCTTCTTTGAAATGATGCTACTTTGTAACACCATCTCAAAGAGGGAAAAAATGTAGACACTAAAAATTGACCACTTTCAATTGGTCAATTTACCACTATTTTGACCAATTTCATATCCTCTATATTAATTAAATAATACCCCATTATTTAATTAATATTCATTATCCCTTATCTGTTCATCCTAATCTATTTCTTCTATCATCTTTAAATCCTTCCTAAAGTAAATACTTACCTTTAATTATTTACACCCATCACTTATCCCTTTCCTCCAAAAATTAAATAAATAATCTATCTACTTAATTCGCCTCATGTCACATCCTCCATAACCTTCTTCTAATTCTAATTAACTTGCATAATCTTATCATTAGGATGTGCACATTCCTAATCATTGATTAGGGAGGTATCACATCCCCCATAAAATGCAAGTTATCCCTAATCTTCCTCCATTAGCCTAATCACATGTCTAACCCCATATTTGCACAACCCAATCATTGATTAGCTAACCTAATCAACTCCTTGGTCAACTCTCCTCATCCCCCAAAGATTTTTTAATTCCTTTTTGTCTTCCCAAGGTCCTTTGGAGGAATTTTTAATTCCTCCTCATCCCCCATGAGGATTATAATGGAATTTTAAATTCCCTTTTGTCCTCTCTTGCCCATCCCTATGGTACCTATCAAGTACCTCCATCTTGTCTCATGCATCCACATGATGAAAAGTGTCATCTCCATGTGGGTTGAGATGTCTCAAGGAATCTCAACCCTTGATCTCATCCTAGCTCTAATCTCCATTGTCCATTCTCATCTCCCTTGGCTAAATGACTAACACTTAGCCATTTTTGCATTCTAGCACATTAAACACACACACTCATTCTACTACAACACATTCAATCATCTCAATATCTCAAGCCTTCATACAATATTCATGTCCAATATTATATCCACTCTCATCCAAAACCCACTTTGCATCCACATTTACATCCAAAATCAAGCAAAAAATCAACCTATTATGCTGCCAAAATCAAACCTTGAGCACACATATTCAAGCCATCAAAAGGGGCAAACGAATCTATTAAGTTCAACAAGGTAAAAATTTATGTTTACTTCTATTTTCAAGTTGAACTTCATCCTTAAGCCCTAATCGAGTGTTTTGCACTTGTTTTTTCCTTTTTTCTTGAATTTCATGCATATTAGAATAGATAGATTCACCTACACACACTATCTTTTATCTTACCTTTATCAGCAAGGCTTCTCTTGCATCTTGCAAGTATCAATCATAACATTTTTTTTACATATTTTGAATCTTGTATCATATTGTAATTCATGTTTGGTGGAATAGTATATTTTTTTGTTTCTTCTCTTTTGCATGTGGAGATTATTTGGTGTTGTAGATTGAAGATCTTGGTAGTTCACTTCCACAATAGGTAGCAGCTCACAAACCATCATAGCCACTACATTCAAGTAGCACATGAAAGGGCCCCTAGGATCCTATCTCTATATTATGTTTGAGCAATGCAAAAGCATGTTCAAATTCCACTTCCCCATCTCTCCTGAGGTTGATCTACTCTCCCTTGATTTCTTCATCCTATCAAGCAAGTTCATCTACCTCCTAAGCCCCTAGATTTGAAGAGGGATGGCCAAGTTCCCCCCTGCTCATATGGATTGGGTCAAGGGTTTCCCTTGACCCAACCTAACCCAACAAATCCACTAACCTACCTTGAGAGGTGGAGATGGAGGCAGGGGTAAGGTTGTTTGAGCATACACTTAGAAAAGTGGGGCCCAGGTGACCCATATCCATAGAGGGTCATTTCAATATAGATATATAAATCCCTATTGTATCACCCAATCAAAATTAATGTCAAGCACATTATTGATACCCTTGATAATAAAAAGAGGGATCTACCCATATATTCTTGGATTGATTAGTTCATACACCCAATAGATGTGGGATTAACTCTCTCCAATGTGAACTAGCCCAACACATCCAAGTATTGATAAATAAGAAAAATAAAACTAGATGAGCTTGCTTCTTTTTCGAAGAGCCTTGACCAAAATGCCAACTAACTATATATAGGAGTGATAAAAATGATGAAATAATTCCAAAATTTATTGACGCAAAATCCCTCCCGTCAACATAGTGGGTAGGTATTATTACTTCAGTGAGAAGGGACCCCACACATCTATGAAAAAATTAATGTCTCTACCTTGTGTGATACAAATAATAAGAGCCAAGAATAAATGTTTTTTAAAGCAAGTGTAAAGTGGTTATTTTGAGAAGCATATTGCATGGAGATTAGGATAAGTTGACACTTGAGATAATTATGATATTTAAAATGAATTTCATCATCTTTTGTATTAGTTGTTTATAAAATGGAACCTCACCTCTAGAAGGTTCTTTTATGCAATGTAATTCTCTATATGTTGGTGCTTTTAGATAGTCAAGAGAGTTTAGTTTTGCAAGTCTATATTATGTCAAAATGCTGCCAAAATTCCTCTAAGGTTTAGTTCAGGTGAAGAGCCTTATAAAAGCTTGCATTGCATGTATGTTGTAATTTGTTCCAAAATTTAATAATACACTGTGTAGATTTTGGAGAGGATTTTTCTGCTAAAATAGTTTTTCCCATATAAATCAGAATGTTATGTTTTATTTTTATTATATATATACTGTTTCATATGTGTTTCTTCAAATCTTTGTAATAATTGGATTGAAATTTGCATATCATTTCTATCAAGATTAACCTAAGAAATATTTTTGTACATGTTTGCTTTCTTACATCAACTACCCTAATCAATCTTATCGTCTTATCTCATCTATATCTAGATCTAGTCTTCCAAGTTGACGACCATGGGAATATCACTAACCAACTATGATGTTGTCTACTACTGCTTTGAAATCGACCACACCCCCCCTCACTATAGGGAGATGGAGATAGATCTACATCTACTAAGGAATCGACCAGGCCTCGTCCCTTGTTTATGATTATGATCATTGCAATGGGCTACTATATAGTTTACTTGCCAGTTTCACAATCAGACGACTACATCGCAACGATTAGAACACCACTTTTGGACAAGGAAAAGGAAATGGAAAGGAAATGGAAATGTCACTTTTTGAATCGTATGCTAAGGACTGGTTGGTTGGAGTTGCTATAGTCCGGCCCATTGATCAGACTTTCTATCTTATATCTTAGTTGGGTGGGAGGACTCGAATTGTATTGATGCAAACCCGAAGGACTGCTAGGAAACATATTATTGAAGGTCATCCCTACCCTACTATTCAGTTTCGAACTCGATGAACTGGCCTATGGCAGGAATAAAGAATTATTGATAGGGGTGGATGGATACAAAGCAACACTAATAAGCAAATATAAACTCAGCAATTCATGAATAAACACACACAAATAAAACACGAGTTGCTGCTCCAAATATTTGTATTTTATTGCTTGCATAAAAAAGATTTACATTAGTTCTTTATATAGAGTACTTTAGATACATTTAGAATAATCTAGAATATAGGATGACATATTATTTTACCTTGGCCGACATAAAATAAGTTTCTAGAATTTACCTAACCCTAAACTTCTAGAATTTATCCAACCCTAATCGACATAAAAATAACTTCTAGAATTTACCAAATTTTACTTTATTCCTAATCTCTAGTCTAGCTGAAACCTTTAGAAACTTCTAATTTAATTAATATTTTTACATCTCATTTGAGGGATAAATTACATTTCCCAACACTCCCCCCTAATTTTGACCTCAAATGCTGCTGCATAAATTTCCTTGCTCTTGACTGTTGCCTTTGCAACTCCTTTTCTTTGCTTGATATCTTCAAACTTGAGAATTCCTTTGTCTTTGTCCAAGTCTTCAATCTTCAAACCATCTCTACGATCTGCAGATCTCTTTCCTCAACTCTTTTGAACTCTCATCCCACTGTTGCGGCAGTCATTCAAACTTCAAATTTTTATAACTTCAAACTGGAAGTCTTTTCTGCAAACTTGCTATCTGTAACTTTCCATCAAACCTCTCTTGATTTCTTTCATCTTCAACATATGAACATTTCCACTTGAACAACCTTTTGAACATACCTGTCATCTTTTGCCAACTCGATCCGTAATACCATCCACAATCCATTTTCATACAATCTTCCATAGAATCCTTCTTGCACTGCCTGTTCCAACATGTCTTTTCAGAATGACTCTTCAAACCACAAATACTACAGGGATGTAAGTCCCAACATCTATCCTTCATATGTCCTTTCTGTTACAATGACAACATTGCACACATTCCATTTCTTTAACAAATTTAGTTATACTTGTATTATTTCCTTTACCTGTCACATATCCAAGACCTTCATGTTTTGGCCTCATTATTGGCTTAATTGGTTCTCTCATCCCTTGATCATGCCTTCCTAAACCTTTACCTTTGTATCCCATTCTTTCCATGATCTTTAAACCAACATTTTTTTCATTGTCATTACATCTAACAACATTATCTTTTTGACAATTTTTATCACAAATTTCTTTAGCAAAAACACATTTATCAATGCACGAATTCAAATCCTCTGTACTACAAGAAACATCATGAACCAATTTTGACTTCAGACATTCATTGTTTGCAATAAATGATTGATTTAGCTGATTATTTTCTTCTTTCAACAAACAATTCTCCTCTTCTAGTTTCTTCATCTTTTCTTTTAAATCATCAACCAACTTCATTCTTTTTTCCAATTCCTCATTCCTTGTATTAATCTCATCAAACAATTTTAGTTTTTCTTCAAGCTCTTTATTTTTCTCTCTAAGTTTGCACAATTCCTTCACCTGCAAATTATTTATTTGTTCCACAAATTTTAACCTATCCTCTAGCTCTTCAATTGCCTCTGTATAATCACTAATTTCATTTAAAAGATTACATTTTTCTGCTTCCATCTCTTTCCTTAATTTTTCCAATTCTTTTTCTAAAAAATCCTTTTCACATTTTAAACTTGTATTTTCTTTCTTCACCTTTATTAATTATTCTTCTAAATCTTTTGTTTTCTCTTTATTGACTTTATCGTCTTTTCCCATTGAATCAAACAAATAAACTTACCTCATTTTTCTTCTAGAACTTCCCGTGCCTTCCAATATCTTCTTTGATTTCTTCATTAACCAACTTTGTCACTGCAATTTCTACACAAATTCTGGACAGCTTCTTTCCTGCCAACTTCTAAGGACTGTGGCCTCATGTCAATCTCTAATAACTCTGCATTTCATCGGATACCCTTGTTGCAATCTTTCTTCAAACTTCACAAATCATCACTTCCAACAAATTTTTGATACATGTTATCTCACAATTCTTTTTTTGTAAGCATAACTTATGTAATCTAAAAATTTCAACAAAAAATGTACCAAACCCTAACTAGGGCAACACAGATTTACTATGACAATCCTTTCTGTAATGAAAAAAAAATCTTTCATAAATTCTCAAGCCAATGCTCATACCAATCTTTAGCAACACTGTAGTCTTCACTATGCTGGCTTAATTCAAATTTCTACAACTTCCTTTTAACAAATTCTCATAATAAAATATCTCTTTAAAACACATACAATTTACCTTATGGCCGACGATTTTTCTCCTATATTATTTATTTTTTATTGATCTCCTTCAGACTTAAATCTGCAAATTTAAATAGACTCTTCCTTACTGAGTTTATTTTGAGCGATTTCATTCAATGTTGCAATACTTGTTTGATGACTATCACAAATGGTGGCAGGCAATTTTCAACCAATCTCCGAACCTGTGCTCTGATACCACTCTGATAGGGGTGGATGGATACAGATCAACACTAATAAGCAAATATAAACTCAGCAATTCATGAATAAACACACACAAATAAAACATGAGTTGCTACTCCAAATATTTGTATTTTATTGCTTGCATAAAAAAGATTTACATTAGTTCTTTATATAGAGGACTTTAGATACATTTAGAATAATCTAGAATATAGGCTGACATATTATTTTACCTTGGTTGACATAAAATAAGTTTCTAGCATTTACCTAACCCTAAATTTCTAGAATTTATCCAACCCTAACCAACATAAAAATAACTTCTAGAATTTACCAAATTTTACTTTATTCCTAATCTCTAGTCTAGCTGGAACCTCTAGAAACTTCTAATTTAATTAATATTTTTACATCTCATTTGAGGGAGAAATTACATTTCCCAACAATTATATCCTTCCTTAGATGTAAGTTATTATTATTTAATCTCGGACAAATAATTAGTTTATCTGGAAGTAGTTTGCCTGTGCCCTAGCCAATCCACTCACCTACCTAGATTGTGCTAACTAATTCACCTCGTTGAGTATTGGGAAACAAGCGCTAGGGGTTATATACAGTAGGAGGCCTTAGTTCAGAGGCTTCTTTCCTCACCAGTTAATGAAGACCTTCAGCTCTTTTGTTCCCGAGAAAGGTGGTTAGGGGTATAACTCTTACCTCCTTAGTTGGGGGTATAACTCTCCTCCTTAGTTTGGGGCTATAACACACATTGAGAGAACTGTTTCAAATGTCTTTTCTGTGGGAGAATTTTCTTGTATTTAAGATTAATCAAAAGCAGAATTGGTCAACCTTTTAAGTTCTTCCTTTGTGTCAGATGAATAGTTCATATATTACTACTAAAAGATAATATTACACCTTTTTTTGAAATTGTGGGTGGAGACTAATTATAAAGTCTTTCAATAACATGACAAAGAGTTGTGCACAAGTGCATCTATGATATTCTCTCAATAATTCCAATAGAACCAAATTGATATGCAACTATGAATTATGTCCCCTCCAAAGAAAATGTCACAATTTCACTAATGGCAAAATATGTTGTGCGATAATGTGAACAATAAATTGTGAGAGAAGTCTTTGTAAACAAGAGAGCATTTAAATTTTGATTGGACTTCCTGTTGTAGACATCCATCCATCTACTTAATAGGAGAGTCTGAAATCTACCTTGCTTGTGCTCACCCAAATACTAATGAACAGAAAAAAATTGACTTTTTCCTTCAAATAAATATTTTGTATGATTATGTGAACAATAAATTGCAGAGAAAAGTCATTGTATACAAGAAAGCATTTAATTTTGATTGAATTTTCATGCCATGGACACTCATCTATCTATTTAGTTGGAGAGTGAAATTTACCGTGTTTGGGCTCACCCAAATACTAGATAGTGAACTGAAAATAATTGACTTGTTCCCTTCAAATAAATATGATGTACCACTATGTAAGCAATAAGTTGTGGGAAAAAATCACTGCATATAAAAGAGTATTTAATTTTGATTGGATTGAATATCCATGATTCCATCTATCTATTTAATTGGAAAGTCTAAATTTATTCTGTTTTGTACTCACCCAAATACTAATTAACTAACAGAAGATAATTGACTTGTTGAAATAAAAAACAATTGAATTGCTTTTTCTTTTTTACTCTATAGTTATTTTGTACCACTCTACAAATCCCAGTAAGGCACCAAAAGCTTTAATTATGTATTAAGTACAAAATCAGTATGAATAAAAAATTATCACACTAGACAAATATAAAAGAATGTGGGCATTGATTTGGGTCATATCACATTGAACCCCTCAAAACTGTCAGTGTTAGTAAGAGTGAAAGGTGGGAAAATGCTGACACATCAATCTCAAAGGCTGATATTTTATTGGAAAAGAATAGAATATATATATAAAAAACCAAAAAATACGAAAATGGCCAGCAAAGAAGATAGAAATAAAGTGGAATGTTGGTAAAGCAAAGGGGAGAGAAATAAAGTGGAAAGTTGGAAAAAGTCTTTTGCTAATTTCTAAATAATTTGTATACAACAGAGGAGGCATTATACTGCAGGCAATGAGTAAAAGTAATTCTCATCAACCTACTCAATGATAAAGGCTCTGTCTACTCCATTATAAATACCCAGTGTACCAAATGTCCAACACTATTCAACCAGTATTATCAGAAAAAAAAATCAATTATAAATGAACATCAAGTTTCACAGTTTAGAGACTGGCAGAAACGACAGCATGCTAACAGGCCTATACAAAGTTTAAGGTTGAGAGTATTAAATGCATGTGGCTAATCAACAAGATTTCTTTGCCGAATGGGATTGCATACCCTAATTAGAAAGTGTATTTCTTGGTTTCCTACTTCAATCACTTCATTAAAATCCATCAACAGAGCTCTCACCACTACCTTTTTTTTACGAAAGACTCACTTTGAATCTTCCAAGAATTCTAGACCTCATCATACAGTGACATTGAGATCCATATGTTGAGGCAAAGGCTTAATAATGTAAAACACAAATTAATTAAATCATTACTGGAACAAAGTGATGATCATACCAGAAATATTAAATTCAATCTTACTGCAACAAATAGATCACAAAACATATTAACATACCTCCTGCCAATCGTCCTAAACAATTTTTTGCTCGTTCTGTCTGCTACAGTGAAAAGATGAGTCCATAGACATAATTGAGAGGACCTATTGGCATCGTTATGCAGAAAAAGATTCAACAATTCACAGATTACATTAGTGTTTTAAACACTGACAACTAGCCTTACCATTTCAACGAAGCTAGTCTTGCTAGTTATATTCAAGGCCAATCCTGTTACATCCATGTTGCATGTAAGCATAACTGGCTCTAAAATATGCAGAAGATTATAACCACAAAATGATAATTTAGCCGCTTTGTTTATGTTCTTATGTTTTATGTTATGAGCTGTATGGATTCCCACCCACTTTTTTTAATAATATGTGTAATATTAATTTATAAATGATAATATAGACATTTATTCATCAAAAATTAAAATACCCATATTTAAGTTAACAGTCCGAGAGATAATAACACCAACTAAATTAAGCTAATATCAGTAAATATTTAATATCTTCTAACAAAATAAACTTTGCAAAATAAGCATCTGTTCTATAGTATCTTATACAGCAACAAAGGGAAAACCAAAATATGCATGGAACTAGTGTCCGGACTTCTTACAGGAATAGCAATAAGGGAAGTTTCTTCACAGTCCACGCTCATCATAAAAATATGGGGAAAGAAGCTGAAAAACTATGGTGTCTCCAAGGTTTTCCAGTGTGTCAAACATTGGATGGGTATAAATATCAGAAATCGTCTCCTGCTGAACTTCGTAGGTAGAAACACTGTCCGCCCTAACTGTAGACATTTGATGAGTAACACTGTCTGCTCTAACTGTAGACATTTGATGAGTAATTGGAGGCTGCGGAAGCTGTGCTATTTCACCTCTAGGACTGTCATTACAATCCCTATTGGGTCTTTTAGAATTAGATGACCGCGAGTCACAAGTAGCAGATATGACTGATGACCTCTTGTTTCCAGTGAGAGATTGTACCACAGCAGGGAATTCAGACTCGCTTGCTATAACCATTTTAGGGTTTCCAATATGAACCACCTTCACTGGTTTATCTCTAGACTTGCAGGATGCTCCTCGTAATGAATTCAGCTTTTGGCTAGCCTTTTCTGCCATGGGTTGCCTGCTAATCTATTTGACACAATTTCAAGTTTCCAAATTGAGGAGGATTCTTAACAAGAGCGAGGGGAGTACTTATTAAGAGCACATTCCTGGAAATTGTATTTGTGACTTTAAATTAATGGTTTTCTCTTGGACTCGATTGCAAACACGTCGGCAAGTTTTTGGAAGGGACGGAGAAAGTGTGGGGAACCGGGAAACAAACTACCCATGAAAAGGATAAATGCTCTTTCTGGGTTAAAGCCGTATTACACTTACTGACTATTGAAATTTTTTAGCCCTAATCTCCAACATTATGGGTGGGTAAGACGTCTGCATGCAGGCGATAGCCCTAACTTGTCATGCTTACAGTTGCACGTTAGATACAAAACGAGGAGGATTGTTCATGGCCAGAAAAAATGTGTTCTAGAATGAATATGATAATTTAATAGGTTTCTAGATTTAATAGGTGTCTAGCCACACAATTAAAGCCAAAGATTTGTATCTATCGAATTTAAATTATTATATACACGCGTGAAAGAGAAGCCGAGTTGTTTGACTCAAATTCGACTGTTTCCATTGACTGTTTTTTAAACACGTAGTTGACTGTTTAACTTATTCAAGAAAATTCATGAGGTTCAGGTCCCTCCATTGAGAATAATAAAAAGGGCATTCAGAAATATAATAGTTTCCCTTTGATATAAGAGTTACCAAATTTTGTTTAGAGATATATATAAATATAATTGAGTTTTCATCTATTTTATTTTGACTAAATTAAATAATATAATATATCAATTGGGTAAGTGTTTTTGTGTGAAGTTTCATAGCTCTCTTAATCATTAATTTGATGAAAGATTTTATTGTTTCAAAAATCATTGAGCCGTATAAATCTTATCCTTGCTAAGTAAATATAATTTTTTATAATATTCCTAGAAAAGGAATTAAATGTAATTGACCATCACCTTTTAAAGAAGTGAATTATATTGTGTTTCTTTCTTTCATTATGTAAGGGTTAGTTCTCATAATGTAGTCATTAGTTTCTTATTCATGATGATTTAGTGACATTTTAATGTGGAAAATGAGATGCTTTTAGTCTCAATAACTCATCAAATCATTGTGAAAGAAGCTCCCTTGAAAAAATTGAAGTTATTAATTATAAATTCAACATTTTTGTCTAATGATTTCCTTCATTCTAATTCCTTAATATAATTTTCCAGCTTGGACAATGATAGAACCCACTTTAGGTAGACAAGCAATAATGGGTGTCTAGTTCACTAAAAGATTAAAAGTTTTGACATTGCAACCTTGAGATTCTTATTACAATGGACCAATTAGCCTACAAGAAACCCATTTAATTTATTTTGAATGACATTGACAATACATCATACCAACTAGATAAGTGCTTCTAATGGAAGTTTTATAACTTTATAGTTACATGTTTAATGAAAGAGTTTATCATTTAGAAAATCATTGTACCATATTATTAGTGAAAAGATTTGTCCTTTGCAAAAATGAACACAAATGACTCTATAATGGCCAAGAAGGACAAAACCAACTCACAATAGTTGGAGAGATTACCATTGGTAATCTTCCTCTAAATTTTAGTTGAGGTACAACTCCCTCTTCTGATATAATTTTGTATTTTTTGAATATATGACTTTGGGGTATGCTTTTAACCAAAAAGCAGAAAAGAAAAACTAACACTTGTTCATAGCTATGAGACAAGCGCGGAAGAAAATGCTATAAGTTCAATTATTGCTAAAATGAAAGGAATAGAAAATGATCGCTATCATGACTCACATATATATTACAAACACTTTTTGACTCGACTCAATACAATTCCAACCATCTACTATACATAAATAAACTAAATGTCACTGAACATCGCATTCTCAAAGAAAAGGTATATCCAAATGCTTGTCAAAGCTCATAGACTTTCTCACAAACATTAACATTTCATTCAAATTACTGCACACAAACAATAACATTCACATAAAACAAATTGAAACTACAAAATTTGATCCTTTATTAATATCAATTCTCACTTATGCATCATAGTGCAAGGGGGATCAAAATGTCGGACCCTTGCAACATATTACAATTGAATAATTTAAACTCTTACATTTGTAATGATTAAGATTTCTTGAAACTATTTCTTGGATATTAACTGCTACTTGGCCAAAAATTGACTAACCTTGTCAGATTGTGGCAATTCCCTTTATTATTGTTTTTTTTAGGGATGGTTATGATTGCATCCAGTTTATCAATTGACAAGAGAAGAGGATGAACCGTCACTTAGTGTGAACAAACCATGTGGCCTTACTTCTTGTGAAATGTCCACCACCTTAACTTCTCTATGACTGTTGGTATGCCACCTAGATCATTTTGTGCAGTTCTTTAAATGTTGAGGACTACTTGAATCCAATTCATAAGATCTTGATCACATTTCCTTGCTTGAAGTAATTAATTTTAAATGAATTTGTATGTACTTTAGTATTAATTGCTTCAAATAAGTTCCACCAGTTTGTCCCTATCACTCTATAATCATATTCATCACTATTCATTCTGCACAATGCTAGTTACATCTTCAAGCATGTCGAGCTCATCAAGTGAAGTAGTCATGGGGAGTGAATTTTTAGTAAATTAGAAGGCGTTGAATGTAGTGTTGTTCGTAGGTTGGTGTTGGATCAACTGAGGGAGATCTTCCTCATCTGTTGCAATGTGGAAGAAGAATTCATCCACAAGGTGATTGGCAAGCACTTCCTATCACTAGTGCATGTTCATAATGCCAACCTATTCAAGCATTTTATGTACAATACTATATGCACTTCTAGCCTTTTTGGAGGGGTTTTGCGGGCTGCTGAGCATCTGGTTCACCCACAATACCTGTAGTTTGTTGAGGATGCTCTGAGAGGGATTTCTATTCACCCATGTGTGGGCTTGATTGGTGACACTATCTATATCTCATGTGTGATACATAATGAGAGGGTCAACTAAGTTGTTACTCTGATGCATACTAGCCTTGAAAGCAACAACATTGAGACTTTCACGCATTATGTTGAATACAACGAAAATATTTTCTCTTGCATAGATTGAGCAAATGCAAGAGGTGATCGAGGTTATCAGAGTCATCACATTTACCCTTTGTGTCTGAAAACCCCTGATATGAAATCACCTTCTTTTTTGGCAATGTAATACAAAGTTTTATCAATACATATAAATAAATATATATATCTAAAACAAACAAAAAATATAAGGGGTTCTTCAATGGAAATGAAGGGAAATGGGATTTGATGGACCTATCTTCCTTTATTTCATTAGGAAATGAGATCCACACAATGAAAGGACTATGAATCAAAAGGTGAGTCAAGTCAAACTATGAATCTAATGATTTCCTTTTTTGCAAGGATTGGGGTCTTGATTAAACAATTCTTTGGGGAGAAAGATTAATGTATAGGAGTGAATTTTCATCCGCCTTGCAAGTTCCCCTTTTGCATTCTTCACCTTAGAAAAATAAAACTCGGCCATGTAATTCCACATTACCCATCATTACTCCATCCACTTGCGCTTGTTTTTAGTTGCGGTGGGGGGATTTCTATCAAGGATGCACACATGGTGCACAAACTTCTATGCGGCATGATTCCATCCTGACAAGTTTCCTACCTATAGAATCCGTAGAGGTGTTACGTTCACCATTGGGGCAAAGTGTAACATATCTATGCCTTTCTACCAACCTTTGAACAACTCTTTCCCTCTCAAACTCACCTTCAAATGCATATTTTTCACATTCATCTCATCTTCTACAAACTCTACATATTCTAGACCAACTTCTCGATAATTCTCACACTCTTGAGCTACTTGTTGCACTATTGGATTCACTATTCCAACATCACAACATTCTTCACATCTACCATAGAAGATGCAACTTGGTTTCTTGCGACACTTCCTTTGACGTCGCTACGGCCACATCAACTTTGCCACAGTTGTAGACTTTTATTCCTCTCTTATTGGCCTTGAGTGCCTTTGGTCGAGGGTGGTATTATTTTTTTAACTATTACATTGTTGTTGGATTTGAGTAGCATAGTGTTTCTTGTAGCATTCGATATTTTTTTCCTTTCTAGCATAGTTTCTTATCACATTTCTATTTCTCTATCTATCTAGTTGTCCATGGAGGTGGGAACACCAAAACAGGGGTTTGACTACAACAAGCCCTGAAATAGACCCAAATTTTTCCCCATCTTATTGTGTGTAGATACTCATTTGTGTGGAGCTTGCAAGAGAACTGGAATTTTCATGAGTTGAATCTTCACCACCTTTTCTCTTGTCATTCTTATATCATCTCTCTTATTTTAGTCATTTTGTTATTTATTGCTTTAGTCATCACTATTAAACCTCAATTCCTAAGTTGTTAGTAGTTTTTAACACCTTTGACTATCCTTCACTTTATGTCCGTACGGATGCCAAAGCACCTATGAGACACCAGCATGTCGCGTTATCATCCCTTTTCTACACTTTTGTCCTTTGGCAGAGAGTTATTCGAGGTACAGTTTGAGTTCCAGAAACCTACTTGCTTAGTTCAAACTCAACTATTAGATCAATAGAGTGATAGAAGTATTGAGAGTTCTCTTCATTCTTTATCCTTGACATTAAACAATTTCTTAAACACCTACACAATTGAGGTAGATTAGGGCAGCCTTCAACTCTCAACTCTTTGTGACCTACAGTTGTTGAGTGGTCGGTCCCCCTCTACATTTTGGTGAACTTGACGTGAACCATTTTGGTTCCATTTGGTAGTGTTGAAAGACCCTTCCCTCATGTTCTAGGAGTGTTGTAGGTGTGAGTGTTGTAGGGAACAAAGCCTTAGAACCTAACCTATGACCCCTAATGGTGTAGATGGGAGGTTTCCTAGGCCTTATGAAACAAAACCTTGAGTAGGTCACCGTCTAATTATGAAACCCCTAAGGGCTCCTGTGAAATTTCTATCTAGTGTACATAAAGATGACTTTCTTCTTACATCTACCCATCCCATCTGTGCAACCTATAAGCAGATCTCCCGCTATAACATTTACCTCGCAAGATTTTTTGATGAACCCTAATAGAGAACCATCCCCTTTGTACATCCTCGTAGGTCTCAATGGGAATATCGTAACTCATGTTCTTGTTGACCCTATATGTCGAGTGAATGTCATCACGAAGGAGATCATGTTGATTAACTCTTTACATAAGGATGGATATGACGAGTCTAAAGGGTATGTGCAGGATCATCATGGAAAAAATAGGCCCTTAACTAGCAAATTTTTTTAGAAAAATTAGAGTTAGACAACTTGACATAAAAATTTGAATAAGTTATCTATATTATCTCAAAAATATGTAAGAATAGAATTTGTAACAAATTGAATGTAGTTTCTAAACTACTAGGTTTTTTTTTTTTAAATGTATTTGGTGAAATTTGAAATTTTAATCTAGTAGTACTTAACTTTTAGGGAAAAAATAAAGGTAGATCTGCAATACGACCACCTAACCACCAATAAAATGATAATTTTTTTATATTTTTAGATGTAAATTAGAGGACTCGATATGTCCCCATGTGATGCTTATTTTTTTTATAATTTTTTCCCAATTAAAAATTAATTATGATTTTTTTATTACAACGAAAATATAAAAACTCATGTATTCGACCACCACTTAACTTGGTCAAAACTTCATGAATTTTTTTTTTAATCCTATAGTATGTAAGCATAGAATGTAACACATGTTTTAGATTCAAAAATGTGATTGTTTGAAAGCTATAGATTTTTTTCAATCACCTATCAATTAGGACTTTGTAATTCAAGTAATTCAAATAAATAATAATTATTTATTAAATTCAAAGTAAAGTATAATTTATATTGGTGGAAAGCTAAGAATCCTTTAAAAACCTTTTTTTTTCATCAATTTTGGGTAAAAAAAAAGTCATTAGCCACATACCCTACACATACCCATCATATTGGCACTTTTTGGCCCATCATGATCCTACACATACCCTAAAATCACTATACATACACACGATGGGCTTTCTGTCCCTCCCATATGTTGTATCACCTTGTCAGTCCTAGTTGGGTCTAGGACTATGAATGCACTCTTTGACATAATCCTAAGGTTTGAACTATTCAGAGTGAAACTAGGCATTCCTTGGCTAGTTTCCATGAATGCAGTTCCCTTGGTAGTCCATAAGTACTTGAATTTTTCCCATGAGGGTTCTATGCATGTAGTCCACGACACTAGTTACAAACTAACGATTGCGCATTGGGGCTACTCATTAGATCACTTTTGGCCTACCCCCATTGGTCTTCTCCCTCCTAGGACAGACCTCTTGTATCGAAATACAAGAGTGGGGGCATAACACCAAAGGTGAGATACCCTCCTTCTCCTTATGCCATTTCGCATAGAGCTTGCATGAAGGTGGAACGTGAGGCTTCCTTGGCTGGAAAAAAGGAAGAGAAGTCTGCTCAAGGCTCTTCTTCCTCCTCTTCTATTGTCCCAACTATTGCTTCCTCTCACCCTATTGCGACACCATTGATTTCTACTCCTAGGAATTTTTTGGAGAGTCTGATGGTGCCCGCTTTGCAAAATCCTAAGCGTTCAGCATTTGATGTTCCTATCTTACCCATGGTGCCTCAGCCCATTGTTTATGGTAAGGGGAAGAGTCCCCATAGAGTATCCTCTATGTCTCGACCTTTGTGGCCTCCTACTACTCCTACCTATAAGGTAGTGAATGGGAAGAGGCCCATCGTTGAGGTACTTGAGCCTACTCCTGCTCGTTGTTGTTGCATCATCCTCTCCACCTCTTCCTCTTGTTCCCATCTAGGAGTCCCTCTCTAGACTAGAAATGGCTATAATGGATACTTCGATGGTTGAATAAGAGCCTTTCATCCCTTCTTAGGCTATAGCCTCTAGCTTCCAAAGTCATAGAAATTGCCTTGCACGTGAGCACAAGAATAAGAGGAAGGCTCTGGCCACTGAGTAGGTTGCCTTGCAAAAGAAGAGGAGCCAGTAGCTCCCAATTTGGAACTTTCTGCTATGTCCTCCTCTTCCACTCCTTTTGCTTTAGTTCCCTTAGCCTCAGTCTTGCTTTCAGCTTCCCCTACAACTAGCTCTCCCTATGAGCATAAAGAATCCTCACCCAAAGAGGGTGTAGGTATTCATTGCTCCTTTAGTTAAGCCTCCCCTTCTGATGTCCCTTTCGAACATCCCATCATTTTTAAAACATGTGGACATGTCAAATACCTCAGTGGTGTCTATTATGATTTTCTCCTCTTCCTATGCACCCTCTATTTCATCTGTGGGGATTTTGCATCCCCCGATGAAGCAAAATATGGAGAATGGCCCCACTTGCAATGGGGGTTGGAAGAAGGGTTCGCCTTCTTCAGAGGGTGGTTTTGCATTGTCTTATGTCATCCTAGTGATAGAGGAATTCCTAGTGTCCTCAAAGTTTGTCACTACTCAGGAATTATTCAATAAGGCTAGTAGAGGATCTTGGATGCTGCTTCCATCACCAATTGAGTTGACACATAGCACTCTTGTAAAGTGCATGTTCAACTCTATGGATAAGGTCTCGACTCTATCAGTGATATTTTTGAAATTTCTAACATTCACTCTATTGGGACTTAAAATTTCATGTAAATTTTAGGTCCCCATATTGAAAAAGAGGATTTTAACACTCATAAATTCAAGTGTAAAAGCAATCTCAGGAGCACATTTTGAAAAATCATAATTTTGGATTTATTCAATTTCAAGCAAAATCACTTTGCAGACATGTTCATTGATCATATGTGAGTGTCTTTGAAAATTTTCAGCCTCATACGATCTGATTTGACAAAGTTTCAAAGCAACAAGTTGAAGGGTTTTCTAGAAAATCTGTTGTCAACATTGTGGAATCTGTTAAAATGGTCAACTTTGAGGGTGAATATTAAGAAAATGGATGTTGATAATCACAAACAGATTGGTGCCTTCAATTCTCTACACCAAAATCTACCTCTATGCCAATTTTTAGGGCGTTTGGACATCATTTAATATTTTTGCAAAATTGATTCCAAACTGATTTTGCACAGTTTCATAATTGCACTCCCAGATAGCTACAAGTGATCAAGTTTGATTTTTAATATTTTTTGGAGGAAGAAGATTTATGAAAAACCCATTTTCCTACATGTTCATGTGACCTAAAGGAACCAATCCTCCAAGTTACAGCTTTTCAAAATCACGTTTGATATTTTTCCAAAAGGGAAAATTGGCAAGTTTTAGTTCAATTTAAACAGTTACAAAAATGGTTGAACAAGCAACTTTGATTGTGAGCAACTTTCAATCCCAATAAATTCATGCCAAATAATTTTACAATCATATTACCCTATCATCAATCAACATTCTGATGCATTTTCGTAGCTCCTAGAGACCGTTTGAGCAATTTTCAAAAGTGATTTTGGAGGCCATTTGACTCATTTCATCACAGTGAAAAAAGTTAAAAAGACAAAAAAAACAAATTTTGATAAATGCTCACTTCAATTTAAAATGAAATCTAATGAAATATCATGGGGAAATGAAATCTTTTAAAAGGTGACTTTGACTGAGGAGGAATCATCTTATGGTTACCCGCATCAAGAATTCACTCAACTTTCAGAGACTATTTTCCAAATCAACTTATCTTGAAAAGCAAGGACAGGATGATTTTCCAAAGGATGATTTGAAAGCAAGGAAACATTTAACTTATGTTTGGAAAATCATTTATCATCTTATGATTTATGGGCAGGCAAACCCTAAATTCATCGGCAAGAGATACTACATCGGCATATGTTTGCCCGACAATGCAAGTCACGCCGATGGAACTTCATCAGCAAGAGAAATAAACTCGATGAAATGTCTCTTCGGTGAAACAAGTCACGCCGAAAGCTTGAGGTGAAAATAATTAAGACAAATGATACCAATGTAATCTTGGTAAGATTTAAAAAGGATTTAAATATTACATTGTTCGAGTAACAAGGCAAATAAAGGTGAAGATAGAGAGGTAAAGTATTTTGATAAGGTAAAATATTTTAAGCCATGATGTGAATTATTTTCACCTGGGGAATTATAAGGTGGATATTTTTTTTTCCCATAAAAGGCCTTAAGGGTAAATAATATAAAGTATTTGCATGGGAGGTTGAATTTTTAGCAATGGGATTAAAAAATGGTAATTATTTTACCCACAAATATATTAAAAGTGAAAATTACAAAATGTTTATACTTGGATGTGGAATATTTTTCATCAAAGAAGCACGAGAGTGGGCAAATATTGTTAGATGGAAAATGTATTTATTGGGGAAAAATATTAAATGAGATTATTTTGATAAAATAAAGGTGCAATCATGATATTCCACTAAGAGGTTATTAAGAGCACAAATGTTTTTACTAAGGAATAAAACATTCCTTCACGAAGTTAAAATCATTTGAAGAATCATGGAGGGGGTAATTATTTTACCTAAGGAATAATTTATTAAATTGAATGGGCAAGAGATTTTCCAGCAAAAGGATTAGTGAAGATTATTAAGATTTCAAAAGAATTGTGAAATGATGATTATTATTCACGAAGACACAAGGATGAAGATTAAAATATTTAATTTTCCAAAAGGAAATTAATTAAATATTTTATTTTGACAAAGATAATTCAACGAGTTGCATCAAAACGAAGAATTATCTCAAATGGATAATGTGAAGAGTTGTAACCCTAAAATAATGTATATATGCAATGTGAAATTATATCAAAAAAGGATATAGAATAGATTTAGGGAGAAATAAGTAGGGTAGGTAGTTGGATAGGGTGAATTGTTGCCGAAATAAAACATCATGTTGTATATTGTAAAATCCTTTCAAATTATTTAATGGAGAAGAATGCATAAATTTGGTGAAATCCTTTCTTGGTGTTCAGTTGTTGTGATGAATTATTTACATTTTTTATCTGGTTGTCTCCAACTTGAGGTCTTTTAATCATTTAAATTAGTATATCAAGTATATCTCTAATTTATCGAAATGTATTCCCATTTTGTGTGAATTAATCAATTGGTGTCTACAAGTCAGATTTCAATTCTTTTGGATGAATCACAATGATTTAAAGATTTATTTTGGCTAATTGAAGAAGAGCCTAGTAAGAAAATATTCCAACACAATTTATGCAAGTCATAGATTTAGTGAAGTTTCATGCCAGTCATAGAACCTCATTCTCAAAGTGCCTAGCAACTAGAGTTAAGCCAAAAGGGGAAACCCACATTATTTACCTTTTGACTCCATTAGCCCAAAAAAAGTAGGCACTGGTCACACCAATTCCATTTTAGAATTTTATAAAACATTATTCAAACATCCATATCTCAATTTCAATATTAGGAGTAGGAGTAGTCTATAAGCTTTTATCTATTACGTTTGTGCCATTGTAATATATCTATTAAATCAATCAAGTCATACAACCTTAAGTCTTCTTTATTCACATAGGTTCACCTGCCTAGGTCTAGCAGCACCTAAAGAGTAGAAGGTCTAAACCATTTGACCTTGTCTGTTACCCTAAAGCTTATCAAGAGATTGGCAACCTCTTGAGGTATTTTACCTGCATTTTTGAGAGCTAACAAACTCCATAGGAACTGAGTCAAGAAGACCTCAAGGGGCCTTATTCCTTGGCTCTTATTATAGGAGGGTCGAAGGGTACCCCCTTGATATTCCACCCTTGCAAGATCATCTTCCCTCCCCTTATAGTGATCTAGATTGGGATCTAATGATGACCTCTTGGTTGATGAGGACTAGGGCACCTCTTTTCTATCTATATATTAGATTGTCTGTGTGTATTATGTTCCCCCATGCTTGTGTTGTGGTTCCTAGATGACCCTTCTCACCCTCATAGATGCTTGGATATAAGAGTGTTTTTGTGTCGTAAAAATTCTTCTATTTGTCACATCATTCCTCTCTTTGTCGTGTATTAATTTTTGACAATTTGGGATGATGCAAAGTGTTGGGGGAATTTAGGCCTCCCTTTCATGTTGACCTAGTTTTTAATATTTAGTTTGTCTTCATGTTCCTTCTTCACATGGTCTGATATGGTAAATAGTTGATGATAGTTCATTTATATAATTTTATATCTATTTATATATATTTATGAGTAGCTCTAACCCCAAAATATCAAATCCCCATGTTTCTTGTTCTTTATGTTATTGTCTTTCCTTTCTTTGTATCTTTCTCTCTTTTTTTCTTGTTTCATGATGTTGTGGTGCTCATGTGTTGTCCCTTGTGTGTGTGACAACATTACCATGGCTACATCTTGTTATGTTCTGCAAGCCACAACATCAACTTTTCATTCTTTCTTTTCTCTCCTTAAGATGTCATGTTTCTTTTTGTTTGACACGCACCATCCTAAGGGGTGTCTCTCACACTACAATTTTTAAAAGGTGTATTTAGTGGCCAAAAAATCCCTTCTTGAAAATCTTTATTTTTAAAAAATCACATTCCTCAACAAGGACCCCTAGAAATATGACTTT